>CM077163.1:68044217-68473397 GCA_039583875.1 Platanthera guangdongensis | reverse complement strand
AAATGGCACTAAAGGAGACGATAACAAAGGGGAGGACCATCAAAACGCCGCGCACCGACAACCTATCTTTACTATTTCGAACTGCTTGCTACTATTAAGCTGCAAGCTAATACTCGTGCAAAACTCCCCACGCAAAACCCGCCCTAAAGTCATGAGCTAGTTCTCGTGCCACCATCCATTATAAAGTCTCGGTTTCATGCCCGTGTGCGTTACTTTCCGCATATCTCCTACTATGACTGCTTGAAACTCCGATCTTGCAAGAAAGCCGGGAAACAAGGTGGTCCCTAGCTTTCTTAGCTACCCAACAAGGATTAGCCCAAACGGCGCGCGCCCAGAAGAAGGAAGGGGCCTCTCCACCACAGGCTGAGGCCTCGACACCTAGACAATCAAAAGGCATCCCCTGAAAGCCCGGGTCTCGCCGCCACTCAGCGACATCCCCCCCCCCCCCACCCCGATAGCAACATACGTCTCTCCCTAGTGGCGGACAAGACGCCTCAAGCCCAGACGATCGAGCACGAAGCTATTCGGGTCTCGTCCTCCTCGACATCCTCCGAATTAACCGGGTCTCGCCGCCACTCAGCGACATCCCACCAATAACACCCTACATCTCTCCCTGGTGACAGACAAGAGATGACTCAAGCCCAGGCGATCGAGCATGGAGCTATCCAGGTCTCTTCCTCCCCGGCCCCCCCCCCCCCCCCCCCCCCCCCCCGATTTGACTGGGTCTCGCCGCCACTCAGTGACATCCCCCCGAAAGCACCCTACGTCTCTCCCTGGCTACGGACAAGATGCCTCAAATCCAGGCGATAAAACACGGAGCTATCCGGGTCTCGTCCTCCTCGGCATCCCTCAAATTAACTGGGTCTCTCCGCCACTCAGTGACATTCCCCCGATAGCACCCTACGTCTCTCTCTTGCGGATGACAAGACGACTCATGCCTAGGTGATCGAGCACGGAGCTGTCCGGATCTCATCCTCCTCGACACCCCCCCCCCCCCCCCCCCGGTTTGACCGTGTCTTGCCTCCAATCAGTGACGTCCCCCTGATATCACCCTACATCTCTCCCTGGCGGCGGACAAGACACCTCAAGCCCAGGTGATTGAGCACAGAGCTATCCAGGTCTCGTCCTCCTCGGCACCCACCAGTTTGACCGGGTCTCACCGCCACTCAGGACATCCCCTCGATAGCACCCTACGTCTCTCCCTGGCGGCGGACAAGACGCCTCAAGCCCAGGTGATCGAGCACAGAGTTATCCTGGTCTCGTCCTCTTCGAGACCCCCCGGTTTGACCGGGTCTTGCCACCACTCAGTGACATCCTCCTGATAGCACCCTACGTCTCTCCTTGGCGGCGGACAAGACACCTCACGCCCAGGCAATCGAGCACGGAGCTATCCGGATTTCGTCCTCCTCGACACCCCCCGGTTTGACCGGGTCTCTCCGCCACTCAGATACATCCCCCCCGATAGCACCCTACGTCTCTCCCTGGCGGCGAACAAGACGCCTCAAGCCCAGATGATCGAGAACGGAGTTATCCGGGTCTCGTCCTCCACGGACCCCCCCCCCACCACCCCCCCCCCCCCCCCCCCCCCCCCGATTTGACTGGGTCTCGCCGCCACTCAGCGACATCCCCCGATAGCACCCTGCGTCTCTCCCTGGTGACGGACAAGACGCCTCAAGGCCGAGTGATTGAGCACGGAGCTATCCGGGTCTTGTTCTCTGGTACCCCCCTCCCCCCCTGTTTGACGGGGTCTCGCCGCCACTCAGTGACATCCCCTGATAGCATCCTACGTCTATTCCTGGCGACGGACAAGACGGCTCAAGCCCAGGTGATCGAGCACGGAGCTGTCTGGGTCTCGTCCTCCTCGACACCCCCCCTGGTTTAACCAGGTCTCTCCTCCACTCAGCGACATCCCCCCGATAACACCCTACGTCTCTCTCTTGCGGCTGACAAGACGCCTCATGCCCAGTGTGATTGAGCACGGAGCTGTCTGGGTCTTGTCCTCCTCGGCACCCCCCGGTTAACCAGGTCTCACCTCCACTCAGTGACGTCCCCCCGATAGCACCCTACGTCTCTCCCTGGCGGCGGACAAGATACCTTAAGCCCAGGCGATCGAGCACGGAGTTGACCGGGTCTCGTCCTCCTCGGCACCCCCCGGTTTGACCGGCTCTCGCCACCACTCAGCGACATCCCCTCGATAGCACCCTACGTCTCTCCTTGGCGGCGGATAAGATGCCTCAAGCCCTGGTGATCGAACACAGAGCTGTCTGGGTCTCGTCCTCATCGGCACCCCCTCGGTTTGACCGGGTCTCGCCGCCACTCAGCGACATCCCCCTGATAGCACCCTACGTCTCTCCCTGGCGGCGGACAAGACGCCTCAAGCCAAGGTGATCTAGCACCGAGCTATCCGGGTCTTGTCCTCCTCGTCACCCCCCGGTTTAACCGGGTCTCGCCGTTGCTCAGCGACATTCCCCCATGCAGCACCCTACGTCCCTCCCTGGCGGCGGGAAAGACGTCTCAAGCCCAGGCGATCGAGTACGGAGCTACCCGGGTCTCGTCCACATTAACACCCCCAGGAAACCCGGGTCTCACCCAAACAACGCCCCCAAGTGGCGACACCACCTCTCCCTATATGACTGAGGGGCACCCCCTCAAGAGATCGAGCGCGAGACTATCTGAGCCTCGCCCCGACAACCTCCCACCGTTAAGGGTCCAGGACCCACTCTCTCCACCGTCAATTCGGCAGGGCAAGTCCGCACCACCTAAGCGCCAAAAACCAAAGGGTGGAAACTACAAGAGAAGAACCGCCCGAATATAAAGAAAGGGACGCAAACAGACAAAAATACACAATATAAAGCCGCCACAAACAAACAACAATGCGTGTCTCAAGAAAAAGGAAAAGAAAAGACAAAAGTACACCAGCTATCCGGACTACTCGTCTGCATCAGACTCAGCCAACTCGTCCGCCGAGAGGTCGTCAATGCCGAGGCCGGAGGTATCACACCCCCGCTCACGAGCAACCATCCCAAGGGTCTTAGACATTTGAAGGCAGAACGCCACGTTCCAGATACCGACAAGCTCCGGCTCAACCTCTGCCATCCAGACCAGCACATGGATCTCCTCGGACAGCTGCCCCCGATCCACTTGGAAGGCCAGGGAGTCATTATACTCGGCTACCCTCGCCACCTTCAGCTCAGCAAGATGCTCCTCGGAAGAAAGACGCTCAACCTCGGACCCCAGGCGGTACGAGGCCCCAAGCGCCTCCTCTGTTAGGGACTTCTGGGGCCGGAGCTCGTCCCAGAGACGTGTCAACTTCGCCTCCCCCTCAGCCACCTTTAGGTCCAGCTCGCGAAGGCGGGCCTGGTTGCCCTCCCGCTTCTTCGCCAACGTCGCCAAAGAAGCCCCGGACACCTCCAGCTTCTCCTGCAGTAGGATGTATTGGCCTTTCAAACCGACAAAGCACTCGTTCCAAGAAAGAGCAAAGCGGGCCTGGACTCCGATCTGCGATAAAACCCCAAAACAGGTCAGGCACATGACGTCAGGAAAACATCTAAAGAAAAGGCATACTTACCGCCAGGTTCATGGCCACAAGCGACAAAGAGATCTTCTTAGACGATGGCATAAGTGCATCCTCGTCAGGCACTTGGGGGGGGGGACCACCTCAACGTCCGGGTCTAAGCAAGGAGCCCCACCGACGCGGGAACCGCAGGGAGGATCTCCTGAACCTCCCCTCTGTCTATCCGTCAAGGGGGTGGAGGAGAAAGCTCGTCACCAACAAAAATCAGCTTCCTCTTCCGATCCCGCCTCAAAGGAGCCGCAGCAGTACGCCCTGGGTCTGCGAAAAGCCCGCACAGCAGCAGACGATTCTCGAACCTCAGCCAAGCCCTGTTTATGTGAATCTCGACTCGACCGCCACTGTCCAAGCACACGTCACATTAGTCCCTGAACAGATCTAGGGAGAAGGTCGAGCCTAGCTCTCAGAAGAATGTTATCAGCAACATCACCCGCGTCATCGCCAGAGGAACAAAATGAGACATCGGGATGCCACGGTGCTTCAGGATGGCGGTGAGCTCGTCACACGGAGGAAGGCAGACACCCGCTCTCAACGACGACTCGCATAATGTCATCCACCCCACCGGAGGACTCTGCACCCGCTGACGGTCATCTGGAGTCAGGATCTCGATCTCGGCGGCAATATTGAACCGCGCCCTCCATGAAGCCACCTGTTCCTCCGTCAGGGTCGACCACAATCTCATCGGCTTGCCTTTCACGACACGTCTCAGAACTTGCACCATGTGCAAGACAGAATGATGAAGATAAGAACAAGCTCGGCCGGCGTCAGGAACCCACTAGCACATCACTCAAACCCCGGCTCGCGCGCTGATACAGCATGCACACGGAGCCCCGACTCAAACACGACCCCCTCCCCCGGCCAAACAGCATGCACAACGCGCGCAGCCCCGACGCGCGTGGCACGTGCACGCACGCGCAAGGCCCTAGCGCGAGCGCGCACGTGCACACGCCCCGAGCGCGATCGAGCGCACGCGGGCACAGCCCGGGCGCACCCGCGCGCGTAGCGCCCAACGCGCACGCACAGCGCGGGCGGCCCCGGTCGCGCACTCTCCCTGGCACGAGCGGCATGCATAGCCTCCCCCCCCCCCACGCGCGCGTCCTCTCCTTTACCTCTCGCAGCACTCATACGCATACCTGACTGCCTCCCGCCGCGTCGCCTTCTTCAACGCCGCTCATCATCCCGAAAAGAGAAAAAGCTCTCAGATCCCTCTCACTTCGACACTCGGCTCTGAAAGCTTTGAGGGGGGGGGGGGTGTACAACTCGTATTCGTCGAGGGTGGGCCCTACCACGGCCAGGTCAGCAGAAGTCAAGGTAGCAAGTCAAGACAGAAGTCAGCCTCATCGCACAAGACCTTAGAAGGCTTGGGCGAGTATAACGAGCTCCCCTCGCATACTCGCCAGGTAGGCGACTAGGCAAGATACTCGCCCAGCCCGTGCGAGTTCCCCCAGAAGTCGCCTAGTCGCCAGGGGTGGGGTATAAATATGACCCCCCCTGTAACGACCCCCACCCGTCACATGACATATAACGATGGGTCCGGCCGGGGCCCCACGCCATATAGCACAGACAAGCAAAGGAATTACGTGTGGAAATCAAACACTATGCGTATCCTTAACTCATTCCATTCTAGCGCAGCATGTTTTATGTTAGCATGAACTCAAACCAGAATGTCCACCCATATATAAATACCACATTTATATAGAACAACACCAGGAATGTATACAACTCACACACCCTGGCCTTATGGCCTTACAGGTTCCTCTTTACACAACAACAATTTCGTACATCGGCACGCAGGCCGGCCACACATGAAAGCCAAACACAGCTCTTCACTGTCCATCAAGGGCCTATATCAGCAAGCTAGCTATTCCACTTATTCCATTCAAGCCGCGGCACCTGCAATTCCACATCCAAGCCAACACAGAAAACAAAGTAACGGTCAGCATTTTGCTGACCCATTATAACGACACTACCCCCTACCCGGGGTAGTGGTTCCTTCCCTGTATACAGTGCTGTCATCTATCATCCAGTATCATCAAACATTATATATCTAGATCATGCTTTATTACGCTAGCAAACACATTCCATCACAAACGCTGGAATCCACCAGACGCTCCGTGCACTCAGGGCACCTTCTTGGTGTACCGGAATCCACCAGTCGCACACCCGCCGATCCGAGGTGTTCACTTATTGGTTGACCGGACCTAGTCCACCAGTCTCGCAAGCTGGCGACATCCCGCCCAAACCACTCAGAGGTCCAACCTCACAACATCCAATAGCAACCAGAGCAGGTCGACCCACACCATGTGGTGTAGCACGCCGGGTTTATCCAAGCTCCCCAGGCAATGTCTACCCATCGACCCCCCTCCTAATCCGATCGACCCACCCATGTGGTGCAGTAAGCGGGTTTAACTCGGCTCCCCAGGCGTTGCCACCAATCGATCCCTACCTACACTAGATCAACCCACCCTAGTGGTGTAACAGGCCGGGTGGTGTAGGGATGTTTGTGAGATGGACGTGCTTACGCTAACGGCGGATTACCCATCACAGAACATAGAAAAAAATAAGAGAGTGCTCCGACCAAAAGCGAACGAAAAGGGGTCGGTTGGCTCTCAAAAAATACGGGACTCGATACAACGTCCTTAGGACCTACTCTCCAACAAGCACACAACTCGCGCCTAGCCGGACTCGATACCACGACCTTAGGACCTACCTCTCCAACAAGCACACGTCTCACCGCACCTACACAAGCATCTATTCTTTTCACAATAAGCCGTCAATCGCAGCAAAAATATATTTAGGAGCGGCGGTAAACGATAAGGAGGGATCAAGAACAAGTTGAGATTAACTCCCTTGTTAGCACCAAAGCGTGCCCCATCTTGGTGAACAAGTCAAGGCTAGGTCTAGCTTGTACTCCAGTGGATCTTCCAATCCGAAAAACAAGAGGGTCAATAACAACGTTCGATTCAGATTTGCAAGCGAAAAATACTTTAAAATCGCGGAAAAGACGGTTGAATAACCTCCACAAAAATCTCACAGCAAGAAGCACAAAGATAGGGAAGAGATTACCCAACCAAGAAGAAGATCACACAATATTTGTGGGAGAATCACTCTCTCCACGGTTCCACCGGTTTCACACCGAAGGGGCTGCTTCCTTCTTCCACGGAGTCGCACCGAGAGAAGCCACGCCGGAGTCGCACCGAACGGGGATGGAGGAGGCAAGGCTAGGCTTCACACCCAAAGGGGAGGGGGGGCGGCTAGAGGAATCTCTCCATGGCCGAAATTCTCAAGGGGGAGTTTAGGTTTTTTTCTTCCAATGCATAACTCATCATAATATCCTTCTTTAAATAGGAGTTACAAAAGAGATCCAACCATCCAAGATGGAGATGAAATCTCATCCATCCGGGCGGTTACATACACACCAAGGGTTTAATAGCACACCAACATAAAAATAAAAATAATACAAGCCCAAATGTTTTAAGCAATTAAAATAAAACTAAGTAAAAGTATTAAGCAAACTTTGCGCGCCGCGGACGGAGGTTGTATCGCAGCTTTCCGTTAGCGTCCGTGGCGTTGTCATGACGCCGCAAATCTTTAACTTGTTGCGCCGCAGCAACCGGGTCATCATCAGGAAGTGTTGGAGGGGCCGCAGCAACCGGGTCATCATCAGGAAGTGTTGGAGGGGCCGCGCCATCAATCCTCCCCCACTCAAAATCTCGCATCTCCGATGCGTGGGCTGATAGAAAGCGGCGGAGAAGCTCGGCATCCAAACGTTGAAGCTCTGTCGCGAGTACCCATGAGTCGTCCGACGGTGGGCGGTCACGCCAACGGATGAGGAAGCGGTAGGTAGCACCGTCAGGAGTAGTAAGTGGCTCAGCAGCGAGTATCATATCTGGATGGAGAAACGTCTTGGGAAACCTGGGAAACATGTCAGCAGTAGGAATAAAAGAAGGCAACGTACCATCCGATGTTATACCTGCGGGGACCGAAGGAGAGAGATCATCCAAACTACCACTCCCCAACCCATTAGAAATTTCAGTGGAGGGAGAAGACGACAAAGAAACCAACTCTTGTGGAGGCGCAACAAACATCGTCAAATCCGAGACATTAAAAATAGGGGAGATACCCCATTCAGCAGGCAAATCCAATACGAAAGCGTTGTCACCTAGCTTCTTTATAATCCGAAAAGGACCGGCGCGTTTTGGAGCTAACTTTTTAACGATGCCAGTTGGCATTCGTTCGGGAACTAACCGTACTAAAACCAGATCGCCGACCTTAAAGTGTGACACCTTCCTATGTAGATTAGCGCGCGCTTGATAAGACTCATATTGAGCAGTCAAGGTAGCTCGTATACGTGCATGTAAGTCGTGAATATGTTGGGCGAAGGATTGTGCAAACTGACTTGTTTTGTATGTGGGAGGTAAGGGGACCAAGTCAAGTGGCACAGAGGCCTTATACCCGTGAACAATTTCATTCGGAGACATACCCGTGGACCGATTTTTAGAATTATTGTAAGCCAGTTGTGCATGTGGAAGCAGTAAATCCCAAGTGCCTTTATGGTCGCTCACGAGACATCAAAGAAGATTTCCTAGGCTCCGATTGACTACTTCCGTCTGGCCATCAGTTTGTGGGTGATAAGCCGCGGAGAATAATAATTTTGTGCCCATAAGAACCCACAAGGTTTTCCAAAAGTAGCTAGTGAACTTGACGTCCCTATCTGAGACAATAGTCTTCGGAACGCCACGATGACTAACGACGTCTTTAAAATACAGTTTCGCAATGTGAGAGGCGTCGTTGGTCTTACTACAGGGGAGGAAGTACGCCATCTTGGAGAACCTATCCACAACAACGAGTATAGAATCATGACGTCGCAGGATGGGGGGAAGGCCTAATACAAAGTCCATGCTCACGTCTTCCCACGGGACTGACGGAATAGGTAGCGGAGTGTATAAACCTACATTGGACTTAGTACCTTTAGAAACTTGGCACGTACGGCAACTGCTCACAACTTTTCCAACCATCGCCTTTAGTTTAGGCCAAAAGAATTTCTCCTCTACGAGCGTTATCGTTTTGTCTCTGCCAAAGTGGCCACTCAAGCCACCACTATGTAACTCCCAAATGATGTGGAGTCGCAAAGAGGAGTGGGGGATACACAATTTTCCGTGTTTGAATAAGTATCCGTCTCTAAGTGAATAGGCCGTGATGGTCGCGGGAGAGCTATCCTGGGCAGATAAGTATGGCTCCTGAAAATCAGGGCATGTGGCGTATTCATCCTTTATGCGCTCGAAACCTACCACGTGGACTTGCATGGAGGAAAGTAAGAGGGTGAGGCGACTGAGTGCATCGACAACTCGATTGTCGGTCCCCTTAAGGTGCTTGAGAGTAAATGTGTATTCTTGCAAGAAGGATACCCATTTAGCGTGGCGCGGGCTGATTTTGTGCTGACCATTGATGAATCGCAACGCTTCATGATCAGAGAGGATCACGAACTCCTTATGAAGGAGGTAGTGCCTCCAATGATGCAAACATCTAATGACCGCATAAAACTCCCTATCGTAATTGGAATAATTTAATTTGGCACCCGCTAACTTCTCACTAAAATAACTAACCGGGTGACCCTCTTGACTCAAGACACCTCCAATCCCTACGCCAGATGCATCACAAGTAAGCTCGAAGACCTTGGTGAAGTCAGGGAGACGTAACACCGGTGCTTCGGTCATAAGCTCCTTAATACGATGGAATGCAAACGTGGCGGATTTGGACCATGTGAATTCTCCTTTCTTCATGCAGTCCGTAATGGGTGCCATAATGCTACTAAAATCACGTATGAAACGACGATAAAGGTAGCTAACCCGTGGAAACTACGCACCTCACGAAGGCTAGTGGGCTCGGGCCAGTCTCTAATCACCTGAACCTTTCCTGGGTCAACACGAATTCCTTCAGAGCCAACTATATAACCTAAGAATTCAACCTCCGAAACATAAAACGTGTATTTCTTTAGATTTAGATATAAGGTTTCAGTCCTTAAGGTGGAGAGGACTACTTTGATGTGAGAGAGGTGTTCGGCGGGGGAGGTACTAAACACTAGGATGTCATCAAAATACACTACAACAAACTTCCCCATATATGGCCTAAAGATGTGCGTCATCATCCGGGAGAAGGTGCTGGGGGCATTGGATAACCCAAAGGGCATCACAAGCCATTCATACAACCCGTCCTTAGACTTGAACGCCGTCTTCCACTCATCCCCCTCTCGGATCCTGATTTGGTGGTAACCACTCCGTAAGTCCAGTTTAGAGAAGATAGTGGCACCCGATAGGACATCCAAGAGATCATCTAGTCGCGGAATTGGAAACCTATATTTTATAGTAATTTTGTTGAGAGCTCGGCTATCAACACACATGCGCCAGGTGCCATCCTTCTTAGGGGCAAGAAGAGCGGGGACAGCACATGGGCTCATACTCGTCCTAATAAATCCCTTATTTAACAACTCCTCTATCTGGGTTTGTAACTCTATGTGGGCAGTTGGATTAAGCCTATAGTGTGGTTGGTTGGGTAAGGACGATCCGGGGATAAGGTCTATTGCGTGTTGTATATCTCTAAGCGGTGGTAACGACGAAGGCAACTCCTCCGGGTATACATCCCTAAACTCATCCAACAATACCCGTAGCTCTCGGGGTAAATCTTCCAACACGCCACCATCAGTTTTTTCACTCAGAAGTACAAGAGCGTACATTATTCCCCCAATGAAGGGATCCTTCACAAATTCCTTCCTACCAACTAAACTCAAGGCTTTCCTCTCAACTGGGATGGTGGTATCCTTAGCCAACACTACCGGCTCTTTTGGCACAGTCGGTCTCAAGGTGACGATCTTGCCATTGAATTTAAACTCATAAGTGTTGGCACGACCATAGTGCGTCACATCACGGTCGTATAGCCAAGGGCGGCCTAATAACACATGACAAACGTCCATTGGTAGGACGTCGCACCAAACCTCATCTGTGTAGGATTTGAAAGACAGGGGGACTAGGCATCGTTGGGTAACCTTAATAGTAACCTTACTAATCCAAGCGACCTGGTAGGGGGTCGGGTGCGGCTCGACAATCAAGACATACGCTTAACGGCATTCTCAGAAACGGCGTTTACGCAACTACCACCATCAATAACTAATTTGCAAAGTTTTTCTCCACTCTTAAAGATCAGGGAAAAGATGCTCGTCCTCTTCCAGTCGTCTACAGGACGAGGAGTGGTCAAAATGCAACGCATCACCATAAGGCGGTGATCGTCCTCCAAGTCACTAGGGACTCCGTCAGGGTCGCTCTCCTCTTCGGCCTCATAGACATAATCGTCAGGGTCGGTAGTGGACTCTAGTAAGGCTATGGCCTTCGTCTTGGTGGGGCATTCATAGGCATAGTGGCCTTGAACACCGCATGAGTAACAAGTGGTGTTAGCTTTGCTAACCTTTCCAACGGGGATACGCTCACTAGCGGGGTTCTTGGTATTTCTCGCGGTAATCACAACAGATTTCGACTCGGAAGACCTAAATTTGCCTTTATCAGGAAAAGTGGAAGAAGATGCCCCAGCGGTGGACTTATTCTTCGCATTAGAATAACGGGAGTGAGCTTTAGATGCTAGGTTCTTTTCAATGTCCAAGGCGGCATTGAAAGTCGTATTCAAGTCCGTGTGACCATAACGCAAGAGTTTCCGCTGAATGTCGGGGTGAAGTCCCTTTCGAAATCTAGATAAGGTTACTTCGGGGATCTCTCGAAGGTCACATCGTACCATACGGTCCTTAAGTTCTCCCATATATTCAGCAACAGACATTGAGCCTTGCCGAAGGGTGGCAAGCTCATCGAACATTTGCGTCCGATGGTACGCGGGAACGTACTGATCGGTTAGCAGGTTCTTCATAACAGCCCATCCAATGAGTGGGACCCCGTGCCCAGCTCCTAACCTACGTTCTTCATTCAGCCAATAGGTTTTGGCACGTCCCATTAATTTCATCCTGGCAACTTGAACCTTTTGGGGGTCCGTGAGGTTGTGTCATTCGAAATAACACTCCATGTCTATGGCCCAATGGAGGAAGATCTGGGGATCTCCCATGCCATCATAGGTGGGGGCATTTATCTTGATAGCCCTCGTGATATCAAAGCCTCGCTCGGGGCGGGGTTCTCGAGGGGGCATACGGGGAGAGTTTCCCTCAGAATCCGAATCAAAGTTCGGTTGGTGCCGGTTGGGCTGCCCAGCATTAACGGGAGGTGGGGGTGGCCTTGCTTGATTTTGTAGGATCTGGGCTAAGGCGTTCCTAAGCTCGGTCATTTCGGCACGAAGACCTGCTATAGCCTCGGTGTTGGGATCACCATGCTCGTTCGCAGCCATCCTAGACGTAGACGGGGTTGCGTACTCCGTTCCTAGCCTAGTGCGCATTCAGGTTTGGGAGGCCCCGGGCAAGATGAATTTTCCTAGGACTGAAGCTATATTGAAAATAAGATATTTTTATATACTCCCGATGAGAATAACACGTAGATCGTTAAAAAAAATTTTCTTTGAAATTTTGCTGAAAAATAAAGATTTCAGCCCGCTATTTGCAGACCACAGAAAAATATTTTTTTTGAGTTCTAACGATCGGATCTCTAACAAGGAACGCAGAGAGGATGTTTGCAACGTGAAAGTTGAAACAACCTCCCTCTGATACCAAATTGGTGTAGGGATGTTTGTGAGATGGACGTGCTTACGCTAACGGCGGATTACCCATCACAGAACATAGAAAAAAATAAGAGAGTGCTCCGACCAAAAGCGAACGAAAAGGGGTCGGTTGGCTCTCAAAAATACGGGACTCGATACAACGTCCTTAGGACCTACTCTCCAACAAGCACACAACTCGCGCCTAGCCGGACTCGATACCACGACCTTAGGACCTACCTCTCCAACAAGCACACGTCTCACCGCACCTACACAAGCATCTATTCTTTTCACAATAAGCCGTCAATCGCAGCAAAAATATATTTAGGAGCGGCGGTAAACGATAAGGAGGGATCAAGAACAAGTTGAGATTAACTCCCTTGTTAGCACCAAAGCGTGCCCCATCTTGGTGAACAAGTCAAGGCTAGGCCTAGCTTGTACTCCAGTGGATCTTCCAATCCGAAAAACAAGAGGGTCAATAACAACGTTCGATTCAGATTTGCAAGCGAAAAATACTTTAAATCGCGGAAAAGACGGTTGAATAACCTCCACAAAATCTCACAGCAAGAAGCACAAAGATAGGGAAGAGATTACCCAACCAAGAAGAAGATCACACAATATTTGTGGGAGAATCACTCTCTCCACGGTTCCACCGGTTTCACACCGAAGGGGCTGCTTCCTTCTTCCACGGAGTCGCACCGAGAGAAGCCACGCCGGAGTCGCACCGAACGGGGATGGAGGAGGCAAGGCTAGGCTTCACACCCAAAGGGGAGGGGGGGCGGCTAGAGGAATCTCTCCATGGCCGAAATTCTCAAGGGGGAGTTTAGGTTTTTTTCTTCCAATGCATAACTCATCATAATATCCTCCTTTAAATAGGAGTTACAAAAGAGATCCAACCATCCAAGATGGAGATGAAATCTCATCCATCCGGGCGGTTACATACACACCAAGGGTTTAATAGCACACCAACATAAAAAATAAAAATAATACAAGCCCAAATATTTTAAGCAATTAAAATAAAACTAAGTAAAAGTATTAAGCAAACTTTGCGCGCCGCGGACGGAGGTTGTATCGCAGCTTTCCGTTAGCGTCCGTGGCGTTGTCATGACGCCGCAAATCTTTAACTTGTTGCGCCGCAGCAACCGGGTCATCATCAGGAAGTGTTGGAGGGGCCGCAGCAACCGGGTCATCATCAGGAAGTGTTGGAGGGGCCGCGCCATCACCGGGTTTATCACGAGCTCCCCAGGCGTGCTACCAATTGATCATATCATAACCAGGAGCTTTGCCAAAGCCTCCTCAACAGCACATCCATACATTCATCACAATAGAAATCCATTTCCATATCATCAAAACCACGGAGTCTTCTCCGGTTTACCCATGAACATCACCAATCCAGACTACCGGTCCAGATGGGCTTCACACAGCATGCCTATGCCGTAATCCATATTTCCGGCTCTAAATGCATACTCAACAAAGGAATCTCTTCCGCAAATCCACCTCTTGGTGGAGGATTCCAAGCACATGCATAAAGAAAGGACTTCGATGTCCAAGAAGGAGATCGTTACCCTTGAAGATCGCTTCGGCGCCATGACGTAGCCGGATGGAAATCACCGCCTCGGCTCTACCTTCACGAATCCGCTCTCGATCTTCGCTCCGCACTCCGCAGCTCCTACAGCAGCTGGTAGACTCCTCCCTTCTCTCTCCCTTAGGCCTTTCTCCTCTCTCTCTTGGAATAAAGATGAAGAAGAAGAAGAGAAAAGAAGGTTTAAATCCCCTTTTTCTCGGCCTTCACAACACCTGGACAAAGCCCAGCCACTAGATCCAGGAAGAGGGAAACAAACGGCTCAGATTTGGCCAGAAAAGCTAAAACACGGCCTGACACGCCCTGTGACATGCCCGTGTCACAGGCCGTGTCCCTCTAAGCGGCAGGCAACCGACTCAATCCAGCCAGTACACGACCGTGTGACACGCCCGTGTCACGTGCCGTGTACCCGACACGCCCTCAGACACGCCCGTGTCTGAGGCCGTGTGCCTCAACGAAAATAATCCCAAAACAACCCGAGACTTCACACGGCCTGACACACGCTTGGCACACGCCCGTGTTCCTGGCCGTGTGCACCAGGACACACCCGTGTCCCGCAAACACGCCCCGGCTCAAGACGCCGAGCTGAGTTCGACGACCCACTGACACGCCCTGTGACACGCCCGTGTCACAGGCCGTGTCCTCACTGGAAACGCGACACTCGACGATCGTCGAGTAACAGTCGTCGAGCATACGACACGGCCTTCGACACGGCCGTGTCCTGGGCCGTGTGCCCCCTCTCGACGATGTCGAGCGAAAATCGTCGACACCAAGGCCGATCGTCGACACAACCTCGACACGCCCTGCGACACGCCCGTGTCGCAGGCCGTGTCGGCTGACACGCCCTGGGACACGCCCGTGTCCCAGGCCGTGTCACCCAAAAATCCTGTTTCAGAAAATTGGTCTGTTACAATCCTCCCCTCCTTCAAATAATTTCGTCCTCGAAATTTGACTCCAAACAGCCAATTAGTCACAACATCACAAAATCATACACCCCAAGCCTCCGCACACACTAACAAACAGACAGCACAACAAACATCCCTAACTTCCACTTGTGCACACTCAGCTACATAAGATCTCAAAACAAAACAACATGATTGATTTATCTCGTCACAATCACAAGTGCACCAAGCTATTATTCATCACACCTGATATAGAAACATAGTTTACATACACAACATTCAGAGCATCGACATGATTCACATCACAGTTCACTTCCGATCAGCCTCCCGATTTTGAAATTCACGATTTAAAGATAAATTAAAACACCCGAGGCTGAATTTCACCAACTGAGCTTTGCGGCTCTTGCAGTTCCATAGCATGCAATCGAGGTTGCGTCCGGGGTGCAGATGACTCAGCCACTGCTTTCCCCTTTTCTTCATATGACGCACCTGTCTTTTTCTCACTCCCTGGAGGGGCATTCCAACAGAATTTTGCTATGTGCCCTTGCTGCCCACATTTATATCATATGCGTGTATCTATACGTCCTGGCCCATACGTCGCCCCCGAAAAAACAGTCGACGGAGCTAAGTCCACCGGCCTAAATCTTTTCTTCTCTCGTCGTCGAAACTCCGATTGATCCAATTGCGACACTTGAAACTCTGACTTTTCCCTTGCCAGTCTCTTATTCTCTTGTACTCGCTTCATATCCTTCTCCAACGCACGGGCTGTATCGACCAATGCTTGGAAGCCTTGGCTCACTGAACTCGGAAGTGCCAACCTCAATTCATCCTGCAATCCTTCATAAAATCGATTTGTCTTTCGCGCTTCCTCCGCAAAGGTAGATCCCGCATATCTCCCCAATCTTGTAAACTCATGCAGGTAGGTATCAATATCTCGCTCACCCTGCACCAAACGGAGAAACTCATTTTCCATCGCAATCCTCTACGACACTGGCACATACTTGGCTAAAAATATATGGGAGAATTCCTCCATTGAAACCTCCATTAAACCTCGACCTGCCAAGTGGTGCACTTCAATTTCATCCCACCATAATCTCGCATCTCCTTCCAACAGAAAAGTGGCCAACATCACTTTCTGCTCCTCGACCGTCCTGATTGCGGTTAGGATCCTTTTTACTCGTGCCAACCAATCTTCTGCCTGCGTTGGGGAAAGCGCTCCACCAAACGTAGGTGGATGAAAGTGCATAAAACGTGACAATGAGTCGTCACTTGCTTGCGCCTCCACCACCTCAGCAGCATGCTCTTGCCTTCCACCAGGTCTTGCCTGTCCAGTTGGTTGTGCTTGTAACACTGCAAGCACTGTCTCCGCCACCACCCGTATGGCCTCTGCCGAGGGAGGCATCGACGCTCCCACGGGTGCTGCACTTTCATCCGACCGCTGAGGTTCAGACGGCCCAGCTCCATCCCTCGCCACCTATCAATGTACAGAACACCATTAATATGGCCAAAGCATAACGGTACTGCGACATTGACTACACCCGCACGCACATCATGTGCAGGACATACATTCCTAGTGGATATTCCTGAGTTCAATTATGTTCTCTCCTCCCAAATAATCTAAACTTGGCTCTGATACCACTTTGTAACGCCCCCACCCGTCACATGACATATAACGATGGGTCCGGCCGGGGCCCCACGCCATATAGCACAGACAAGCAAAGGAATTACGTGTGGAAATCAAACACTATGTGTATCCTTAACTCATTCCATTCTAGCGCAGCATGTTTTATGTTAGCATGAACTCAAACCAGAATGTCCACCCATATATAAATACCATATTTATATAGAACAACACCAGGAATGTATACAACTCACACACCCTGGCCTTATGGTCTTACAGGTTCCTCTTTACACAACAACAATTTCGTACATCGGCACGCAGGCCGGCCACACATGAAAGCCAAACACAGCTCTTCACTGGCCTTCAAGGGCCTATATCAGCAAGCTAGCTATTCCACTTATTCCATTCAAGCCGCGGCACCTGCAATTCCACATCCAAGCCAACACAGAAAACAAAGTAACGGTCAGCATTTTGCTGACCCATTATAACGACCCTACCCCCTACCCGGGTAGTGGTTCCTTCCTGTATACAGTGCTGTCATCTATCATCCAGTATCATCAAATATTATATATCTAGATCATGCTTTATTACGCTAGCAAACACATTCCATCACAAACGCTGGAATCCACCAGACGCTCCGTGCACTCAGGGCACCTTCTTGGTGTACCGGAATCCACCAGTCGCACACCGCCGATCCGAGTGTTCACTTGTTGGTTGACCGGACCTAGTCCACCAGTCTCGCAAGCTGGCGACATCCCGCCCAAACCACTCAGAGGTCCAACCTCACAGCATCCAATAGCAACCAGAGCAGGTCGACCCACACCATGTGGTGTAGCACGCCGGGTTTATCCAAGCTCCCCAGGCAATGTCTACCCATCGACCCCCCTCCTAATCCGATCGACCCACCCATGTGGTGCAGTAAGCCGGGTTTAACTCGGCTCCCCAGGCGTTGCCACCAATCGATCCCTACCTACACTAGATCAACCCACCCTAGTGGTGTAACAGGCCGGGTTTATCACGAGCTCCCCAGGCGTGCTACCAATTGATCATATCATAACCAGGAGCTTTGCCAAAGCCTCCTCAACAGCACATCCATACATTCATCACAATAGAAATCCATTTCCATATCATCAAAACCACGGAGTCTTCTCCGTTTACCCATGAACATCACCAATCCAGACTACCGGTCCAGATGAGCTTCACACAGCATGCATATGCCGTAATCCATATTTCCGGCTCTAAATGCATACTCAACAAAGGAATCTCTTCCGCAAATCCACCTCTTGGTGGAGGATTCCAAGCACATGCATAAAGAAAGGACTTCGATGTCCAAGAAGGAGATCGTTACCCTTGAAGATCGCTTCGGCGCCATGACGTAGCCGGATGGAAATCACCGCCTCGGCTCTACCTTCACGAATCCGCTCTCGGATCTTCGTTCCGCACTCCGCAGCTCCTACAGCAGCTGGTAGACTCCTCCCTTCTCTCTCCCTTAGGCCTTTCTCCTCTCTCTCTTGGAATAAAGATGAAGAAGAAGAAGAGAAAAGAGGGGTTTAAATCCCCTTTTCTCGGCCTTCACAACACCTGGACAAAGCCCAGCCACTGGATCCAGGAAGAGGGAAACAAACGGCTCAGATTTGGCCAGAAAAGCTAAAACACGGCCTGACACGCCCTGTGACACGCCCGTGTCACAGGCCGTGTCCCTCTAAGCGGCAGACAACCGACTCAATCCAGCCAGTACACGGCCGTGTGACACGCCCGTGTCACGTGCCGTGTACCCGACACGCCCTCAGACACGCCCGTGTCTGAGGCCGTGTGCCTCAACGAAAATAATCTCAAAACAACCCGAGACTTCACACGGCCTGGCACACGGCTTGGCACACGCCCGTGTTCCTGGCCGTGTGCACCAGGACACACCCGTGTCCCGCAAACACGCCCCGGCTCAAGACGCCGAGCTGAGTTCGACGACCACTGACACGCCCTGTGACACGCCCGTGTCACAGGCCGTGTCCTCACTGGAAACGCGACACTCGACGATCGTCGAGTAACAGTCGTCGAGCATACGACACGGCCTTCGACACGGCCGTGTCCTGGGCCGTGTGCCCCCTCTCGACGATGTCGAGCGAAAATCGTCGACACCAAGGCCGATCGTCGACACAACCTCGACACGCCCTGCGACACGCCCGTGTCGCAGGCCGTGTCGGCTGACACGCCCTGGGACACGCCCGTGTCCCCAGGCCGTGTCACCCAAAAATCCTGTTTTTCAGAAAATTGGTCTGTTACACCCCCCTCTTGGACTTGCCTATAAATAGGACCCCAGGGGTACGAGGTGAGGGACTGGAAATCCTCTGCAGGATACTCGCGAGCTCTCCTTTCAAGATACTAGCCGAGCCTTTAGATTCATTTTCCTTAGGGGTCAGGTCGCGACCTTACGACTTGTCATCAGCTAGTCTCCCTCGTATCTAGTTCGACCATTTTTTATTGAGAAGGAGCTGCTCCTTTTGAGCATCCGGGTACGTGGTGGGACCTTCCTGCCGCAACATCTGGGGTCATGTTGGCCTTCATCCTTCATTTTTCATCCTAGTCGTCTGATCTAACCTCTGAGCCAGTAACCTTAGGCGGCATTGATCTGAATTCGAGGTTGGGAATTCTCCTGGCTTCAATAAGGGGCAAATGATGGGTGGAGCCCAATAAATAGGAAATCCCTCACATATGGAAGCGCCAAAACTTGGAAACAGAATTTTTGGGGAGATCCTCCTCGCATAGAAAACAATTCAAATCAAGCTTCTTTTGGAAAGCCGCACGCACGATCGGTGCACCAAATCGCCCACGCTGGATCGACCCGCCGACGCACGCAACGACGCTCGTCGCCTCCACCGTGGCCGGCACCCCGAGAGGGCCGGCTGCCCTCCCCGCCTCGGTCGTCCACCGCAAGGGCCAGCAAACCCTCCCCGCATCGGTCGTCCCCCGCACGAACCGGCCTCCCTCCCCGCCTCAGCCGTCCCCCGCGTGGGCCGACCGCCCTCGCCGCCGCCGCGGCCGGCCGCCGTCGTTTCCCCTCTTCATGGGCCCAGAATTTCGCCCGTGTGCGATCTCGCCTTTTGCAGGAAATTTGCAATCTGTGTGCCTCGAACGGAGCCCTCCTATTGGTCGGCCCGGTATTTATTGGGGAAATTACCAGACTGCACCCTCGATAACCTATAAATAAAACCCCTGGGCTGTTCATTTGATCATCTCTGGTTGGGAACTCGAATTCTTTTCTCTCTTTCTCATTGCGCTCTTTCTCCCTTTTTCCGCGGGACGGATTTAGGCTATCGAAAGACCGCAAAGAGATTGGGACTTGGATATTTGGAGACCGCCAAGGCGACTTAGAGTTCGACGACGACTTGGAGTTCAACGCGAGGTGACCCAAAATTGGAGCGCACGGAGATCGCCATCAGCAGACCGAGAACGAAGCCACGGTCCGCGGAGGCACGGATGAAGACCATGCCCGGGGGGCAAGACCGCGCCTGCACACAACGGCGATATCTCTCTCTCCCACCGTTGTAACGAGGCGCGGCCTGTCGCCCTCGCTTCTTCAAAGGCAAATTGTAAAAGAACCCGAAACATAGTGGAGTTTCGGCAGACACCGCCCCGGCCGCGTGGTTTTTCACCCCGATTGCGGGTTTTCCACGTCATCAAATCTTAGATCTCGCCCCCCCGGAGACCCTTTATCTGTTTGCTTGCTTGGGCGTCATCAGGGTAAGACAGTCGAGTTGTCCGGTCTACCAAAGGCCCCGAGCGATCAGCAACAATAGATATATTAATTATATCATATTCTACTTATATATATATATATGTTTTCAGATAATCAAAATCGACATTTTTTGGAGAGTATGTTTTTGATTTACCAGAAAAAATCGAATCGATGTAAAAAAGCAGAATCGAATCGAACCGATCCGTTTCGGTTCGGTTTTTGTTCGGTTTCGATTTTAGGGTGTGTAAAAATCGAGAATTTCAGTTCGATTTCAATTTTACCTAAAACTGAACTGAGCCATTTATAGGCCTAGTACAAGTTGAGTTAAGCCGGCTCATAAACTCGACGAGTCGGCTCTAAAAAAGTCCAACTTGAGCTCGAGTCTGTGAAGCTCAAACTCGATTATGAGCCGAGTTCGAGCACACATTGTTGTTCATTTGTTCACGAGTTTTTTATTTGTATGTTTTTTTTAAAAGAATTAAAAATATGAAGAAAATAAGCCTCGAACCTCAAACACTACTCAAGCTAGAGCTCAATAAATTCTTGTGCAAAAGCCGGGACAAATGAGCTCGAACAATGGCTCTGTTTGGCGCGGCTTATTTGCTTCGATGATTTTGAATAAAAACGTCATTGTCATAAAATGTACACATGACATGACAAATGTTACTACCGTTATCAAAAAAAGAAACTAATTTGATGCATGACAATAACGTTTATGTCCAACCTCACAGCAATAAATAAGCCGCGCGGAACACAGCCTAAACAAACTCGAGCTAGCCGTTTTGGACCGAAGAATATCGGATCCTAAATTCGGGAGCGGTGGGGTTGTAATGGAGCGAGCTTATCGCTTTCGCAATCCTAAACAAACTCGTCGAGGAATGGAAGAACCGATAACTACTCTCTTTTTTTTGCTTCTGTGCTCTCATCCCTTATCTTCTCGGCCGGGCGCCGCGGCCCCGCTAGGGTTCCTACGTCCTACTGGGTTCTCTTTACTCCGACGCGGACGCCGACGCGGACGCCGACTCTTCGTAGTTATCGGTTCTTACTTCTCAGAGAAGATTCTCGGAGTATTTACTCCTCTTCTCTTCCCCCTTCTCGGTCTTCCATTCCTCGACGCCGCTGGCTTCCCGCTCGGTTTATCGGGTCTACTTCTTATCCTTACGTTCTCTATTTGTGATTGCTTATCAGAAACTTGCCGGTGAAGTATATTTTAGACTTCTGCTGATATTTCATATGCATTTAATGTCTGTAGTAAAATTGAAACCCTAAGTTGCCAATGATTTCTAGCTCGCATGATAAACCTTATGGAAAACTTTACTGATCTGAGCAATTGAGTTTCAGTTTCCACCTACAACGATCATTACAGTGAACAAAAAACTGAAATTTGTCATTAATAAGATTATATAATTTTTGAGAAGCATTTATTGATGTGGTGGTAAATGGCGGAGCAAAATCACAGTATCAAACATCTAACAATACACAGGAACATGGTTTTGAGAATCCTAAACTCTAAGGCTGAGACGGCACCTTTGAACCGGACCTTAAATGTTGTCGTAACCGCTTGACGGGTGAAAATAAGTCTCTCCAAACGGAGCCTAAGTCTAGAAGCAATGTAAGATTTGTCTATCAGGTCTAAATTCTAATTGTTACCCCGTGTAGCATGTGCACCTTTGAGGTTTGGGCGTTCACCGCCTATTGAAATGACCTCTTTATGACCAATCCAAAATAGCAAAATCCCAAACATTGGCACCAACATACAAAGCCAGTTGATGCCAAGAACAACATCAAACTTACTTACATAAATATGTAATAGAGGAATCACTATTAACTTAAAATTATATCTTTTCTCTTGTACTTGGACTCAAAACCTTCTCGACTGGAACGTGTTGTGTACAACCTGTATTTGTCGAGGATGGGTCCTACCACAGCCAGGTCAGCAGAAGTCAAGGTCAACAAGTCAAGACAGTAGTCAAAGTCAGCATACAAGATCGCGGAAGGCCTGGGCGAGTATAGCGAGCTCCTCTCGCATACTCGCCTGGTAGATGACTATGCGAGATATTCGCCCAGCCCGTGCGAGTTCCTCCGAAAGTCGCCTACTCGCCGGGGGGGGTATAAATATGACCCCCCCTCCTTGGATTTGCCTATAAATAGGACCCCAGGGGTACGAGGTGAGACACTGGAAATTCTCTGCAAGATACTCGCGAGCTTCATTTTCGAGATACTAGCCGAGTCTTTGGATTCCATTTCCTTAGAGATCACGTCGCGACCTTGCGA
This sequence comes from Platanthera guangdongensis, assembly GCA_039583875.1. Classification (NCBI taxonomy): domain Eukaryota; kingdom Viridiplantae; phylum Streptophyta; class Magnoliopsida; order Asparagales; family Orchidaceae; genus Platanthera; species Platanthera guangdongensis. The sequence goes on along the minus strand of CM077163.1, from coordinate 68,451,035 downwards.
CTTCATCATCAGCTAGTCTCCCTTGTACCCAGTTCGGCCATCTTTGGTTGAGAAGAGGCTGCTATTTTCGAGCATCTGGGTACGTGGTGGGACCTTCCTGCCGCAACATTTGGGTCATGTTTGACTTAGTTTCTTCATCCTAGTCATCCTAACCGTCTGATCTAACCTCTGAGCCGGTAACCTTAGGCGGCTTTGGTCCGAATTCGAGATTGGGAATTTTCCTGGCTTCAACACTTGGTGCGGTGAGCGTGGATTGCAGCCAAGGAGGAAAGTTTAGTGGTCGAGTGAGATGGCCAATGGTGGAGAGCATGGAGAGTTGGTCGGCAACTCGACAGGAGGAGGAGATGTCGCGCGAGGTGGCGAGTATGTGACAGTTGCCGCTTTCGAGGAGTTTGCGAAGAGGATCGAGCAGACCATCCTCGTCGGGTTTGCTCATCGCCCCGATGTCACGACGACTTCTCCCCGTCGCGTGACACCGCTGGAGGAGGAAGCGCTGCCGAGGGCAGCTAACACAACTATAGCCAGGAGGAAGAGAGACAAGATCCCAAGTCTGATTACCCCACATAGCAGTCATTTCTTAATCCATGGTGGCACGCCACCCCGGATGCTGGAGAGATTACTGCACTGAGTTAGATATAGAGATAGAGGAGAGATAGAGAGCAAATGTAAGAAGAGGTGGAGAGAGCCGATATAGAGAGACATAATTGGCTAAGGGATGAGCCGTCGAGGGGGATGCCGAATCAAGAGGCTGCGAGATCACACCGGTAGAGGGAAGCTGTTGCAGGGCATCTGGACGTGGAGGACGACGAGTGTAAACCAGAATGATAGGAGGTTTGGAGAGGACTGGTGGTGGGCAGACGTTGGAAGCAGAGGAGTAGATATAAGAGGTGGAAGCAGGGACGTAACTGGAATTGTGGGCCGAGGTAGTGGAGGAGGAAGAAGGGGATCAAAAGGATTTGTGTGGTATGGTTGGTCTTCATGAAAGGAGTCATCAGCAGATACAACCACCTTACCATTTGTAGGATAAAAGCAGACATACCACTTCTGAGTGCAAGAGTACCCAACAAACATAGCTTTGGTAGAACTAGTGGCTAACTTGTCATTTGAAGGACCAAGGTGGTGGACATAACATGTACATCCAAACACACGAGGTGTGAGAGAGAAGAGAGCCGATGTGTAAAGGAGAGTGATGGGAGCCACAAAGTGGAGGACAGATGTAACGCCCCCGGTTTTTCTTTGTTTTGTTTGATCTTGGATTGACGTTACGATGACGCATTTCCGGCCTTTTGCCGTTGTAGAGCGTAGTCTTAGCTCTTTAGGTTCCTTGTGTAGCCTGGTTGTAGCATGTTAGCAAGATTCCCCAGCTAGCCGGAGTATGTTTTGGTGACTCGGTTGGGCCTCTTAGGGAATGCTTGTGTTTTGGCTTCGAGAGGTGTTAGCCCGAGTGTGCGATCGTCGGATGTTGTTTTCGACCTCGCCGTTGTTTTCGTGGCTTGGGTGTTTAGCTACGGTGCGGGTTTTGGTCGAAAGTCCGAGATCGTTTGCTTTCGCGTCGTTTCGACGTTTGTTATGTTAGCTGTAATGTTTGTTGTGCTGTGCATGGCCTGGTGTGGCCGAGCTTGTTAGGCTGGTGCCTTGTTTATTTTTTTAGCTAAGGAGTTAGCTGTTTTTTTGTGTATGTTTGGGTGACACTGCCTGGGTCACAGGCGTGACCCCGGGCTTGTCGAGCTCGGGTAGAACTCTCGGTTGTGTGGTCGACGAAATTCGGTCGACGAATGTTTTTGGTAGCAACACAGCCTGTGACACGGGCGTGTCACAGGGCGTGTCCCTTCGGTTCGTCGAGCTGCGCTCGACGAAAGTCGAGCGGCGTTTGGGTGAGTTCACGCCCCCCTAACACGGGCGTGCCGGATCTGGCACGGGCGTGGCTTAAGGCGTGACTCCTGGTCGGCAATCTGCGCTCGACGATTGTCGACGATTGTCGAGCGCTAGTTAGGTTGGTAACCTGGTGTGAATCTGACGGTAGCTTAGGGATGTGTGTAGACATCTGATGAGTTGTAAATATATCTACTTGTATGTACATTAAATATGCTGTTTACATTATTTTTGTTATTTTTGTTTATTTTTCTTTATAAAAATGTTTCTTTAGTTTTTCTTTTCGTTCCTTTGTAACCGTTTTTTATCTTAACAAAATGTTTTTTTTCTTCTCTTTATAAGGGTTTGGAATGAATCTAAGCAACGCTCCTTAGGCAATCTTATTTGTTTTATCTTTGTTTTTGTCTTTTAAAATGGGTGCGTGTGTGTATGAGATTAATTTTCATGCTTTTATATTTAGTTATGTTCACTTAGTTTTGTTAAACTTATGATTTTATAAATTTTTATGCATTCCTATAAATCGGTAAAAATGTTTTTTAAAGTATTTTCTTTTTTTCACTAACTTAGATTTTCTTGTTTAGGTTGTTTAACGTTTTCGTTCTTTTTACTTTATTTACACTTTTTTAGCGTTTTTATCAAGTTATAGGAATGATAATATAGTAATTTTAATTTTTCATGCACTTAGTTTTTTATTTAAAACTTTTGCTTATTTAATTTTTTCGTCCCCTTTTTATGCATTTCTACCGCATTCTAGCGGTAGAAATGTATTCGTTTTAATTTTTCGAGCATTTCCATTTTTGCGTTTATTTGCAATCCATTTGCTCGGTTAATTTTTATTTTCACTTTTTATGCATTTCTACCGCATTGTAGCGGTAGAAATGCAGCTGTTTTCATTTTTAGATAACTTAGTTTTTTACATTTTTGTACTTGTGCATTTATTTCCGCATACTCGTTAAAAGTTAAAATGCGCATTGCTTTTATTTCATTAAGTAGAGTGTGTGTGTTTTTTACTTTCCTGCAGTGTGCGTTTGTTTTCATTTATGTCGAGAGAGTGTGTGCGTGAGTTTTACTTTCTGTCAAGTGTGTGCGTGAGTTGTTGCATTTATTTTGTTCTACTCGTTTGAGTAGGACCCGCTTTATTTTCCTGCCTACTCAATTGAGTAGGACTTGCAATTTCCCGCCCACTCATTTGAGTGTGACTTGTCATTTTATTGCTTTCTTTCTCCCACCAACGCACTTGCGCTGAGACTCGCAATTTATAGCTTCCTTCAGTCCTACTCGTTTGAGTAGGACTTGCAATTTACTGCTTTCTTTCATGCTTTCATTTTCTTGCTTTCTTTACTGTTTTCTTTATCGCTTTCTTTTCTGCTTTTCCTCGCAATCCGTCCGGATTCTGATGAGTGGCTAACAGTTCTTAGCACTCAGTATCGAAGATCATTGGGACAAATAAAATAGCTTAAAAAAATTAAATGTCTCATTTTTCTAATTAATTAAATTACTTAAGGTTTGTCCGGGTTAACGACGCGTAGGAGCACATATCGATGTGTGGGCCCTATTTTCATTTTCCATACGCTCACCGAGAGGCCATGCGTATGGATAGATCACCCCTTGGTAAAAAGAGTTCTGCACTAATAACGTAGGAGCCTTTTATAACTTGCCAACGAGCGAGGCACGAGTCAATTAAGCGCGCCGGTAGGGATCCAACAAGTCAAACAACTTCTCAATACAATAACATATAATGATTCCACGACCAAACCATAGCAATAGTTCAAAACCTGGCATCCAAAGAAGAGAAATAAAATGTCATATACCTTGATTAGCTCGTGCATGCGGCGACTCGGCCTCGGGATGAAGTACCGTGGGCTGGATGCTTCTGGTGTGTTGGTGGATCCGCGGAGGGCTGCGGGTGGTAGGGGATGGGTGGATTAGGGCTATTAGGGAATGTGGAGAACGGGAACTATGGAGGCGGATCTAGGTTTGGGCCGAGCGTGGGCTGTGGGGCTTGGGAAGGAAAAACGTGGGAGGAGAGGGGCGGATCTGGACGGGACAGTGCAGGGTTGACAGAGGTGGAAGAGAGGGAGGGCTAGGCTGGGCGGAGACGGGGCGGGACTGTTGCCTGCTCACTTAGGCATAAAGCTGGTGGACGAATCTGGATACAAGATCAAATCCAGAGTTCATGGAACAAAGGTTAAGATTTCACCAAAAAGTCTGAGAAAGGTACTTCAGTTGCCTAGAACTAAAGAAGAAGATGAGGTTACTGCTTCAAAGACCAGTGAAGCTCTAACATGGTGTGGTCTGGATTCTAAGATGAAGATAGGATCTGTGTTTAACAGGAAGAGAATGAATAGTAAAGGGAAATTCCTTTCTGAAATTGTTGGATAGGTAATATTAAGCAAGCCAGGAGGGCATGACAAAGTGTCTGCCTATATGTTTAGTATTATGACAAGGATATCTTCTCTCTGCAAACTGACTGGTCTATGATAGTTTTTGAGAAGATTAAAAAAGCCTAAAGAAGCCCAACTTAGACAGAATTTTAAGTCTATACCTTGCTGGAAGTATTCCAGAGGTAATGAGTACAGCTGCTGGAACAAAAATAAATCATATGAGAAAAATGGACATGAGGTTGTTCTCTAGATGGGACAGGGTGTTGTCTAAGGAGATGCCAACCCCTGAGAAGATCATTCCTGAGAAAGTATCTCCTCCAAAGAAGAAGAGAAAAACTGCTCCAGTGGCTCAAGAGTCCACTTGCAGCTCAGACAGTGAAGAACAAGTTGTCTTCACACCAGATGAGAATGAGGAAGGACCTGCTGTAAAATCTCCTGCTCCTCAAGATGTTGCTGAGATCCAGGGGGAGCTACCTCAAGCTAGCCCCATACACAAGGATCAAAGCCAGGGGGAGTCTCTAGTTGTAGAAGAACCAACTACACTAGAAAGTGAACAAGCAACCAACATTATCCTAGAGGTAATCACTGAACTCAATACTTTAGATTTTCCTATAGAAGATACTGATTTGTCTGATGTTCATCAGCAAACTCAGCTGGATAACCAAGTCCCAGATGCTGTCATGGAAGACACATCTGTTGCAGCTCCAATAGTTACTGATCCAGTAGTTGAAGAGCCTAGAATTTCTCCTGCCAATTCTCCACAAGAATTTACCATGGATGATTTATTTTTAAATCTGGATCAACAAGACTTTGACAAGGACAATGCTGCTGCTGAGGAAGAAAATGCTCAAATTGAGGGGGAGCAAGTGAAAATTCATGAAAACCCTGCCAGGAAAGAGACTGAGAAGGCACCAGATATGCAGACTGAGAGGCCCCCAAGCCTAAGGAGAGGGTTGAAATTGCTAGCTCCTCAGCTTCTAAAGATGAGGAGGCTACCAGGGCTAAGAAGCAAAAATTTCAAGTATTCAGGAGAAGAAGCCAGAGTTACAAGAAGGCTCTCCAAACTATAGCAGCACAGCCTATAGTTCAGCAAGCACCATCAGTTGATTATAATGCACTGATGGTTGCTATGCAGATTAAACTGGATGAACACAGGAAGGCAATTGAGAAATATGTGGATGAAGGGCAGAAATCATTGCAATTTGATCTGACCCAAGATATCAAGTCAATAAGATTTGAGATGAATCTTAACAAGAAGGAGATGACAGACTGCTTCCACAAAGGGGGGAATGCGGTGGTGTACTTAGCTACACACCAAGAAAAGATAAAGGCTCAAGAAGATGACATAGCATTGAAGCAAGAGTATGTTCTTGAAAATCAGATAAGGATGAATGACAATTTGACTGCTTCCCATAATGCTATTGTCACTGAAATGAAAAACATAGCTGTTGGACCTTCTACCTCTACTGCTACTGTTAAAGCTGAATTTGACAAAGTTTTTCAAGAAGAAATCACTGCTATTAAGACTGCCATTCAAGAATCTCAAAAGCTCATAACTGACAAACTCCAAAGGTTAAAACCTTTCTTTAAAGATGGAGTTAATTATTTGGATAATCAAGTGAGATTTCAGAAAGATGATGTCAGAGATCATATAGAAAGAGAAGTCATAAAGGGGGAGAGAGTGTTAGTCAATGCCAGCTCTGATCATGCCAAGTGGATATCAAATTCTATCAGAGCAACTCTTGAATATCCTCCTCTTTGTGATGATGATAATGTTGTTGAATCTGGAATTCATCCTGCATATCTAGGAGGGGAGCAACCTGAAGTGTCTCAAGTCATCTATCCTCCTCCAGATTTTGGCATGATTCATGCAGATGTACAGTCCATGTATAGCCCACCTGGGGGTAAGGACAATGTCATTATTGAAAAAGTTGTTCAGCCAATTTCTGAAGCCATGCAAGAGGCATTGCAGAAAGAAGAAGAGACTAGATTGTCAAAGAAGAGGTTTAGGGAACAAGCTGAACAAAGACCAGACTTTGAGCAGTGGAGCCCTACCTCAAGAAACATTATATTGACTGCCTGAAAAGCTGCCAAAGATAATGTGCATGACAGGAACAAATGGTTTTCTGAGGCTGAATGGAGAAAACATGAGACTAGGCAGGAGGCAATAGTCCAATATAGAAGGAAGGCCAAGATGGGAAAGCTATCTCCTACTGCTTAGGAGCCTAGCAAGTACTTTTCTAAGTCATACCATTACTTTGAAAGACAAAGATCAAAGTAGAAGAACAAAAAAAAGGACTTGAAAGGCAAGAAGTATGCTGATGCTGAAGTTGCTGTTGCTCCTGTTGAAGCCAAAGTACAAGCTGGAAAAGGAATAGTGATCAAGGAGCCAGAACAGAAATAGAATTAGAATTTTCTTAAAGATTACTTTGAAATCTTTTTGATGTAAAACATTCTGTAAAATGAATATGACAGATATTAGAACAATGTGTTATATGTTAAATCTATTTCATATTGGTTCTGTGATGATGTCTATGTCTTTTTCATATTTGTTCTGTGATGATGTCTATGAATACATGTGTGATTGATACATGTTTATGTTTACCCTGCTGTATATAATCCTGCTTTACATCATTTTATAATTTAATTATGAATGGTGTATATCATTGACTAAGGGTTATGACTTCTCCAAATAGGGGGAGATTGTTGGGTACATTAGTTTAAATGTACCTGATTTGAAGAAGCCTCACCCTACTCAATGATATACATCAAAATGTATTTGATGTATTTTGAGATACTTGTGCAGGTTAAGTATTTGCAGGACTGAAGCAAAAGTTTCTAAGTACATGTGTCGACACCCAGAGGGAAAGTGTCGACACTTAAGAAGACTTATGTCGACACCCAGGCAAGCAGTGTCGACACTTGGAGTCATTGTGTCGACACCTGGGATGCTGAGTCGACACCAGACAGAAAGTGTCGACACAAGGAGCTGTGTCGACACTCAGTGAAGAAAAGTGCAGTAAAGCTGTGTCGACACTTAGCAGCAGTGTCGACACCTAGAAGAACTGTGTCTACACCAGAAAGTGTCGACACTCAGCAAAAGTTAGCAGAGACTAAGTATAAGTGTCGACACCCAGAACAATGTGTCGACACTCAACAGAAGAGTCAACACTTGAAGTAAGTGTCGACACCCAGAACAATGTGTCGACACTCACCAGAAGAGTCAGCACTTGAAGTAAGTGTCGACACCCAGAACAATGTGTCGACACACAACAGAAGAGTCAGCCTTTGAAGAAAGTGTCGACACAAGACAGTATGTGTCGACACTCAGCTGAAGACTCAACACTTGAAGAAAGTGTCGACACATGGAGCTGTGTCGACACTTAGCGAAGAACAACAAGATCAACAAAATATTCTAAGTACAAGTGTCGACACTAAGGGGATGTGTCGACACTCGGCTGAAGTCTCAACAGAAGAATCAAGTGTCGACACAAGGAGCTGTGTCGACACTCAGCAAGTATCAACACTGGAGACTATGTGTCGACACCAAGAAGCAGTGTCGACACTGACAAGATCAACACATGAAGATGTGTCGACACAAAGGTGTTGTGTCGACACTTAGAAGAATTCAGCAAAATACAGAAGTACAAGGACTTGGGTCGACACACATTATCAGTGTCGACACCTGAAGAAAAAGATGTGTCGAGACATAGAAATTACAACACAAGGAGTTGTGTCGACACCTTGTAGACTAGTGTCGACACTTAGACAACTTGTGTCGACACTTGATCTATAAGTGTCGACACTTAAAGACAGAAAGTCTCGACACTTTCAGACAGTTAAGAGAATTTTCAAGAACTGACTGGATGACTTGACAGCTGCCGTTTCAGCCGGTCTACAGCACTTGTCAGAGTTGTCAGAAAGCAGTTATGAACCGGACCAGCCGGTTACCATGAAGAAGGCCTATAAATAGGCTTATACAGTCTACAGAAAGAGTTGTTCACATTATTGATCAAGTATCTAACAAATAAGATCTAGCTATTCCTTGAAGAATAAAGTGCAGATCTAAGAAGTTGGAGAGAGAGAGCTCCATCCAAGAAATCAGCCGTTGGAACTAGGCTGAGAAGAAGGGTTCAGATTTATTCTGGATCTTAAGAAGCAGAGATCAATGATCAACTGCAGAAGAAGTCAATCTTATTGAGTTCTACTTTCAAGAAGCTTTGAAGAAAGCTAAGTCAGATTAATTTCAGCTTAGTTTTTCCAAGAACTCATCAAGAAACTCACAACTCCCCTCTCTTGTCTTTGGGTTGCTGAGTTAACAATTGTATATTCATTTTATCTTGTAGGATCTTTTGTATCTGAGTTTTTGTAAGCCTGTAATTATAAAGGCTGAGTGTAGGGCTTGAGAGCCTGAGTGTAGAAGATTGAAATCTCTGAGTGTAGGCCTTGGTGGCTGAGTGTAGGCCTTGGTGGCTGAGTGTAGGCCTTTGTGGCTGAGTGTAGGCTTTGTGGAAAAGCTGAGTTGTAGGGCCTTGGGCCTGAGGTGTAGGATCCAGTTTGGGTTCTGAGATAGTGGAGAAGTTTGGCCGAATCTAGTACACTGCTAGATAGGCGAAGGGGGAAAGTGGATGTACCCAAACCTTGGGGAACCACTATAAAACTGTGTGTCTTCTCTGTGCTGTGATTTGCTGTGAATGTTGTGTGATTGCTGTGCAATAGTTGATTAAATTCTGTGTTAAAAACTGATTGCTGCCATAAAAAGTTAAAAAGAATTTGGTCACCTATTCACCCCCCTCTAGGTGTTTAGGTACTATATCTTTCAAGTGGTATCAGAGCCAGGTTCCTCAAAAAGGACTAACAGTCTGATGAGATCCTGATTGACAGATTCAGTCTAAGTCAAATTACAGATTCAAGAAAATCAAGAACCATGTGTTCCACAGATAATCACAAGGAATTGAGATCCATGAAATTACCTATATGTAGGAAAGAGATATTTGGGATCTGGAAGGAAAGGGTAAGACTGTTTATGGAAGCCTCAGACCCTAGGATTTATATCACAGTCAAAAAGGGGCCATATGTGCCCATGAAGATATCAGTTCTAGATGAAAATCAGAGAACACCAAAGGATTTCTCTGAAATGACAAAGGATGAGATTGTCCTAGCCACCATGGACAAAAGGGCTCAAAACATTATAGTGAGTGTCATAGATGACGCAACTTTTCAGAATCTAATACACTGTAAGACAGTCAAAGAGATGTGAGATACTTTTATTGTGTATATGGAGGGTTCTGAAGAAGTAAGACAAGACAGAAAATCCTTGCTAAATCAAGAGTATGAAAGTTTTAGACAAGAAAAGAGTGATAGCATAGCTGAGTGCTATAAGAAGTTTTATAGATAGTGAATGAACTCATGTCTTATGGAAGAGAGTTCAGTAATTATAAACTAAATGACAAGTTTCTAAGGTCCCTAACTAAAGATTGGGACACCAAGATCTGTGCCATTAGAGAAATGGCTAAGTTGGGAGAAATTCCTCCACCTACACTGTTTGGCAAATTGTTGTCATATGAAATGCAGTTGACAGTGAGGAAAGAGGAGGAGAAATCAACAAGAAATGAACATAAGTAAAGAACAGTAGCTTTCAAGACAGAAGCCCCAGAAAGTACAGGAGTAAGTTACCAACTCCACCTCTAAAGGTAGTTGAATCAGAGTCAGATGAGTCAGTCAGCACAAAATCTGAAAGCAGTGAAAGTGATGAGAACTTTGCTGCCTTTACAAGACATTTTCAGAAGTTCTTGAAGAAGAAACAGTGGAGGTCAAGACCTTCTACTTCACAGGGAAAAGAAGACTTTTATCAGAATAAAAAAGCTTCAAAGAAGGACAGGAAGAGGACTAAATCTAGCAAGCCAACTGTTTCAAAAATAGTGTGCTATTGCTGCAATAGACAAGGCCATGTTGTTGCAGATTGTCCAGAAAAGAGAAAGGAGTCTAGTGACAAGAAAAAGACTCATTTCAAAGGCAAGAAAGAGAAGTCTTTTGTTGCAAAAAGGAGAAGACTCTATCAGATATTTCTTCTTCAGAAACTGAGTCAGATGCTGAGGCATACATAGAGCTGTTTGCTGAAGAAGAAGAAGAAGAGTTCATGCAGATTATGGATTCTATATATGAGCAAGAAGACTGTCAGTGCCAAGGACTGATGACATTGACTGAAAATGACAAAATCCTGGAGCAGCCAGGACCCAGTAAGATACAAAGTTCAACTTTAAGTTCAGTTTCTTGTGCCAGTACAGAATCAGATTCATCTTCATCAAGTGATGAGAGTGTATCTGAGTCTGAGGAAGATATTCATCAGCTGATAGATGAATATAAAGTACTGTTGCAAGCTTATAATAAGAGCAAGTCCCTATCCAAAAGTCAGGCAATGGAAATTGCTGATCTCAAAGCTGCTGCAACAGAATTTGAGAAATCTTTTGATCAAAAGCTTAATGAGATAGCCAGACTGAAGCACATAACAGTGATTCAGATGGGAACTATATCATTTTAAAATGATCAAATTAAGAGTCTGGAGATCAATCTTCAGAAGGAGAAAAACTTAGTTGCTAGATTTTCTAAAACTAAGTCAGTTTTACCCATAATTGATGAGTTTGTTCATCACAAAGGTAAAGCTGGACTGAGATTTACTAGACCTGCAAGGACTGTTCAGTCCAAGTCCAAGTCCAAGGGCAAAGCCCTAACACTCAACAAGTCAGTTGTAGATAAGAAGCAAAGACAGAACCTAAGCAAAGGTACAATAAGTTTGAATGTTGGTGCTGTGGCAAGGTTGGCCACTTTGCAATGGATTGTTGGCACAATGCTAGTGCCAAAGTGAGTAGCAAACTACCTGTTGGAAAGCCTGCAGGTAGCTTTGTCAGGTTGCAAACTAACAAGTACCAAGGACCCAAGAATTCTTTGGGTTCTAAGGTTCATTAATCTGTTTTGCAGGTGAGTCCAAGTGGTCATACCCCAACATGGTACTTGGACAGTGGATGTTTCAGACATATGACTGGAACTATAGGATTACTAAGGGACTACATTCCAATCAAAGATGATCCAAAAGTCACCTTTGGTGGTTCTGAAAAAGGAATCATCAAAGGATTTGGTAACATTTCTAGTAACTTGGTTACCATTACTCAAGTGGCTTATGTTAAAGGGTTGAAACACAACCTAATAAGTATAAGTCAATTAAGTGATGTAGGGTATGACATCTCATTTGTTAAAAATGGTTGTCATATCAAGAGGTCAACTGATCAAGAGATCATTTTGACTGGTTATAGGAAAAGGAATGTCTATTGCTTAGACATTATGGTTGAGAACAGTGGTTCTCCAGTGTTTCTTGTAGCTGATGAGACAGTCTCTCATTGTGTCAAATGACACAAGAGGCTAGCTCATCTTAACTACAAGACAATTAGCAAACTCTTTAGCAAAGAGTTGGTGAGGAATGGTCCTCAAGTTAAGTGTGTTAAAGATGGTATTTGCTCAGCTTGTCAAAAGGGCAAGCAGACTAGATCCACCTTTAGAAGCATAGAAAACAAAGATGCTGTGAGGTGTTTATACCTCTTGCATATGGATCTCTTTGGTCCAATGCCAGTTCACAGCCTAGGTAGGAAGGTCTATACCTTTGTAGTTGTAGATGACTACTCAAGGTTTTCCTGGGTGTTCTTCTTAAGACAGAAATCTGAAACACCTAGTGTCTTTCATAGCTTTGTCAAGCAAATTCAGAATGAACTAGACAGTACAGTGGTCAAGATTAGAAGTGATCATGATACTGAATTTCAGTCTGATAGCATGACAAAACTATGTGAAGAATTTGGGATATTTCAAGAATTTTCTTCACCTAGAACACCTCAGCAAAATGGCATTGCTGAGAGGAAGAATAGGACCTTGATTGAGGCTGTTAGGACCCTATTAAGTGATACATCACTGCCAGAATATTTCTGGACTGAAGCAGTTAATACTGCATGCTATGTTATAAAAAGGGCTACCATCACTAAAAGGCTAAACAAGACCCCCTATGAGGTTGTGAAAGGCAGGAAACCAAACCTATCCTACTTCAGGATCTTTGGTTGCAAATGCTTCATACTTAACAATGGAAAGTCTTACTTGACTAAGTTTGCTGTCAAGTCCCAAGAGGGAATTTTTGTTGGCTACAGCAACAACAGTAAGGCTTATAGAGTCTACAACTTGTCTACACAAGTTGTAGAAGAATCAGTGCATGTAGTATTTGATGAGACTAAACTTATTAACAATGAGTTGTCTAGTAGTGTATGCAGCCCCACAGGTTTAACAAAGAAGATGGACAAACTTACTATAGAAGAAGTACCTACTGCAAGACAGCAAGTAGAAGACAGTGGCTGTTGTCCAGGGGGAGAACTACATGTACCAATTGCAGAAGAAGTACAAGGAGTGCAGCAAGATGAAGGAACTGAAGAGGTTCAACCAGAAGTTAGGATGCCTCCAGCCAATAGGCATCTTAGAGATCATCCAGTAGAGCAGATTATTGGAGATCCAAGACAAGTAGTACAAACAAGGAGCAGAAATCTGAATGCAGCAATCTACTCCAGTTTTCTATCTCAAGTTGAACCAAAGAAGTTTGAAGAAGCCATACTAGATTCACAATGGACTGAAGCAATGCAAGAAGAGCTTAATCAGTTCAAGAGGTGCAAGGTCTGGGAACTTGTTCCTAAACCTAAAGACCACAATATAATAGGAATCAAGTGGATCTACAGGAATAAGATGGATGAACAAGGGGTCATCATTAAGAATAAAGCAAGATTGATTGCTAAAAATATAAGCAAGAAAAAGGTATTGACTTTGATCAAACCTTTGCTCCAGTAGTCAGACTGTAAGCCATAAGGATGTTTCTTGCCTATGCAACCTTTCAAGGATTCAAGGTTTACCAAATGGATGTCAAGTCAGCATTTCTGAATGGTAATCTAAAAGAGGAAGTCTATGTGGAACAGCCATCAGGTTTTGTTGATTCAACTCTACCTAATCATGTCTATAGACTTAGGAAAGCTTTATATGGGTTAAAGCAAGCCCCTAGGGCATGGTATGAAACTCTATCTAGTTTCCTCATTGAGAACAAGTTCTCAAGGGGGAAAATAGATAATACTCTATTTCTTAGGGAATCTAGAGGCAAAGTTATACTAGTCCAAATATATGTAGATGACATTATATTTGGGTCTACTGAAAGCAGCCTTTGCAAAAAGTTTGCAAAACTTATGCAAGGTCAATTTGAGATGAGTAGTATGAGAGAGCTAAAGTTTTTTTTGGGTCTCCAAGTTAAACAGACTGAGAATGGTTTATCCATTTGTCAGTCCAAGTTCACCCTAGAACTCATAAGGAAGTATGGTATGGATTCATCCAGTACCATGAAGACTCCTATGGGGTCAAGTATGTCTCTTAGCAAGGATGATACAGAGAAACCTGTAGATGAAACCTTGTATAGAGGGATAGTTGGCTCCCTATTATACTTGACTGCAAGTAGACCAGATATCATGTATGCTACATGTGTCTGTGCAAGGTATCAAGCTTGCCCTAAAGAGTCTCATTTGACAGCAGACAAAAGAATATTGAGATATCTAAAGGGCACTCCCTATCTAGGCCTCTGGTACCCTAGGAATGGGGATTTTGAACTAACAGGTTATTCAGATGCAGAATTTGCAGGATGCAAAGAAGATAGAAAAAACACTACTGGAACCTGTCAATTCCTAGGTGGGAGACTAATTTCATGGAGTAGCAAAAAACAAACTAGTGTGGCTATCTCCACTGCAGAGTCAGAATATGTGGCTGCAGGAAGTTGCTGTGCTCAACTTCTGTGGATACAACATCAGCTTGAGGACTATGGAATTCAGGTAAGTAGAACTCCACTCTTTTGTGATTCTACTAGTGCTATTTCAATAGCTAATAATCATGTATCCCATAGTAGAACAAAACATATTGAAATTAAATATCATTTTCTTAGGGAGCATGTAGAAAGAGAAGATATTTTACTTGAATATGTTAAAACTGATAATCAATTAGCTGATATGTATACTAAGTCAATAGAAGAAGCTAAGTTCAATAGATTTAAAATTGAACTAGGAATGATAAACTTAGAGTAAGTTTACAGAATTGGAAATGACTAAGTAAAAAGGTGTCGACACATAGAGATTTCTGTGTCGACACAGGAAGTAGGTGTCGACACTTCAGGAAAAATGTGTCGACACATCTAGGAAGTTGGTGTCAACACTTCAGAAAATTAGTGTCGACACATGTCAAGTAGGTGTCGACACATCCAAAGTGGTGTCGACACATCCAAAGTGGTGTCGACACTTAAGTTTTACTCAGAATTTTCTAAGTAAAGTATCGACTATGTGTCGAGTTGTGTGGTGTCGACACATTAACAAGTGTCGACACATAAAATCTGTTGACTAAACTTGTGTCGACACATATGTGTCGAGACATTATACGTCAGTGTCGACACTTATTGCCAGTGTTGACACAATTTAAGTTAGCTGCCCGTCTTTTCATCTTCAAAATTAGAAAGGTATAAATAGGGTTTTGTCTTAGTTTGTTGACACACTTTCAAAGTTTCGAGACCATCCTTCTGTGTCGACACCTCTCTTCTCTCAAGACAAATTCTTCAAACCCTAATGACACCTAAGCTAGAGGAGAACGTCAACGAAGGCTACGAGCTGGTGCGCGATGCTTTTGAGGATGCCGATCAAGAAATCAAGAACGTGATAAACCCTAGTAGCAGATTCAGGGTTAGAATATCTTGTTTCAGAACCTACTAAGATATGGAAGAAAGAGATACTTGAATTCCTCAATGGAGCTGAAGTGGACGAATCTGGATACAAGATCAAATCCAGAGTTCATGGAACAAGGTTAAGATTTCACCAAAAAGTCTGAGAAAGGTACTTCAGTTGCCTAGAACTAAAGAAGAAGATGAGGTTACTGCTTCAAAGATCAGGGAAGCTCTAACATGGTGTGGTCTGGATTCTAACATGAAGATATGATCTGTGTTTAACAGGAAGGGAATGAATAGTAAAGGGAAATTCCTTTCTGAAATTATTGGAAAGGTAATATTAAGCAAGCCAGGAGGGCATGACAGAGTGTCTGCCTATATGTTTAGTATTATGACAAGGATAATCTTCTCTCTGCAAACTGACTGGTCTATGGTAGTTTTTGAGAAGATTAAAGAAAGCCTAAAGAAGCCCAACTTAGACAGAATTTTAAGTCTATACCTTGCTGAAAGTATTCCAGAGGTAATGAGTACAGCTGCTGGAACAAAAATAAATCATATGAGAAAAATGGACATGAGGTTGTTCTCTAGATGAGACAGGGTGTTGTCTAAGAAGATGCCAACCCCTGAGAAGATCATTCCTGAGAAAGTATCTCCTCCAAAGAAGAAGAGGAAAACTGCTCCAGTGGCTCAAGAGTCCACTAGCAGCTCAAACAGTGAAGAACAAGTTGTCTTCACACCAGATGAGAATAAGGAAGGACCTGCTGTAAAATCTCCTGCTCCACAAGATATTGCTGAGATCCAGGGGGAGCTACCTCAAGCTAGCCTCATACACAAGGATCAAAGCCAGGGGGAGTCTCTAGTTGTAGAAGAACCAACTACACTAGAAAGTGAACAAGCAACCAACATTATCCTAGAGGTAATCACTGAACTCAATACTTTAGATTTTCCTATAGAAGATACTGATTTGTCTGATGTTCATCAGCAAACTCAGCTGGATAACCAAGTCACAGATGCTGTCATGGAAGACACATCTGTTGCAGCTTCAATAGTTACTGATCCAGTAGTTGAAGAGCCTAGAATTTCTCCTGCCAATTCTCCACAAGAATTTACCATGGATGATTTATTTCTAAATCTGGATCAACAAGACTTTGACAAGGACAATGCTGCTGCTGAGAAAGAAAATGCTCCAATTAGGGGGGAGCAAGTGAAAATTCATGAAAACCCTGCCAGGAAAGAGACTGAGAAGGCACCAGATGTGCAGACTGAGAGGCCCCCAAGCCCTAAGGAGAGGGTTGAAATTGAAAGCTTCTCAGCTTCTGAAGATGAGGAGGCTACCAGGGCTAAGAAGCAGAAATTTCAAGTATTCAGGAGAAGAAGCCAGAGTTACAAGAAGACTCTCCAAACTATAGCACCACAGCTTATAGTTCAGCAAGCACCATCAGTTGATTATAGTGCACTGATGGTTGCTATGCAGATTAAACTGGATGAACACAGGAAGGCAATTGAGAAATATGTGGATGAAGGGCAGAAATCATTGCAATTTGATCTGGCTCAAGATATCAAGTCAATAAGATTTGAGATGAATCTTAACAAGAAGGAGATGACAGACTGCTTCCACAAAGGGGGGAATGCAGTGGTGTACTTAGCTACACACCAAGAAAAGATAAAGGCTCAAGTAGATGACATAGCATTGAAGCAAGGGTATGTTCTTGAAAATCAGATAAGGATGAATGACAATTTGACTGCTTCTCATAATACTATTGTCACTGAAATGAAAAACATAGTTGATGGACCTTCTACCTCTACTGCTACTGTTAAAGCTGAATTTGACAAAGTTTTTCAAGAAAAAATCACTGCTATTAAGACTGTCATTCAAGAATCTCAAAAGCTCATAACTGACAAACTCCAAAGGTTAAAACCTTTCTTTAAAGATGGAGTTAATTATTTGGATAATCAAGTGGGATTTCAGAAAGATGATGTCAGAGATCATATAGAAAGAGAAGTCATAAAGGGGGAGAGAGTGTTAGTCAAGGCCAGCTCTGATCATGCCAAGTGGATATCAAATTCTATCAGAGCAACTCTTGGATATCCTCCTCTTTGTGATGATGATAATGTTGCGGAATCTGGAATTCATCCTGCATATCTAGGAGGGGAGCAAACTGAAGTGGCTCAAGTCATCTATCCTCCTCCAGATTTTGACATGATTCATGCAGATGTACAGTCCATGTATAGCCCACCTGGGGGTAAGGACAATGTCATTATTAAAAAAGTTGTTCAGCCAATTTTTGAAGCCATGCAAGAGGCATTGCAGAAAGAAGAAGAGACTAGATTGTCAAAGAAGAGCTTTAGGGAACAAGCTGAACAAAGACCAGACTTTGAGCAGTGGAGCCCTAACTCAAGAAACATTATATTGACTGCCTGTAAAGCTGCCAAAGATAATGTGCATGACAAGAACAAATGGTTTTCTGAGGCTGAATGGAGAAAACATGAGACTAGACAGGAGGCAATAGTCCAATATAGAAGGAAGGCCAAGATGGGAAAGCTACCTCCTACTGCTCAGGAGCCTAGCAAGTACTTTCCTAAGCCATACCATTACTTTGAAAGACAAAAGATCAAAGCAGAAGAACAAAAGAAAATGGACTTGAAAGGCAAGAAGCATGCTGATGCTGAAGTTGCTGTTGCTCCTGTTGAAGCCAAAGTACAAGCTGGAAATGGAATAGTGATCAAGGAGCCAGAACAGAAATAGAATTAGAATTTTTTTAAAGATTACTTTGAAATCTTTTTGATGTAAAACATTCTATAAAATGAATATGACAGATATTAGAACAATGTGTTATATGTTAAATCTATTTCATATTGGTTCTGTGATGATGTCTATGTCTTTTTCATATTTGTTCTGTGATGATGTCTATGAATACATGTGTGATTGATACATGTTTATGTTTACCCTGCTGTATATAATCCTGCTTTACATCATTTTGTAATTTAATTATGAATGGTGTATATCATTGACTAAGGGTTATGACTTCTCCAAATAGGGGGAGATTGTTGGGTACATTGGTTTAAATGCACCTGATTTGAAGAAGACTCACCCTACTCAATGATATACATCAAAATGTATTTGATGTATTTTGAGATACTTGTGCAGGTTAAGTATTTGCAGGACTGAAGCAAAATGTTTCTAAGTACATGTGTCGACACCCAGAGGGAAAGTGTCGACACTTAAGAAGACTTATGTCGACACCCAGGCAAGCAGTGTCGACACTTGGAGTCATTGTGTCGACACCTGGGATGCTGAGTCGACACCAGACAGAAAGTGTCGACACAAGGAGCTGTGTCGACACTCAGTGAAGAAAAGTGCAGTAAAGCTGTGTCGACACTTAGCAGCAGTGTCGACACCTAGAAGAACTGTGTCTACACCAGAAAGTGTCGACACTTGGAGCTGTGTCGACACTCAGTAAAAGTTAGCAGAGACTAAGTATAAGTGTCGACACCCAGAACAATGTGTCGACACTCAACAGAAGAGTCAACACTTGAAGTAAGTGTCGACACCCAAAACAATGTGTCGACACTCACCAGAAGAGTCAGCACTTGAAGTAAGTGTCGACACCCAGAACAATGTGTCGACACACAACAGAAGAGTCAGCCTTTGAAGAAAGTGTCGACACAAGACAGTATGTGTCGACACTCAGCTGAAGACTCAACACTTGAAGAAAGTGTCGACACATGGAGCTGTGTCGACACTTAGCGAAGAACAGCAAGATCAACAAAATATTCTAAGTACAAGTGTCGAGACTAAGGGGATGTGTCGACACTCGGCTGAAGTCTCAACAGAAGAATCAAGTGTCGACACAAGGAGCTGTGTCGACACTCAGCAAGTATCAACACTGAAGACTATGTGTCGACACCGAGAAGCAGTGTAGACACTGACAAGATCAACACATGAAGATGTGTCGACACAAAGGTGTTGTGTCGACACTTAGAAGAATTCAGCAAAATACAGAAGTACAAGGACTTGGGTCGACACACATTATCAGTGTCGACACCTGAAGAAGAAGCTGTGTCGAGACATAGAAATTACAACACAAGGAGTTGTGTCGACACCTTGTAGACTAGTGTCGACACTTAGACAACTTGTGTCGACACTTGGTCTATAAGTGTCGACACTTAAAGACAGAAAGTCTCGACACTTTCAGACAGTTAGAGAATTTTCAAGAACTGACTGGATGACTTGACAGCTGCCGTTCCAGCCGGTCTACAGCACTTGTCAAAGTTGTCAGAAAGCAGTTATGAACCGGATCAGCCGGTTACCATGAAGAAGGCCTATAAATAGGCTTATACAGTCTACAGAAAGAGTTGTTCACATTATTGATCAAGTATCTAACAAAGAAGATCTAGCTATTCCTTGAAGAATAAAGTGCAGATCTAAGAAGTTGGAGAGAGAGGGCTTCATCCAAGAAATCAGCCGTTGGAACTAGGCTGAGAAAAAGGGTTCAGATTTATTCTGGATCTTAAGAAGCAGAGATCAATGATCAACTGCAGAAGGAGTCAATCTTATTGAGTTCTACTTTCAAGAAGCTTTGAAGAAAACTAAGTCAGATTGATTTCAGCTGAGTTCTTCCAAGAACTCATCAAAAAACTCACAACTCCCCTCTTTTGTCTTTGGGTTGCTGAGTTAACAATTGTATATTCATTTTATCTTGTAGGATCTTTTGGATCTGAGTTTTTGTAAGCCTGTAATTATAAAGGCTGAGTGTAGGGCTTGAGAGCCTGAGTGTAGGAGATTGAAATCTCTGAGTGTAGGCCTTGGTGGCTGAGTGTAGGCCTTTGTGGCTGAGTGTAGGCTTTGTGGAAAAGCTGAGTTGTAGGGCCTTGGGCCTGAGGTGTAGGAACCAGTTTGGGTTCTGAGATAGTGGAGAAGTTTGGCCGAATCTAGTACACTGCTAGATAGGCGAAGGGGGAAAGTGAATGTACCCAAACCTTGGGGAACCACTATAAAACTGTGTGTCTTCTGTGTGCTGTGATTTGTTGTGAATGCTGTGCAATAGTTGATTAAATTCTGTGTTAAAAACTGATTGCTGCCATAAAAAGTTAAAAAGAATTTGGTCACCTATTCACCCCCCCTCTAGGTGTTTAGGTACTATATCTTTCACCGGCTAAAGAAGGCCATCTATGGCCTCAAGCAGAGTCCTCGTTCCTGGTTTGACAAGTTTAGTGGCATTGTTGCGGCCATTGGTTTTACAAGAAGCTCAGCAGATCACTACTTGTTTGTTCGGAAAAATCGTCTCTGGTCTTGTTGTTCTTGCGGTTTATGTTGATGACATTCTTCTTACAGGCGATGACCAGGCTGGGGTATTGATGACCAAGAAACACCTTCGTCAAAATCTAGTCACAAAGGATATGGGCTCCCCGAACTACTTTCTGGGGATTGAAATCTCTAGAAAGCCCAACTCCATGGTCCTTTCCCAGCGGAAGTATGCTCTTGATCTTTTAAAGGAGGCAGGACTGACTGGTGCTAAAACTGCACGTTGTCCTATGGCTGCTGGAGAAGACAAAACTTGGACAGATGACTCGCCTCTTCTCTCCGATCTTACGAGATACCGGCGTCTGGTGGGCAAGCTCATATATCTAACGGTAATCAGACCCGACATCTCTTATGCTGTTGGCAAGGTGAGTCAATTCATGCAAGCTCCGAGGGAGTGTCATCTACAATCTGCTCTGAGGATATTAGAGTATATTAAAGCTTCTCCAGGGAAAAGACTCCTATTTCAGAAGAATGGTCACATAAGGGTTGAAGCTTACTCTGATTCAAGCTATGCGAATGACAAAGGGGACCGCAAATCGACATCAGGTTTCTGCACGTTTATTGGAGGCAATCTTGTGAGTTGGAAGAGCAAGAAACAGTCTGTAGTTTCCAGGTCTAGTGCAGAGGCGGAATATCGCAGCATGGCATCGACTACATGTGAGTTGAAGTGGTTGTGGGCTCTCATGCTTGACTTAGGAGAGGTTTACAACTATCCTCTTCCTATGTTCTGTGACAATAAGTCCGCGATATACATTTCCAAAAATCCGGTCTTTCATGAGAGAACAAAACACATAGAAGTCGACTGTCATTTTATTTGAGAAGAAATATTGAAGAAACAGATTTGCACTCCATTTGTCACTTCCGACAACGAGTTGGCAGATGTCTTCACCAAGCCGGTGTCCGCTTCCTTTTTCCACATCTGCGACAAGCTGGGCATGATCGATATATATGCTCCAGCTTGAGGGGGAGTGTTGAAGTTGGTGACCGGGTGTTGGGTACATTGGTTTAAATGTACCTGATTTGAAGAAGCCTCACCCTACTCAATGATATACATCAAAATGTATTTGATGTGTTTTGAGTTTAGTTGTGCAGGTCAAGTATTTGCAGAAAAAGCAGAAAAGATTCTAAGTCCATGTGTCGACACCCAGAGGGAAAGTGTCGACACTTAAGAAAACTTGTGTTGACACCCAGACAAGCAGTGTCGACACTTGGAGTATTTGTGTCGACACCAGGGATGCAGAGTCGACACCAGACAGAAAGTGTCGACACAAAGAGCTGTGTCGACACTTTCTGATGTAGACACAGTTCCTTTGGGTGTCGACACTTAGCAGTTGTGTCGACACCCAAAGGAATTGTGTCTACATCAGAAAGTGTCGACACTTGGAGGCTGTGTCGACACTCAGCAAAAGTCAGCAGAGTCTAAGTATAAGTGTCGACACCCAGAACAATGTGTCTACACACAGCAGAAGAGTCAACACTTGAAGAAAGTGTCGACACAAGAAAGAATGTGTCGACACTCAGCTGAAGACTTGACACTAGAAGAAAGTGTCGACACAAGGAGCTGTGTCGACACTTAGCAAAGTTCAACAATATTCTAAGTACAAGTGTCGACACTAAGGAGATGTGTCGACACTCAGCCAGAGTCTCAACAAAGAAGTTGTGTCGACACAAGGAGTTGTGTCGACACTCAGCAAGTATCAACACTGAAGGCATGTGTCGACACCAAGAATAAGTGTCGACACTTAACAAGTTCAATACATGAAGATGTGTCGACACAAAGGAGTTGTGTCGACACTTACAAGAATTCAACAAAATGCTGAAGAACAAGGACTTGTGTCGACACACATTATCAGTGTCGACACATGAAGAAGAAGCATTGTCAAGATATAAAATCTACAACATAAGGAGTTGTGTCGACACCTTGTAGGCTAGTGTCGACACTTAGTCAACTTGTGTTGACACTTAGTCTATAAGTGTCGACACTCAAAGACAGACAGTCTCGACACTTTCAGACAGTTACATATTTTTCAAGAACTGATTGGATGACTTGACAGATGCCATTCCAGCCGGTCTACTGCACCTGTCAGAGTTATCAGAAATCAGTTATGAACCGGACCAGCCGGTTACCATGAAGAAGGCCTATAAATAGGCCTATACTGTCTACAGAGAGATTGATTTTAACACAGATCAACACATCAAGTAATAAAAAGAAGATCTAGCTATTATTTGAAGAATCTAGTGAAGATCTAAGTAGTTGGAGAGAGAGAGCTCCATCCAAGAAGACAGCCGTTGGAACCAGGCTGTGAAGAAGGGTTCAGACTTTATTCTGAATCTTAAGTAGCAGAGATCAAGGATCAACTGCAGAGGAGATCAATCCTATTGTGTTCTACATTCAAGAAGCTTTGAAGAAATCCAAGTCAGATTGATCTCAGCAGAGTTCATTCAAGAACTCATCAAGAAACTCTCAACTCTTCTCTCTTTTCTCTGAGTTGTAGGGTTTACATTTTGTATTCATATTTTCTTGTAGGATCCTTAGGGATCTGAGTTTGTAAGTCTGTAATTATAAAGGCTGAGTGTAGGGCCTGTGTGCCTGAGTGTAGGAGATTTGTATCTCTGAGTGTAGGCATGTTGTGGCTGAGTGTAGGCCTTGGTGGCTGAGTGTAGGCTTTGTGAAGAAGCTGAGTGTAGGCTTTGTGAAGAAGCTTAGTTGTAGGGCCTTGGGCCGGAGCTGTAGGAACCTGGTTGAGGTTCTGAGTGTAAGATCTGAGGATCTGAGATAGTGGAGGAGTTTGGCCGAATCTAGTACACTACTAGATAGGCGAAAGGGGAAAGTGGATGTACCCAAATCTTGGGGAACCACTATAAACCTGTGTGTTCACTGTGTGTATGTGATTTGCTGTGATTGTTGTTTGATTGCTTGGAAAAAGTAGTTATAATTCTGTGAAATTCTCTGAATTCTGCCTAAAAGTCAAAAGATTTTAGTCATCTATTCAACCCCCTCCCCCCCTCTAGGTGATTAAGTACAATATCTTTCAAGTGGTATCAGAGACAGGTTTTTCAAAAAAGGGACATAACTGTATGAGAAGATCCTGTTGGCAGATTCAGTCTAAGTACATTGCAATTATCAAGAAAATCAAGAACCATGGGTTCCACTGAGAATCATAAGGAATTGGGATCCATGAAGTTACCCATTTGCAGAAAAGAAATTTTTTTCATTTGGAAGAAAAAGGTGAGACTGTTTATGGAAGCCTCAGACCCTAGGATATATATCACAGTGAAAGAAGGGTCATATGTGCCCATGAAGGTTTTAGTCTTAGATGCAAATCAAAGAACACCTAAGGATTTCTCTGAAATGACAAAAGATGAGATAGTTCTAGCCACAATGGACAAGAGGGCTCAGAATATCATTGTGAGTGCTATAGATGATGCTACCTTTCAGAATTTGATACACTGTAAGACATCTAAGGAGATGTGGGATACCTTGATAGTGTATATGGAGGGTTCTGAAGAAGTGAGGCAAGACAGAAAGTCTTTGCTAAACCAAGAATATGAAAGCTTTAGGCAAGGTATATCTGATAGCATAACTGAATGCTATAAGAAGTTTATAGGATTGTGAATGAGCTAATGTCCTATGACAGAGAGTTCAGTAATTATGAGCTTAATGATAAGTTTCTAAGGTCCCTTACAAAAGATTGGGACACCAATATCTGTGCCATAAGGGAAATGACAAAGTTAGCAGAAATTCCTCCTCCAACTTTGTTTGGAAAATTGTTATCCTATGAAATGCATTGATGGTGAGGAAAGAAGAGGAGAAGACTACAAGAAGTGAACATAAGGAAAGAACAGTGACATTTAAAACAGAATCCCCCAGAAAATACAGAAGTAAGTCACCTACTCCACCTCCTAAAATAGCTGAGACTGAGTCAGATGATTCAGAAAGCAGAAAGTCTGAAACTAGTGAAAGTGATGAGGACTTTGCTGCATTCACAAGACACTTTCAGAAGTTCTTAAAGAAGAAACAGTGGAGGACAAAGTCATCTACTTCACAGGGTAAAGAAGACTATTATCAGAACAAAAAGTAATCAAAGAAAGACAGGAAAAAGACCAAGTCAAGCAAAACAACTCTATCAAAAATAGATGTTATTGCTGTAATAGACAAGGACATGTTATTGCAGACTGTCTTGAGAAAAGGAAGGAGTCTAATGATAAGAAGAAGACTCAATTCAAGGTAATAAGGAAAAGTCTTTTGTTGCCAAAAAGAATAAGAGCCTGTCAGACATATGTTCATCAGAAACTGAGTCAGATGCAGAAGCATACATAGGATTGTTTGCTGAAGAAGAAGAAGAAGAGTTCATCCAGATCATAAACTCTATATATGAACAAGAGGATAGTCAGTGCCAAGGACTGATGGCATTGACAGAAAGTGACAAAATCCAGGAGCAGCCTGGACCTAGTAAGGTACAAAATTGTTCTTTCAGTTCAATTTCTTGTGCTAGTTCAGAATCAGATTCATCATCATCAAGTGATGAGACTGCATCTGAGTCTGAAGAGGATATTCATTAATTGATAGATGAATATAAAGTTTTGTTGCAAGCTTTTAAAAAGAGCAAGTCCCTAGCCAAGAGTCAGGCAAAGGAAATTGCTCATCTCAAAGTTGCTGCAACTGATTTTGAGAAGATGATTGATCAAAAGCTAAATGAAATAGCCAGACTGAAGCACATAAATGTGATTCAGATGGGGACTATATCATTTAAGAATGATCAAATCAAAAGTCTGGAGATTAGTCTTCAGAAGAAGAGTGATTTAGTTGCTAGGTTTTCAAAACCAAAGTCTGTTCTACCCTTAATTGATGAATTTGTTCATTAAAAAGGTAAAGCTGGACTGGGGTTTTCTAAACCTGCTAGGATTGTCAAGTCTAAGTCCAAGGGCAAAGCCCCAGCTCTCAACAAGCCAGCTATAGATAAAACAACTAGGGATGTACCTAAGCAAATGTACAATAGGTTTGAGTGTTGGTGTTGTGGCAAGGTAGGTCACTTTGCCATGGACTGTTGGCACAATGCTAGTGCCAAAGTGAGTAGCAAACTGCCTGTTGGAAAACCTGCAGGTAGCTTTGTTAGGAGGCAAACTAACCAGTACCAAGGACCCAAGAATTTTTTGGGTTCTAAGATTCACTAATCTGTTTTGCAGGTAAGTCCAAGTGGCCATGCCCCCTATATGATACTTGGACAGTGGATGTTCCAGACACATGACTGGAACAAGGGGATTGCTAAAGGACTACACACCCATCAAGGATAGTCCAAAAGTCACCTTTGGTGGTTCTGAAAAAGGGACCATCAAGGGTCTTGATAACATTTCTAGCACCCATATAACTATTACTCAAGTGGCTTATGTCAAAGGTTTGAAACATAATCTTATTAGTATAAGTCAACTGAGTGATTTAGGATATGACATCTCATTTGTCAAAGATGGTTTCTCATATCAGGAGGTCAAATGATCAAGAGATCATTTTGACAGGTTATAGAAAAAGGAATGTCTATTGCCTAGACATTATGGTTGAGAACAATGGTTCTCCAGTGTGTCTTGTAGCTGATGAGAAAGCCTCTCATTGTGTCAAATGGCACAAGAGGCTAGCTCATCTCAACTACAAGACAATTGGCCAACTCTTTAGCAAAGAGTTAGTGAGGAATGGTCCTCAAGTTAAGTGTATTAAAGATGAAATATGCTCAGCTTGTCAAAATGACAAGCAGACAAGATCCACCTTTAGTAGCATTGACAACAAAGATGCTGTGAGGTGCTTATACCTCTTGCATATGGATCTCTTTGGTCCTATGCCAGTTCACAGCCTAGGTAGGAAGGTCTATACCTTTGTAGTTGTAGATGACTACTCAAGGTTTTCCTGGGTGTTCTTCCTTAGACAGAAATCTGAAACACCTAGTGTCTTCTATAGCTTTGTCAAACAAATTCAGAATGAACTAGATAGTACAGTGGTCAAATAAGAAGTGATCATGATACTGAATTTCAGTCTGATAGTATGGCAAAACTATGTGAAGAATTTGGGATATTTCAAGAGTTTTCTTCACCAAGGACACCTCAGCAAAATGACATTGCTGAGAGGAAGAATAGAACCTTGATTGAGGCTGGTAGGACCCTATTAAGTGATACATCACTACCAGAATATTTCTGGGCTGAAGCAGTTAATACTGCATGTCATGTTATTAATAGGGCTACCATTACTAAAAGCCACACAAGACCCCCTATGAGGTTGTGAAAGACAGAAAACCAAACTATCATACTTCAGGATCTTTGGTTGTAAGTGCTTTATACTTAACAATGAAAAGTCTTCCTTGACTAAGTTTGCTGTCAAGTCCCAAAAGGGATATTTGTTGGGTACAACAAGAATAATAAGGCTTATAGAGTCTACAACTTGTCTACTCAAGTTGTAGAAGAGTCTGTACATGTAGTATTTGATGAAACTAGACTTATTAACAATGAGTTGTCTAGTAGTATATGCAGCTCCACAGGTATAACTAAGAAGATGGACAAGCTCACTATTGAAGAAGAACCTACTGCAAGACATCAAGTAGAAAATAGTGGCTGCTGTCCAGGGGGAGTACTACATGTACCTAATGTAGAAGAAGTTCAAGAGTGCAGCAAGATGAAGAAACTGAAGAAGTTCAACCTGAAGCCAGGATGCCTCCAGCCAATAGGCATCTTAGAGATCATCCAGCAGATCAAATCATTGGTGATCCTAAGACAATGGGTACAAACAAGGAGCAGAAATCTGAGTGCAGCACTCTACTCCAATTTTCTATCCCAAGTTGAGCCAAAGAAGTTTGAAGAAGCCATCCTAGACCCTCATTGGATTGAAGCAATGCAAGAAGAGCTGAATCAGTTCAATAGGTGCAAAGTCTGGGAGCTTGTTCCTAAACCAAAAGACCACAATATAATTAGAACCAAGTGGATCTTTAGGAACAAGATGGATGAACATGAAGTCAGCATAAAGAACAAAGCAAGATTGGTTGCTAAAGATATAGGCAGGAAGAAGGATTGACTTTGATCAAACCTTTGCTCTAGTAGCCAGATTAGAAGCCATAAGGATGTTCCTGACCTATGCAACCTATCAAGGTTTTAAAGTTTACCAAATGGATATAAAGTCAGCCTTTTTGAATGGTAATCTAAAAGAGGAAGTCTATGTGGAACAGCTATCAGGTTTTGCTGATTCAACTCAACCTAATCATGTCTATAGACTTAGGAAGGCATTGTATGGGTTAAAGCAAGCCCCTAGGGCTTGGTATGAAACTCTGTCTAGTTTCCTCATTGAGAATAAATTCACAAGGGGGAAAATAGACAAGACTCTATTCCTTAGAGAATCTAGAGGCAAGATAATACTAGTCCAAATATATGTAGATGACATCATATTTGGGTCTACTGAAAGTAGTTTTTGCAAAAAGTTTGCAAAACTAATGCAAGAACAATTTGAGATGAGTAGTATGTGGGAACTTAAGTTTTTCTTGGGTCTCCAAGTTATACAGACTGAGAATGGTTTATTCATATCCCAGTCTAAGTTCACCCTAGAACTCATAAGGAAGTATGATATGGATTCATCTAGTACCATGAAGAATCCTATGGGGTCAAGTATGTCTCTTAACAAAGATGATGCATGGAAACCTGTAGATGAGACTTGTATAGAGGGATAGTTGACTCCCTACTCTATTTGACTGCAAGTAGACCAGATATCATGTATGCTACATGTGTCTGTGCAAGTACCAAGCATACCCTAAAGAGTCTCATTTGACAGCAGTCAAAAGAATACTGAGATATCTAAAGGGCACTCCTTATCTAGGCCTCTGGTACCCTAGGAATGGAGATTTTGAACTAACAGGTTATTCAGATGCAGACTTTGCAGGATGCAAAGAAGACAGAAAAAATACAACTGGAACCTGTCAATTCCTAGGTGGTAGACTGATTTCATGGAGTAGCAAGAAACAAACAAGTGTTGCTATCTCCACTGCAGAATCAGAGTATGTGGCTGCAGGAAGTTGTTGTGCTCAACTTCTATGGATACAACATCAGCTTGAGGATTATGGATTTCAGGTAAGTAGAACACCACTGTTTTGTGATTCTACAAGTGATATATCAATTGCAAATAACCTGTTTCCCATAGTAGAACTAAACATATTGAAGTAAAATATCATTTTCTAAGGAAACATGTAGAAAAGTAAGATATTTCACTAGAATATGTTAAGACAGATAATCAACTAGCTGATATGTATACTAAGCCCTTAGAAGAAACTAAGTTCAATAGGTTTAAAATCGAACTAGGTATGATAAACTTAGAATAAGTTTATAGAAATGGCCAAGTAAAATGGTGTCGACACACAGAGATATCTGTGTCGACACAGACAAGTGGTGTCGACACTTCAGGAAAAAGGTGTCGACACATCTAGGAAGTTGGTGTCGACACTTCAGAAAATTAGTGTCGACGCATACAGGGTCAGTGTCGACACAACCAAGGTGGTGTCGACACTTAGAGTTTACTCAGAATTATCTAAGTAAGGTCTCGACTAAATGTCGAGCTGAGTGGTGTCGACACATAAACAAGTGTCGACACATATATATATGTTGACTAAACTTGTGTCGACACATAGGTGTCGAGACATTATAAGTCTGTGTCGACACTTTTCCACAGTGTCGACACAATTTAAGTTAGTTAACCCACCCTTTCATCTTCAAACCTAGAAAGGTATAAATAGAATTTCTCCATTGTCTGTCGACACGCTCACAAAAGTTTCGAGACCAAACTTGTGTGTCGACACCTCTCTTCTCTCAGTTCAAATTCTTCAAACCTAATGGCGCCAAAGCTCGAGGAGAACGTCAATGAAGGATATGAACTGGTGCGAGATGCGTTTGATGATGCAGACCCAGAAATCAAGAATGTGGTAACCCTAATTGCAGACTCGGGGTTGGATTTTCTTGTTTCAGAGCCGACTAAGATCTGGAAGAAAGAAGTCTTGGAATTCCTGAATGGAGCTAAAGTAGATGAATCTAGACTCAAGATCAAGTCTAAGGTTCATGGTGAAAAGGTGAAGGTCTCACCTAAAAGTTTGAGAAAGGTCTTAATCTACCAGGACAAAAGAAGAGGAAGAAGTTACTGCTTCTAAGACCAGAGAAGCATTAACATGGTGTGGACTGGATGCAAAGATGAAAATTGGTTCTGTATTCAATAGGAAAGGCATGAACAGCCAAGGAAAATTTCTTTCTGAAATTGTTGGAAAAGTGATCTTAAGTAAGCCTGGAGGGCATGACAGGGTATCAGCACATATGTTCAACCTATGACAAGGATAATCTTCACAGTGAAAACTGATTGGTCTGTTGTTGTCTTTGAAAAGATCAAAGAAAGTCTGAAGAAGCCCAATTTGGGTAGGATATTAAGTCTATACTTGGCTGGTAGTATACCTGAAGTCATGATTCAAGCTGCTGACACTAAGATCAACCATATGAGGAAGATGAACATGAGAATATTCTCCAGGTGGGACAGAGTTTTAACTAAGGAGATGCCTACTCCTGAGATAGTAACACCCCAAAAGAAGAAAAAGAAAACAGCCCTTGTGGCTCCAGAATCATCTAGCAGCTCTGAGGAGCAAGTTGTCTTTACACCTGATGAGGATGAAGAAGGAAATGCTGAGAAGTCTCCAGCTCAACAAGATGCTGCAGAGAGGCAGGGGGAGCTACCACAAGCTAGTCCCTTACACCAGGATCAAATCCAGGGGAGCCTCTAGTTGTGGAAGAGCCAACTTCACTGGAAAGTGAACAAGCTACAAACACTATTCTTGAGGTAATCTCAGAAATCAATCAATTAGATTTCCTTATTGAGAGTGAAGTTATAAATTGATAACTTATCTGATGTTAATCAGCACCACAGATTGATAGTCTACCCCAGATATGTTGTCATGAAGGACATATCTGTTACAGTTCAAGTAGAATTTGATCCAGTGGTAGATGAGCCAAGAGTTTCTCCAGCCCATTCTCCACAAGAATATACAATGGAAGATCTTTTCTCAATCTGGATCAAACAGATTTTGACAAGGAAACTGCTGCTGAGGGAGAGAAGTCCAAGTTGAGGGGGAGACAGTAATACTTGTTGAAGAACCTCCAAGGCAAGAGCCTGAGAAACAACAAGCTGTTGAGGAGCTACCTAGGGAGATGGTAGAGATAGCCAGCACCTCTGCTTCTGAAGATGAGCAGGCAACAAGAGCTAGGAAAAAGAAGTTTCAAGTATTTAAAGAAGAAGCCAGAATTATAAGAAGGCCTTGCAAACTATTGCTCCACAGCCTATATCTCAACCAGCACCATCTGTAGATTATAGTTCTCTCATGGTTGCTATGCAAATAAAACTTGATGAGCACAGGAAAGCTATAGAAACATATGTGGATGAGGGGCACAAATCTCTTCAGTTTGATCTGGCACAAGACATTAAGTCCATAAGATTTGAGATGAATCTCAATAAGAAGGATATGACTGACTGCTTCAATAAGGGAGGGAATGCAGTGGTTTACTTGGCTACACATCAAGAGAAAATCAAAGCCCAAGTGGATGACATTGTACTGAAGCAAGGGTATGTTCTTGAAAACCAGATCAGAATGAATGACAACTTAACAGCTTCACACAATGCTATTGTCACAGAAATGAAGAACATAGCTACTGGCCTGACTACGTCTATTGTTACTGCTAAAGCAGAGTTTGATAAAGCATTGCAAAAAAGTTTAACTGATGTTACTTCTGCAATTCAAGACTCTCAGAAGTTGATCACTGAAAAACTCCAAAGGTTGAAACCTCTCTTTAAAGATGGAGTCAACTATTTGGATAACCAGGTCAGATTTCAGAAAGATGATGTAAGAGATCACATAGAAAGAGAAATCATAAAGGGGGAGAGGGTGTTAGTCAAAGCCAGCTCTGATCATGCTAAGTGGATTTCTAATTCTATCAGAACTACTCTTGGTTATCCTCCTTTATGTGATGATGATAATGTGGCAGAATCTGGGATACATCCTGCATATCTAGGAGGGGAGCAACCTGAAGTGGCTCAAGTCATCTACCCTCCTCCAGATTTTGATATGGTACAAGCTGAGATCCAGACTATGTATAGCCCACCTGAGGGTAAGCACAATGTTATTCTAGAAAAGGTGGTTCAGCCAGTATCTGAGGCTATGCAAGAAGCTTTATTGAAAGAACAAGAAGCTAGACTGTCTAAAAAAAGGTTCAGAGAGCAAGCTGAACAAAGACCAGACTTTGAGCAGTGGAGCCCCACTTCAAGGAACATTATCTTAACTGCATGGAATACTGCCAAAGATAATATCCAAGATAGAAACAAATGGTTTTCTGAGTGGAGTGGAGGAAGCATGAGACAAGGAAAGAAGTCATAGTGCAATATAGAAGGAAGGCCAAGATGGGAAAGCTACCTCCAACTGCTCAGGAGCCTAGCAAGTATTTTCCCAAGCCATATCATTACTTTGAGAGGCAAAAGATTAAAGCTGAAGAGCAAAAGAAAAAGGATCTGAAAGACAAGAAGTCTGCTGATACTGAAGTTGCTGAAGCCCCTATACAAGCCAAAGTACAATCAGGAAAAGGAATTTTGATTAAGGAGGCTGATCAGAATTATAATAGATTCATCTTAAGTTTACAGTTGTAATCTTTTGATTTTAAACACTTTGTAAACTTTTGTAAAATGAATATGACAAGTTGATTAGAATAATGTGTTATATGTTTAATCTATTTCATAATTGTTCTGAAATGATATCTGAGTATACTTGTTTTGTTTGATACATGTTTATGTTTGCCCTGTTATATATTCCTGCTTTACATCATGCTATGATTTTATTCTGTATGTGTATATCATTGACTAAGGGTTATGACTTCTCCAAATAGGGAGAGATTGTTGGGTACATTAGTTTAAATGTACCTGATTTGAAGAAGCCTCACCCTACTCAATGATATACATCAAAATGTATTTGATATGTTTTGAGTTTAGTTGTGCAGGTCAAGTATTTGCAGGGAAAACAGAAAAGATTCTAAGTCCATGTGTCGACACCCAGAGGGAAAATGTCGACACTTAAGAAGACTTGTGTCGACACCCAGACAAGCAGTGTTGACACTTGGAGTATTTGTGTCGACACCAGGGATGCAGATTCGACACCAGACAGAAAGTGTCGACACAAGGATCTGTGTCGACACTCAATGAAGAAAAGCCCAGTGAAGCAGTGTCGACACTTAGCAGTTGTGTCGACACC
The DNA here is from genome assembly GCA_039583875.1 of Platanthera guangdongensis. Taxonomy (NCBI): domain Eukaryota; kingdom Viridiplantae; phylum Streptophyta; class Magnoliopsida; order Asparagales; family Orchidaceae; genus Platanthera; species Platanthera guangdongensis. The sequence goes on along the minus strand of CM077163.1, from coordinate 68,418,422 downwards.
CAAAGGAACTGTGTCTACATCAGAAAGTGTCGACACTTGGAGGCTGTGTCGACACTCAGCAAAAGTCAGCAGAGTCTAAGTATAAGTGTCGATACCCAGAACAATGTGTCTACACACAGCAGAAGAGTCAACACTTGAAGAAAGTGTCGACACAAGAAAGAATGTGTCGACACTCAGCTGAAGACTCAACACTTGAAGAAAGTGTCGACACAAGGAGCTGTGTCGACACTTAGCAAAGTTCAACAATATTCTAAGTACAAGTGTCGACACTAAGGAGATGTGTCGACACTCAGCCAGAGTCTCAACAAAGAAGTTGTGTCGACACAAGGAGCTGTGTCGACACTCAGCAAGTATCAACACTGAAGGCATGTGTCGACACCAAGAAGAAGTGTCGACACTTAACAAGTTCAACACATGAAGATGTATCGACACAAAGGAGTTGTGTCGACACTTATAAGAATTCAACAAAATGCTGAAGAACAAGGACTTGTGTCGACACACATTATCAGTGTCGACACATGAAAAAGCAGTGTCGAGATATAAAATCGACAACACAAGGAGTTGTGTCGACACCTTCTAGGCTAGTGTCGACACTTAGTCAACTTGTGTCGACACTTAGTCTATAAGTGTCGACACTCAAAGACAGACAGTCTCGACACTTTCAGACAGTTACAGATTTTTCAAGAACTGACTGGATGACTTGACAGCTGCCATTCCAGCCGGTCTACTTCACCTGTCAGAGTTGTCAGAAATCAGTTATGAACCGGACCAGCCGGTTACCATGAAGAAGGCCTATAAATAGGCTTATACTGTCTACAGAGAGATTGATTTTAACACAGATCAACACATCAAGTAATAAAAAGAAGATCTATCTATTCTTTGAAGAATCCAGTGAAGATCTAAGTAGTTGGAGAGAGAGAGCTCCATCCAAGAAGACAGCCGTTGGAACCAGGCTGTGAAGAAGGGTTCAGACTTTGTTCTGAATCTTAAGTAGCAGAGATCAATGATCAACTGCAGAGGAGATCAATCCTATTGTGTTCTACATTCAAGAAACTTTGAAGAAAGCCAAGTCAGATTGATCTCAGCAGAGTTCATCCAAGAACTCATCAAAAAACTCTCAACTCTTCTCTCTTTTCTCTGAGTTGTAGGGTTTACATTTTGTATTCATATTTTCTTGTAGGATCTTTAGGGATCTGAGTTTGTAAGTCTTTAATTATAAGGCTGAGTGTAGGGCATGTGTGCCTGAGTGTAAGAGATTTGTATCTCTGAGTGTAGGCCTGTTGTGGCTGAGTGTAGGCCTTGGTGGCTGAGTGTAGGCTTTGTGAAGAAGTTGAGTGTAGGCCTTGTGAAGAAGCTGAGTTGTAGGGCCTTGGGCCTGAGCTGTAGGAACCTGGTTGAGGTTCTGAGTGTAAGATCTGAGGATCTGAGATAGTGGAGGAGTTTGCCCGAATCTAGTACACTACTAGATAGGCGAAGGGGGAAAGTGGATGCACTCAAACCTTGGGGAACCACTATAAACCTGTGTGTTCACTGTGTGTATGTGATTTGCTGTGATTGCTGTTTGATTGCTTGGAAAAAGTAGTTATAATTCTGTGAAATTCTCTGAATTCTGCCTAAAAAGTCAAAAAAGATTTTAGTCACCTATTCACCCCCCCCTCTAGGTGATTAGGTACAATATCTTTCACCGGGCGGTCTGGCGGTCTGTCTTGGCGGGTTGAAGACCGCGCGGTCTGGCGGTTTGTCTCAGCCGGCTTGGAGACCGGGCGGTCTGGCGGTCTACCCTGGCAATCTCTCTTTCTCTGGTGGTAGCCGTGCGGTTAGCCCTTCTGTCTAACCGCGCGGCTTGTGCGGTTTGTTTTGTATAGTCCGCTTAGTCCTGTAAATTTTTAGTCTCACATCTCTTATTTGTATTTTCTCATCTCTCCTCCATTCTATATAAGGGAGGACATACCTTTGTAATAGATACCTTTTTCAGATAATAAAGTTTCAGTTAAAACCATTTCGGTTTGTTTTCTGTTCGGTTTCTAACTTGGTATCAGAGGACTCGATCTCTTCCTCCTGATTGTGTGCGCTATCTCTGCTTTCGCGGCTTGTTTCCCCGTCTGTTCGCGCCACCTGTCCGCGCGGCTTGCCCCTTCTTTTTCGCGACCTGTTTTCGCGATCTTCTCTATTTGCCGCACTCTACTTCTTGTTGCATTCTACCCGCACCTGCTTGCTAGTCGCCCCGGCCTCATCTTTTGCCGTGCGACTTGTTCTCCTCTGTTCGCCCGACTTTTTCAAGCCGTGCGACTTCTTTCCCTCTGCTTTGCTCTGCTTCTTGGTAGAGGCCTTCCTAGCCGCACGACCTGTTTTTTTGTTCGCCCGGCTTGGTGCTCTTTTCTCTTGTTCGCTTCTTCGTTCGGCTTCTTTCTCTTCTCGCGGCCTGTTCTTATCGTCGTGGTTTGCTCCTCTCTTGCTTCCATGGCTTTCCCCTCCTCCAGCCTGTCCGCCTCCGTGGTCACCTCTTATGGTAGTGCTCATGTTGTTACTCGCGGAAGATGGCTAATCGACTCTGGTGCAATAAATCATATGGCAGACAATCCTCAATGTTTCTCTCTTCTTGAAACACATGCTCATTGCCCCGGTCATTGTTGCTGATGGATCTCCCTCCCCGGTCCATGGACGGGCATGGTTCAAGTCACTCCATCTCTCTGCCTGGCTGATACCCTCTATGTGCCCTAGTTTCCGTGCAATTTATTATCAGTTACTTCTTTATGCAAGCAACTACGGTGTTCTGTCATATTCACCCCTACCTCTTGTGCTTTTCAGGATCCGGACTCCCAACGGACGATTGCTACCGGGACTGAGAGTGGTGACCTCTACTTCCTCGACAATGTTTCTGCTCTATCCGCCTTCTCCTCCTCCTCTACAGATCTTCTCCAATGACATCTTCGCCTTGGATATGCTCCTCCCCGCATTCTACGTCAGCTTCTGCCGCACCTCCCTCCTCATCATCCTCCTCTAAACTATGATGCATGTCAACTTGGCAAACATCACCGCTCATCCTTCCCACCAACGCAAAGTCGGGGCTCTTCCCGTCTGTTCGACCTCGTTCACTCTGACATATGGGGTCCTGCTCCTCACCTCACCATCGGTCGGGGTAGTTCATATTTTGTCACCTTCATTGATGATTTCTCTCGATGTACGTGGGTGTATCTTCTCAAAGATCGCTCCGAGCTGTTCTTTGTTTGGAGCTCATTTTATTCTATGGTTAAGACTCAGTTTGATACGTCTATTAAAATCCTTCGTTCTGACAATGTTAAGGAGTATCTTAGCCAAGACTTCTCCTCTTTTTGTATTCATCATGGTGTTATTCGTCAAACAAGCTGTGTCTATACCTCGGGGTTTTGGGAAGATGTGTGGTGACGGGTGGTTTCAACATGGTATCAGATCCATCCCGCTGCGGGGGTGTGTTGAGGACCAAGGTCCAGCGAGATTGAGTGTGTGTGGGACCGCATATTTGGGCTTCCCCATCGCATTCCAGGTCTGGGTGTTGACCCCGGTGGACCCCCCGTGTGGCGGAATATCCCCGTCATCCCGTGATTGGATTAGTCCCACATTGCCTGCAGCGGGTGGTCCTTGGTGTTTATGTACCCCCGTCCCCCCTTACCATCACCTCGGGGTTTTGGGAAGATGTGTGCTGACGGGTGGTTTCCACAGACATGACTGCCCCGGGATGACTTTCGCTGCCAGTTCTCCAACTACCGCCTTGAGGACAAGACACATTTTCCAGACGGAGACATTGTTACGGAGTTGCACGACGTCAAACCTCTATAACAAGTTTACACATGCAAGGCGTGTATACCAGACGGCCCCACTGAGCCCGCGGAGCAGATCGCGACCTAGCTATTATCGTATCATTTATTTCAACATTTATGTTTTTTATTTTCAACAATTATGCTTTATTTCAGCTTTAAATTTTGGGCAGATTATTTGTGCCGCTGTTCAGACTCCACTACTATAAGGGGTAGCACTTGTACTCGTTTGTGGACATCTTGGATGAATGTGTGTTTTTCAATTTTCCCTCCTCTTTTCTCTAACTCTAATCTACCCCCTCTCCAACTTCCTTTCCTCTCTCTCCCCATCATACCCCGTAACCGACCGTCCCCCTCCTCCACTGCCCAGGTTCATACCATGATCTTGAAGGCAATAACTTATATATCATAATAAGAAAATATCACCAAATAGGAAAAATCTCGTGTGTCATATGTTGAAAGGTAGATTTTAACATAACTATAGGAACTATATCGACCAATAAAGTGCATTGTATTCATATTTTCTTGTTACGTTTCACTCCAGCATGAAACCACGGTTACTAATTGTTGAAGTTGGTGACCGGGCGGTCTGGCGGTTTGTCTTGGCGGGTTGAAGACCGCGCGGTCTGGCGGTTTGTCTCAGCCGGCTTGGAGACCGGACGGTCTAGCGGTCTACCCTGACAATCTCTCTTTCTCTCTGGTGGTAGCCGTGCGGTTAGCCCTTCTGTCTAACCACGCGGCTTGTGTGGTTTGTTTTGTATAGTCCGCTTAGTCCTGTAAATTTTTAGTCTCATATCTCTTATTTGTATTCTCTCATCTCTCCTCCATTCTATATAAGGGAGGACATACCTTTGTAATAGATATTTTTTTGGATAATAAAACTTTCAATTATTCAAAACTCCGGCTTGTTTTTGGTCGTTTGTTCGCTACTTTAACATGGTATCAGAGGACTCGATTTTCTCCTCCTGATTCTGTGTGCCCTCTCTGACCTCGCGGCCTGTCCCCGCGGCTTGTTTCTTCCGCCTGCTTGCGCCCTGTTCGCGCGACCTCTTTGTTTCTTCTTCTTCTTGCTGCGCCCTGTTTGCCTCCCAGCGGACTTTTCTCTGTTCGCGTGGTGTGGTGTCTCTTTCTTCTGTTCGCGCGGGCTGATTTCTAGCCGCTCGACTTCTTTCCCTCTGCTTGCTTCTGCGGCTTGGTCGTGGTTTTTCTGGCCGCTGGTATCTATCATCGTGACCGCTGCAGATCTCTTTCTCCTAACCGCTGCATTTTCTCTCTGTTCGCGCGGGTTCTTCCTTGTTTCGGCGGCCTCTCTACCTTTCTTCCTTAGCCGCTCCTTCCTGTTAGTCGCCGCGACCTCCTGTTAAGTCGCGCGGCTTGTGCTTCCATCTTCTCCCCCTTATGGCTTTCATATCCTCCTCCAAGCCGTTCGCCTCGGTGGTCACGTCTTCTGGTAGTGCCCACGTTGTTACTCAAGGAAAATGGCTGATCGACACCGGTGCTACAAATCATATGACCGGCACTCTCCAGTGTTTTTCTCTCCTAGAAACACATGATCGGTTGCCCCCGGTTATTCTCGCTGACGGCTCTTCATCATCAGTCCATGGGACGAGGATAGTTTATGTCACTCCGTCTCTTCACTTGGCGGATACTCTATACGTGCTCAAGTTCTCATGCAACTTATTATCTGTTACCTCTCTATGCAAGCAATTACAGTGTTCCGTCACATTTAATTCTACTTCTTGCTCTTTTCAGGATCCAGACTCCCAACGGACGATTGCTACTGGGACTGAGAGTGGCGGCTTATACTTCCTGGACAACATTTCTGCTTTCTCCACCTTCTCCTCCACATCCACAGATATTCTCCAATGGCATCTCCGCCTTGTTCATGCTCCTCCACGTCTTCTTCGTCAACTTCTGCCCCAACTTCCTCCACACAGTCCTCCGCTCAACTGTGAGGCATGTCAGCTTGGCAAGCATCACCGCTCCTCCTTCCCTCCAAAGCACGTTCGTGGATCTACCCGTCCGTTTGATCTCATTCACTTCGATATTTGGGGTCCTTCTCATACTCTTACCATTGGTCGAGGTAGTTCATATTTTGTCACGTTCATTGATGATTTCTCTCGCTATACGTGGGTGTACCTATTAAAAGATCGCTCCGAATTATTCTCTGTATGGACGTCCTTCTATCTCATGATCAAAACTCAGTTTAATGTTTCTATCAAAGTTTTCCGATCTGATAATGTCAAAGAATATATCAGTCATGACTTCTCTACATTCTGCATGCAAAATGAGATTATTCATCAAACTAGTTGTGTCTATACTTCACAGCAGAATGGTGTGGCAGAACGCAAAAACCGTCACTTCCTCGATGTTGCTCGCACCTTGATGACCCAGATGCATGTTCCTCGCCTGCTACCTTATCAATCGCATTCCCTCCACGGTTCTCCACGGAAAAACCCCAGTCTCCATTCTGTATCCGGGCAAGGAGCCGTTTCCTCTCCCTCTCCAAATCTTTGGATGCACTGCCTTTGTGCATGCCCCTTCGGCCACCAGTGATAAGCTCTCCCCTCGCTCCACCAAATGTGTCTTTTTGGGGTACTCCACCACTCAGAAAGGCTATTGTTGCTTTGATCATGTCGTGTTAGCCTTTTGTTGAAATTTTATCACTTGCTAGTTGATCTACTTTGGTTGCTCTCATGTTTGCACGCGTACGATCCATTGATCTCATACACCCTAGTTCGCATTGTTAAGAGTCCTTTTAAATTTTAGCCGGTCTACCACTGCATCACTCTCCTTTAGGTGATTGACATGGGAGTTGGTAGAAGGCCCGATAATGGGTATAACCAGCCTCTCCCTTAGATGAATGATTTAAGAGTTGCTAGAAGGGTCCGATGAAGGGTATAATCGGCCACTCCGATCACTAGGGTGTTGATAGAAGGTCCCGACAAATGGGTATAACAGACCACACTCAATTGAATTAAAGGCTTAGTAGAAGGACCCTAGATTAGGTTATAACATGCTAGGCTACTAGACTTTAGTTTGTGAAATTGAAACGCATTGAGTGTGTCAGATTCTTATGAATTGGTGGTGTGCTAGAATCTTACACGATATGGTAGGTGTTGTGGTAAATCCGTATGAGCTATCCGGTTTGCATTCATGTTCATTGTAGATATCTTTAATTATATGCTCAACATAGAGAACATGTTTGATGATTGTGACACCTAGTTAGATTAACTTTGTATGAAAGGTTTATAATGCTTAATTATTATACAAAGTTCTGACTTGCAGGGTGATTTAGTTCTCCGGGATCCGCTAGGATGTTCGGGAGGAGTGAGGTTGTTACGCAGTTTGTGATCAGCTAATAGCTAACCCTTGTTTACCTCTCATGTTTATTTGGTTGCAAGGCATGGGTCAGATGGAGGTGCATGCATGCGTGCTTAGGTTAATTGTATTAATGTACTATTTTGTACTGGCCATGTAGAGGTCAAAATGATGTCTTATGAAGCACATTTCTATTAATGTGAATGCACTTGTTTCTTTTTTTGCCATAATTTGTTGTGATTCACATCTGAATAATATTTAAGTATCCTCAAGTTTTCCATTTATCATCTTCTCTTGACTAATTCAAATAAAAACAAAATGACAAAGAACTGAAAATTGTATGAAACAAACTTGTTTGTGGTATAGCTTGTTGTTCTATTCAGGTTGAAGTTGTCTAAACGGGCTATTTTTTGGATTTTTTCAAGATTTATTTGTAACAGTGACATAACTGATTCGGAAGTTCCACTTACAGGATTATTTGTAATTCTAAGATTTATTTGTAACTAATTCTAAAAGTTCAATGGACTTTTCCATGAAATTTTTTATAATAAATATATAAATAGGTAGATGTAAATAGTAAACAATTTTTGACCAGTAATCACTATGTTATTCATCTGCAGTGTTCATCTGATGCTGAAGAAAGTGTTGTGAGGTAATTCCAGTGCAAAATTCTTGAACATTTTTTATATTCTGTAGGTTACCTTTTACTTCATCCTTCATTTCTCCTGCTAATTGCCTTGTGTCCCATTTTTGAGGTATTAGTGAGGATACCTCTACTCAGTTGTTTATTGTGCAATTACTTGGTGACGAGAACAGGTGCTTAAAAATGCATAAGAACTCTTTAGTTCACCTATTCTGTTATGCTGATAGAAAAATGTGAAGGTTTATTTAAGCTTTTCCTCAATCTTTGTTGGGTTCACAGTTTTACCAAAGACACAGTGGATAAAAATGAACAACTTGAAGATAGTTCATCAAAACAAAATCTATGTGAAGATGGGCTCAATGCTGATATTACCCGTACGGGAGTTGCACCTTCTAGACGATATGACGATCAGATCAATGACTCGTTATCTTTACTTGGTTTTAGAGGCTACAATCTTCAATGTTCTTCCATCAACTGTTCTGAAAAGTTGTCATGCTTTAAGATACTTTCTTTGCTGTCTCCTCAGGCAAATTCGTGTCCAGGTTCCTACACTGAAATAAAAAATCTTATATGCAAATATTTATCAGGATCAACAGAAGATTATGTGATCTCATCACTAAATTCCTTTGTGGAAGGAATGTCATCTGATCAACAAAGCTTAAATTTTCTAAGTTTAGTGGGATTCCCTTATTTCAGCGCCATTAACATTCCGCACTGCTCAAGACAACCAAATATCTCACCTCTGGTAGGTATAATAAATACTCCTGGCTATGATTATTTGTTGCATCCCAAGGCTCCTTTCACTCTTGAGGACATTCTCCATTATAGCCCAAATAGTTTGAAGTCAGATTGGCACATTCGATTTCTGATTTACCAGATATTCTCAGCATTGATATATATGCATGATTTAGGAATTGTTCATGGCAACTTATGCCCTTCCAGCATTCTTCTGTCTGATTCATTGTGGGCTTGGCTGAGCCTTGCTGACATGCAAATTTTAAAGGGAAAAATTCTTAAAAGAAGTCAAGTTTTGTTTGCATCGGGCATACATCATCATGGAGATTGCTCATGTGAAAAAAATCATACTAATCTTAAACTGTCAACAGAGATCGACTGGCACTCGGATTTCATGAAGTGGTGGAGAGGTGAACTAAGCAACTATGAATACCTTCTTGTTTTGAATAAATTAGCTGGGAGAAGGTGGGGTGACCGCACTTTCCACACCGTGATGCCATGGGTCATTGACTTCAGTGTGAAGCCTGATGAAAAATCCGATATTGGCTGGAGAGATCTGAAGAAAAGCAAATGGAGATTGGCAAAAGGAGATGAGCAATTAGATTTCACTTATTCAACATCTGAAATTCCTCATCATGTTTCTGATGAATGTCTTTCAGAATTAGCTGTCTGCAGCTATAAAGCTAGAAGGTTACCTTTAAAAATACTTCGTTCTGCTGTACGTTCAGTCTACGAACCTAATGAGTATCCTTCAAACATGCAGAGACTTTACCAGTGGACTCCAGATGAGTGCATCCCTGATTTTTACACCGACCCTCAAATTTTCTCTTCGGTTCATTCTGAAATGAGTGATTTGTCTATCCCATCTTGTGCTTCATCTCCTGAAGCATTCATTTTACAGCATCGCAGTGCCCTGGAAAGTGACCATGTTTCAAGGCACATTCATCACTGGATTGATATAACTTTTGGTTATAAACTTTCTGGTGAAGCATCTATTGCAGCAAAAAATGTAATGCTTCCTGCATCTGATCCATCACTACCTAGGGCAATGGGACGTCGACAGCTCTTTACCAGGCCGCATCCTGTGCGACAAGCAGTTAAATCTTGCTCCGATTATGCTAGCAGCAAAGAATACCTTGTAAACTCTAATGAAAAATCAGATAATGGTTGTGCTTTGCTATATTCTTACAAAGATTATCAGCTTCCTGATTCGGAATATTTGGGTAATTTGGAAAAGGCAATTTCATTTTGTGAAGCTTCACGATCCTTGAATCCAGTCTATAGTTACAATATAAAATACGTTGGGGATTCTCCTGATTTGAAGAATATTGTTCCTTCAAAGATGGATAAGCTGAACCGATGTAATTGTGGTAAGACTATTGTTGACAATACTTATTTAAATACCTATGCTTTGGAGGCAACTGAAAAAAGTTCTTCAATGCCATTACCTTTTAGCTTGGGCCATCTTCTTGATTTTTTTGAAAGTGATGATAATAGTTCTATGAGCTTCCGGGATTTATTGCGTTGGAGTCATTTATCATCTTTCTCTAGAAATTCTTCGGAAGAATTTGCAGGGGACATATTTTCCGTTGGATGCCTAATCGCTGAGCTATATTTGTTGAGGTCATTGTTTAATCCTATCTCCTTACGTGCATACAAAGAAGACGGGGTACTGCCTGGACATATGCAGGAGCTTCCTCCTTGCATTGCAGTACTTGTTGAGGCAGCCATTCAAAGGGACTGGAAACGGTATTTGTATCTTTCCATTTTGGCCCGAGTCACTTAAATACTTGCGAATTTCTGGTCAAATTTTGTTACGAGCAAGATTGTTGCAAGATCCGAAAACAAACAAGAAAGACATGATTGCATTAATTGAAAGCACTGATACAAATGCAGAGCAAGCTCCGACCAAGATTAAGGAGGCTGGGTCCTCCTATAATCTCTCTCCAAAGAGAGCACAAAACCCTAATACATCCAAGATGCCCAAACACATAAACCCTTCCCCCTTATATAGATGAGGGAGGGAAAATTTAAAAGGAAATACAAAATTATTAGAGTAATTAATTAATCTAATTAATATTAATTAACTATTATTAATCAATTAATTAATACCATTTAATTCCAAGAATTAATCACGGAGATTTCCAAATGCGCGCTCCGGTGGTCGCGGCTAGGGGTGGCTCCTCCGACAAATGTGCAAGGGTAACAGCTTGAACAAGATCCTCTCAAGGGAAATATAATCTATCCACCATGACTTGGAGAGAACTACAAGGAGCTAAGTTTTATGAAACTTCCAATATGCAAAAAATAAAATTTTGCTATTTGGAAGGAGATGTTAAGGTTGTTTATGGAAGCTTTTGACTCTAGGATATTCATAACTGTTGAGAAAGGGCCTTTCATTCCCATTGTTGGGTCTATTGATCTCAATGTTCCAGATTTGAAGAAGGCCTACTTGACAATGGTATACACATGTGTGTAATCTAACAGTTGTCACAAACTCTATTTATACAGGATGTTTCTTGGAACAAGTTTAGACAGGTTGTATAAGTGATTGTGATAGGTGGTCACAAGGTAGAAAGGTGGAGAGACAGAAATCTGTCTAAGTCCACAAACGTTGAGTGAAGCCAGTTTACTCAACGTCAGATGCCAAAAAGCGCTGAGTAAGGCGTGGACAGTCAAAGCCCAGCAGTTTGCATAACAGTTCTGCGGCTAAGCCCACATGCGTTGAGTGAAGACTAATCGCTCAACGCCATATAACAAAAGGCGTCGAGTGTAGCCGAGTCTGTCAAAGCTTCAACATTGGCAAGGAAGAAAATGCGGTTAAGTACACAGACGTTGAGTGAAGCCAGTTCACTCAGCGCCATATACCAAGAAGCGTTGAGACAAACTCAAGCACCCAAAGCAGTTGAAGATTTGTCAAGAATTCTGGCCAAATCCAGAAGCGTTGAGTGAGGACAACTCACTCAACGCCCATAGAAGAAGGCGTCAACAGAGCAATGATCAATCAAAGCTTATGAAGAGATAGACAAAAAAATCTATCTAAGTCCAAGGGCGTTGAGTGATGAAAGCTCACTCAACGCACTCAATGCCTGGTAGCGCAGAAAAAATTGGCCAAGTCTAGAAGCATTGAGTGATGAAGATTCACTCAACGCATTCAACGCCTAGCAGGACAAAATTTGGCTAAGTCAAGTTGGCGTTGAGTGATGAAGGCTCACTCAACGCCAAATCAGCAGAAAGATTGTCCAAAGACAAAAGCGTTGAGTGAAGGGTATTCACTCAACGCACTCAACGTCTGACAGTGTAGTTTATTTGGCTAAGTGTTTTGCGTTGAGTAAAGACTGTTTACTCAACGCATGGAATGAAAGCTGTGAATTTGGCTAAGTTCACAGATGCTGACGTCAACTACAGTCAACAGAATTCAAATCAGTTGCGGGAAAGCTACAGTACGCGACAAATGACGCCGGAGATCTACTGTACGTCTTTTACTGTTAAAGCAAGTTGCAGCCAACAACTATAGGTGTGCCCCACGGGCAAAATAGTCGTTGGATGGCGGAAGCTAATAAAACAATTCAGATCAGTTGGAGAAAATTAACTTTTGGGATTATTGTGAAAAGAAAGAATTTCGTCTTCTTTCTCGCCATTATTGCAAAGCTTCGAAGAAAGAAGTTCAAATCAACTGATCCAAAAAAGTTCATTAAGCTAGCTGTTGTGATCAACACCATCAACAACAAGTTCAGAGATATTTCTCTGAGAAAGAAGAAGCAGTCAAGGCTAACCCTAGCTGCAGCAGATCTGTTGATACATGATAGTTGTTGCCATTTCTCAGTAGGAACAACAAGATCAGAAAGCTTTATTACTGAGCTCCAAGAAGTTGCAGAGCTTGATAAACTCACTCTACAGTTAGTCTGTGATTTATAGATATTTGGCTGTTTGAAGAATAAAAAGATCTGTCTACTCTTCTGTCTTCAACAGCACGGTCAAAAGCTTAAGTTCTGAATTATTTCTAGCACAAGCAACAGTTCACTGAAGATCAAATTTCTTACTGCTGAGAAGAGGTTAGGGCTGAGTTAACTCAGCTCAGAAAGCAGTAGACTCAGAGAACTTCTCTGGAGTCAAATCACCACCAACCAAAACACTTTCTTTTCTGTAGGATCTTAAAAGATCTATGTGTAAGCCTGATTTATAAAGGCTGAGGTAGGATCCAGTTTTGTATCCGAGTTGTAGGACCTTTGGGCCTGAGGTAGGATCTAGTGTGGATCTGAGTTGTAGGGCCTTTGTGCCTGAGGTAAGACAGTTTGCCTGAGGTAGGACAGTTTGCCTGAGGTAGGAGAGTCATTCTCTCTGAGTATAAGACCTTTGGGTCTGAGGTAGGATCCAGCTTTGGATCTGAGATAGGGCCTTTGTGCCTGAGATGTAAGAGAGTCATTCTCTCTGAGGTAGGACTATCCTCCATAGTTTGAGCTGTAGGACTATTGATTTAGTCTGAGGTAGGTGATTTGCTGATCACTGAGCTATAAGAGCAGTTTGCTCTGAGGTAGGGCCTTGTCCCTGAGTTGTAAGTCTTGAAGGAGAATAAGAGATCCTGCGGGATCTGTGTTGTAAGCTCTTTGGAGCCGAGATTTGGAGAAGTGACTTGTCTAACAAGTTGTTAGAAAAGTGGGAGAGACAATGCACGTACCCATAATCTGTGGAACTACTATAAATCTTGTGTGTGTTTTGTGTGATTGTCCTGAAAGCAAGATATAACTAAATCACAACACACCAAAAATAAAGATAGTCATAAAAAAATAAGAAACCTATTCACCCTCCCTCTAAGTATTTAAATATCATTGATACTAAAGACTTTCACCCATGAAAGTCTCTTCTATTGATGTCAATCGGAGAATTCCTATGAAGTACTCAGAGATGACCAATGATGAAGTTGTTCTGGTCACAATAGACAAGAGAGCCAAGAACATAATAGTAAGTGTCATAAATGACTCCACATTTCAGAATTTAATTCACTGTAAAACAGTTAAGGAAATGTGAGATTCACTCATGGAGGACACTGAGGAGGGAAGGGATAATAAGAAATTCCTATTGAACTAGGAGTATGATGCTTTCAGTCAGGAGAGGAGGGATTCAATCTCCGACTCATACAACAACAAAACTCAAGCCTTTATCCCACTATAGTGGGGTCGACTATATGGATCCTTTGTCGCCATTGTGCCCTATTTTTTGTCATAATCTCACTTATGCCTAAATACATCATATCTTTTCTTATAGTTTCATTCTGTGTGAACAAGAAACAAGTAGATCGAAAATTTGGAGCAACAAAATTTTTATTATCCAAAAGATATCTATTACAAATATATGACCTCCCTTTTATAGAATGGAGGAGAGAAAAGAGGTTACAAATAAGTAATGTGAGACTAATAATTACAGGAACAAGCATCTATACAAGCCGCATAAGCCGCACGGTTAGACTACCCGCACGACAACTACAATGTGCAAAAGACAACTTGACAATATCTTCAAGTCGCCATGGACAAGCCGCCAGACCGCTCGGACACCAATCAGCAATAGCCCGGCTACCAAGCGCTGGGATAAGCCGCCAGACCGCCAGACACCAACCAGCAACAGTACGGCTACTAAGTCGCTGGGAGAAGCCGCCAGACCGCCAGACAAACCGCCAGACCGCCCGGTCTCTATGCTGCAACATTCCCCCTCAAGCTGGAGCATAGATATCAATCATGCCCAGCTTGTTGCAAATGTGAAACAAGGAAGCAGTCACCAACTTGGTGAAAATATCTGACAACTCGTCAGAAGTGACGAACGGAGTACAAATCTATTTCTTGAAAATCTCTTCTCGAATAAAATGACAGACGACTTTTATGCGTTTTATTCTCTCATGAAAGACCGGATTTTTGGAGATGTATATCACGGCCATGTTGTCGCAGAACATAGGAAGATGATAGTTGTAGACCTCTCCTAAGTCAAGCATGAGAGCCTGTAACCACTTTAACTCACATGTGGTCGACGTCATACTACGATATTCTACTTCTGCACTAGACCTGGAGACAACAGACTATTTCTTGCTCTTCCAGCTCACAAGATTTCCTCCAACAAATATGCAAAAGCCCGATGTTGACTTGCAGTCTCCTTTATCATCAGCATAACTCGAATCTGAGTACGCTTCAACACTCAAGTGACCATTCTTCTGAAAAAGTAATCATTTTCCTGGTGCTGCTTTGACATACTCCAATATCCTCAGGGCAGACTGTAGATGACACTCACTAGGAGCTTGCATAAATTGGCTAACCTTGCCTACAATATAGGAGATGTCGGGTCTGGTCACCGTGAGTTAAATGAGTTTGCCCACCAGACGCCGGTACCTCGTAGTATCAGATAGAGGAGGCGAGTTATCTGTCTAAGTTTTGGCTTCTCCAGTAGCCATGGGACATCGGGCAGGTTTAACACCAGTCAACCCTGCCTCGTTTAGTAAATCAAGAGCATACTTCCGTTGGGAGAGGACCAAAGAGTTGAGCTTCCGAGAGATTTCAATCCCAAAAAAGTATTTGGGGAGCTCATATCCTTCGTGATCAGGTGTTGACGGAGGTGTTTCTTTGTCAAAGCTACCCCAACCTGGTCATCGCCAGTAAGAAGAATGTCATCCACATATACAGCAAAACCACTAGACTCGAGGAGGTTTTGCGAATGAATAAGGAGTGATCGGCAGAACTTCTTACAAAACCAATGGCCGCAACAATGCCGCTAAACTTGTTAAACCAAGCCCGAGGGCTTTGCTTTAGGCCATAGATGACCTTCTTCAGCCGGCATACTCGTGTCTCCCCCTGAGCAACATACCTAGGAGGTTGCTCCATGTATACATCTTCCTGAAGATCACCATAGAGAAAGACATTCTTGACATCCAACTGTGAAATGGGGTAATCCCTGTTGACAGCCACAGAAAAAAGGAGCCGAATGGTGCTGAGACGAGCAACATGAGAGAATGTGTCAAATTAATCAACACCATAAGTCTGAGTGAAGCCTTTGGCGACCAGGCGGACCTTGTATCGATCCACACTGCCGTTTGGACAGAACTTTACAACAAAGACCCAGCGACAGCCAACCACATCAGTGCCCAAACGGGGAGGAACATGGGTCCAGGTACCCATTTCATTGAGGGTAGCAATTTCCTCATTCATGACAGCCTTCCAATGAGCAACAACAAGAGCTTCCTGGTAGGTGCGGGGAGTGGTAGTTGCAGAGATAGCCAATGCAAACGCCCTGCGAGAAGGAGTTAGACGATCATAAAAAACAACAGCAGCCAGCGGGTGCTAGGTACACTTCCGCACCCCTTTGCGAAGAGCAATGGGAAGATCCAGGTCGGCGTGTTCCTCAGTAACCGGAGCATCCGTAGCGGAGAGAGCTGGCCCGGGAGAGGAGAGAGACGGCCGCGGGGAGGAGGGAGAGAGCAGCGGTGGAGAGGGAGAGAGAGGAGGAGGAGACAATGGAGACGACGGTGGAGAAATCTTGATGGGAGTAGACGTGGTGGTGGGGACGGTAGGAGGAACATAAATATCTGGAGAGGGAGAGGAGTCAGAAGAGAAATAGGACGCATTCTCGAAGGTCACATCTGCGGATACGTATTGTTTACAAAGAACGGGGTCAAAGCAACAATAGCCTTTTTGACTAGTAGAGTAACCCAAAAACACACACTTAGTGACACGTGGGGCGAGTTTGTAATGATTAATGGAAGGAGCATGCACAAAAGCCGTGCACCTAAAGATACGCAGAGGGAGAAGAAACAGATCCTTTCCCGGATATAGAATGGAGAATGGGGTTTGACCGTGGAGAACCGTTGACGAAAATGCGATTAATGAGATAGCAGGAGATGAGAACAACATAACCCCAATAGGAGCGAGGAACCTGCATCTGTGTCATCAGAGTGCGAGCGACATCGAGGAGGTGACGGTTTTTACGTTCCGCTACCCCATTTTGCTGTGAGGTATAGACACAACTAGTTTGATGAATAATAACATGTTGCATACAGAAAAAAGAGAAATCATTACTAAGATATTCCTTATCATTGTCAGAGCGAAATATTTTAATAGATATATCAAACTGATTCTTAATCATATTATAGAACGATGTCCATACAGAAAATAGTTCGGAGCGATCTTTTAAAAGATGCGTCCACGTACATCGAGAGAAATCATCAATAAAGGTTACAAAATATGAACTACCTCGACCTATGGTGAGGGTAGGAGCAGGACACCAGATGTCAGAGTGAACTAGATCAAACGGTCGGGAAGATCCACGACCTTGCTTCGTTGGGAAGGAGGAGCGATGATGCTTGCCAAGGTGACATGCGTCATAATTGAGAGGAGGACTCTGCTGAGGAAGGTGGGGCAAAAACTGACGAAGAAGTCTTGGAGGAGCATGACCAAGAAGAAGGTGCCACTGGAGAAGATCAGTAGAAGATGAGGAGAAGGCAGACAGTGCGGAAACGTTGTCGAGGAAGTAGAGGCCGCCGCTCTCAGTCGTAGTAGCAATCATCTGTTTGGAGCCAGATCCTGAAAAGAACAAGTAGTAGAAGTGAATGTGACAGAGCACTGTAATTGCTTGCAAAGAGAAGTAACAAATAACAAATTGCAAGGGAACTTGGGCACGAAGAGGGTGTCCGCCAAGCGAAGAGACGGAGTGACTTGAACCACTCCGGTTCCATTGACCAGTGAGAGAAAGCCGTCCGCAATAAAAAAAACGGGGGCAACCGATCATGCTGTTATAGGAGAGAAAAACATTGCGGATTGTCGATCATATGATTGGTAGCACCAGAGTCGATCAGCCATTTACCTTGAGTAGCGACGTCGGCACTATCTGAAGACGTGATCACAGAGGCGGATGACTTCGAAGAGGAGGTGGAAGCGTCCCCAGTTGGTCGAAGATGAGGATGCTTCTTCCAGCAACGATCAACCGTATGCCCGGTGCGGCCACAGTGAGAGCAGAGAAAACGGGAAGCACGCGTTCGCCGGATTGGTGACTGCGTCCACCAGAGCCACTCCGCTGAGTCTGGTGAGCGTAGTTGTCCGGTTGAGGAGGAGAGGATAACAACGGACGTTGTAGCAGAGAGGTAACCGCGGCTATGCAGGCAGTAGTGACATCCAGGGTGGGAGACTCCGACTCGCCAAGGATCTGTTGACGGATCATGTCATAAGACTCTGGAAATCGCAGAAGATAGCACACAATCAGAAGCTCCTGGAAGTGTTTGTATTGCTCAGCCAGATCCGCAGAGAAGGGACGATTCTGGAGAATTTCGGCTCTGAGAGCCTGAACTTGTGGTAAGCAGCAACAGGAGACATGAAGGGACGGACAAAGAGGTCTGCATACAGAGTATAGATGCGAGACGTCTGAGCCCCCTTGGAGTAGAGAGCAACGAAATGAAGCCAGCAGCCTTGACCGTTTCATCATGACGGATGACGGGTAGGCATTAATCGGAGAGACTTTTAGCCAGCCATGTGCGGACAAGAGCGTCGCTGGCATCCCAATCGTCAAAGAGAGGGGAGTCTTGCGGAGGAGAGTCCTCGGTGAGATGATGACGTTTGCGTTAAGAGCGGAGAAGGAAGGTGAAGGAGACACTCAAGTCTGGTAGTTGGGACCGATGAGTTTGGAAACAAGGTTACGTACATTTAATTCTGCCTATATTTGATCTTTAATTTGTTTATCAACATCCTTCCATGCAACATATGTAATTGACACATAACACTTCACAAGAGATCTCATATAACTCATCAATTTATTTGTTTCAGGCCCGGGAATAATGCGCCCCATCATCACGGAAAGAAATAATAAGTTTCCTCCCCTCTAGCATAAGCTTATTCAGTTCATTCATTTTCGTGAAGCCTCTTGTTGACATCGATGAAGATCCCTTATCCGACATTTTCCTGTAAAACCAAAAAAAAAACCTAAACCATACAAAAAAACTTAAACAAAATTCAGACAAAACCGCAATGATATTGAGCTACTAGTTACTAGTTACTACCACACAATCACAATTCACACATATAAATATATATATGTTAGTATGTTACTCAGGAGTTTTGGACATGTATAATAGGGGTTAAACTGCAATATTTCGGCACATTATGTTGTTTATAAATTCATATATATTTAGAATAGCAAGGAGAGCAGAAACTTGAACACAATATTTATACTACATGTCTACATTACTAATTTACTACTAATACAGTACTACTACTTGTCTACTAATAAAGTAATAAACTAATAATATTAAAAACATTAGCAGTTTAACAAAGACCATAGAGATCAAAACTTCAAAAACCGAGAAAAGTTATTAAAAATAGTATACATAAGTGAGAATATTAGTTTTGTCGAAAAAAAATCGTCAAATCGAAGCAAAAGAGAGCAGAATTTGAACAAAATCACCTTTAGGGTTTCTCGCAAAGCGCAGCGACCGTAAAAAGAACCAAAAACTCGGGGAAAACTAGATTTTTACGGCTCACGGTTAAAATTTAAAAATAGATAGTAAAGACTGCGGTTTCTGCATAAACCACAGTCTCTTCTATGGTTCAGGGTAGAATAAACTGCGATTATTATCAAACAACCGCAGTCTATTTCATGAATTATAGACTGCGGTTGTTTTATAAACCGCAGTCTATTTCCTTATTTGCGCTTCGACTGTGGTTATCTATGAACCACAGGCTATTCTACCGTGAACTCTAACATAAACTGCGGTTATTGTAAAAACCGCAGTCTATTCTCTGATTCAAGGAATAAACTGCGGTTTTAAAATAACCGCAGTATATGCTCAGGTTCATGCTAAGTTATCAAAGGCGAAAGACGCACCGAGTCGCAAAGGGCCTCTGGAGCCTAGGCGCAAGGCGCAGGCGCGCGCTTGAGGCACGTAAGGCGCAAAATGGGGGGAAAAGAAAATTAAGTGAATTGGGCGCCCAATTCGCTGAAATTGAGCGAATTGGGCGCCCAATTCGCTGAAATTGAGCAAATTCGCGGAATTTTAGTGAATTGGGCGCCCAATTCGCGGAATTTCAGCGAATTGGGCGCCCAATTCGCGCAATTCAGCGAATTGGGCGCCCAATTCGCGCAATTTCAGCGAATTGGGCGCCCAATTCGCGCAATTTCAGCGAATTGGGCGCCCAATTCGCGCAATTTCAGCGAATTGGGCGCCCAATTCGCGCAATTTCAGCGAATTGGGCGCCCAATTCGCGCAATTTCAGCGAATTGGGCGCCCAATTCGCGCAATTTCAGCGAATTGGGCGCCCAAATCGCGCAATTTCAGTGAATTGGGCGCCCAAATGCGCCTAGGGGGAGCCTCAGGTGAGTCTAAGTTCATGTTTTTGCTCATATCAAATTTTTTTTAAAAAAAAATACCTTTAAATGCCCGGGCGCGCCTTTGGTGCGCCTGGGAGCCTGTAAGGCGCGCGCCTAGGCGCGCCTGAGGCGCACCTGGGGCACATCGCCCGCCTCAGCTGCGCTGAGGCACGGCGGGCTGCGCCTGGTGCGCCCGACGCCTCAGGCGCGCCTTGACAACTATGGGTTCATGGCATAGACTGCGGTGTTTCATAAACCGCAGTCGATTGGAGAATAGACTGCGGTTTATATATAAACCACAGTGTATTTTACATTGACCCCTACAATAGACTGCGGTTTATATATGAACCGCAGTCTATTCTCTGGTTCATGTGATAAACTGCGGTTTTAAAATAACCGCAGTATATGCTCGGGTTCATAGAATAGACTGCGGTTTATATATAAACCGCAGTCTATTCCCATATTTTTGTAAAAAAAAAAGGCTTCAAACGCCTTGTTTACAATTGGGCGCCGTGACGCCTAGGCGACGCCTAGACGACGCCTAGGCGACGCCGTGACAAGAATGATGAAGACGTTCGTAATAAAGTCGAAGTCCAGAGGCGAGTCAATCAAGCTCCGCTGATAGTGTCCAACTGTCGTCGGTGAAGAGTCGTCTGCGCCAGCGAACCAGGTAGCGACATACAAGACTATTTGTAGAGGGGGCAGACTCATGCGTAATGATCTCAGTGATAAGCTCATCTCTCAACACACTAGTGGATGGATCCAGTGGGAACCGAGGTGCCAATGGTGAAGCAGGTGGGGACAACATACCAGGTAAGTGGGGTTTAGGGACGCGCTGAGCACGGGGCAATGAATGTGGTGGAAAAGGGCTCGGGGGTAGACTAAGTGGTAGGTGGTAAAATGGTGATGATGGCTCGGGAGGGCCGCCAAGATGTGGGGCCTGAATACTTGTGAGGTGCAAAGTCTGGCGTCGGGTCCTCGACATCGAACACAGTATGAGTACCCATGCTCGCGGGGATGTCCAACTCATAAGCATTTGTCCCGATGCGTCTTAGGATTGAGTAGGGGCTCATTCGCCCAACGCTCAAACTTTTAGCAAGCCTTGCACGGAGCCTCACAACGCAGATTCTTACCATCACCTGCTCGCCTTCATGAAGTACCTGCACTGCCATTTATATCCGCGGGTGATTTACAAGATTTATTACCAATATGAATTTTTCGTCGGACCGAATCATGACAAACATGCAAACGATGAGCAGACAACACAACAGACTCATGCAATTGATGTCAAAATGATTCAACAGACTCATGTCGATGATGAAAATGAAACATGACAGACACTACATGCTTTCTATCAGAAAATCTAGCGATGATCGGGGTGTCTCTAAAATATGGTGGCCGATCAAGTGGCTCTCTCGGTGGAGTGTAGAAAAACTCATCCCGTGTGTGACGAGTGTTCAGAGGATTACGTGAGACACCTATACTCAAATACGAGCTCGTGAAGATCCAAGTGTCTATCAGGGAACGTGACACATCAGGGGGCTCACCGGGAGGTGTGTATGAAAAGTCATCGCAAATGCGACGACCGCCTAAGTGAAAATCGTGTACACCGACTAGAATATGTGACTCTAGAGTGTGGTGTGTGACTCCTAAAAGAAAGGGCTCGTCTGGTGGGTCAGTGGGTGGTGCATCCCAAAGCTCGGCGAGAGTGCGATGTGTCAGTAGGTGGTGCCCCAAATATTGGATGCTCCACACAATATCCATCCTCTGGGGCGCGGCTAGGGACGATAATGGAAGAGACGTACATAAATTGATACTCATACATGCAGGGCTCGCCCAAATCTCATCCTCACCAGGATGTGGGGCTTATCAGGAGGCTCAACAGGGGGGGGCGTCATAGTACTCGTCACTAGGGTCCTGGTCCTCCAGATGAGTAGCATCGTGAGGGGTAGTGTCTCCGTGAATGGATGGCATAGCCACTATAAGATCAACACCAGGCTCCGGGCTCTCGGTCGCGATGTAACTCGTAGCAATGACATGGGACGGCCACTGCCTCCCCTCAACAAGGTATAAAGACAAAGATGGATACGATGGTGGGCTCTGGGCTCTCGGTCGTGTCGTGATATCTCGGGCTAGGGTTTTGGTCAGTTGCGTTGTCAAAGGTAGATATGATGGCGGGGAGGGGATACTATTGGAACTAGAATCACGTTGCCTAAGCAGGGTGTGCACAGGAGGGAGAAAACTGCCACGATCTCATAACCCGGGACTAGGAATAGACTAAATACTTTACTTCATTAAATATAATTACAAGTCTAGTAATTGGATTTATTACAAAACTACCAAGACATTAAAGATACTAACTCCTAATAAGATGACTGGAATTGACTCGAAATAAAGACAAAAAATATTAATTAATACATAATGACAATAAAGGATAACTAGTTGTGAATGCACATAACATGTGGCTATCACATATTTTGGAGAGCTTTTTCTCGGAATCTGGTGGTCTATTCGTGGTTCCAACTCCATGAATCCCCTAGGTACTGACTATGTGAAACCTAGGTGTCAACTCTTTGGTATTGTCCTCATTATTCCTTGTGTTCCTCTAGTAGACGCTCCTAACCCTTACCTAGAACAACTGCTTCTCTAAAACTGATGTCCACACCCCACCAAACAGCACCACCACCAGCAGCCCCTTCTAAAACATTCCCTACCAGCTGCCAGCTACCCCACTGCATGAACCGAGCCTTCCACAACCTGTTCCTACAGCTTCAGCCCATTCAGACACCTCCCAACCACCTGATTTCCCTAGTCGAGCCTCCCGCTAAGCCACCTTTGTTAGAGACGTTCAACATCTTGTTAGACGACCACTTAAAGATCTTCTCGTGTCTATTACTGATGCAACCTGGTTTAGTGTTAAGTGACTTAGCAGCGTCTTTCCGAGAGAGTAGGGACTTCGTTAGCAAAATATATACTCACGGTGATTTAGTTCGATTACCTAACGTTGACCCCAAGCGCACATTTAGTTATCACGCAAGCAGTCAGCTCAAAGCCCTAAAAAAAAAGACGCACTATGTTTGCGGGAAAATAACGATAGTAGGAGCCGTTAAGAGTTTGCAAGCGCTAACAATTTGATCAAAAAAATTAATTGCATGAGAAGAATTTACGGTAAGGAGCAGTCAGGTATACCTGCGAGGATTTCCTTGTAGTTGGATTTCTCGGGTGTTGGGGTCGCTGGCTGGCCGGAAATGCTACGAAGAAAGCTGGAGACTGGAGCAGTGGTGGGCGGTTTTGGGGGTTATAGGAGAAAGACAGGCGGTTTGGGGTTACAGGAGAAAGGCAGTGGAGGTTGGCTGGATTTGGGGGCTACAGGGGAATAGGCGTGGAGTTATGGAGGAGGTGGCTGGAGGTGGTATGGATGCGGGTGAGGCCAACAAGAGAGGAGTGGAGGAGACAGGGGAGTTGAGCGGTACGGGATGCTGGAATTCCAGGGCAGTGGCCTTGTCAGGAAGGAGGAGTTGCAGTAGGGCGGGCCGGAGGAAGATCGGGAAAGGCGGATCGATGTCGACCGATCTTCAGGAGGCGCGCGACCTTGTCGGAGGAGGAAGTGGCGGGGTAGGGCTGAGCCGGAGGGAGATCGGGAGCTCTGGACGCCATCGACCGATCTTTCGTAGGCTCGTCTTCGACGGGGAATGAGGTGGAGGGGCTGCGATGTAAGCTCGGCAGAAACGGGGACAACTGCGGGCCGAGACTAATTGCTGGAAGGAAGCGGGAGAAGACGGGTTCGTCTCTTCCGTTCCTTATCGCCAGCTCATGACAAGTCCGATAGGTTATGTATAAATAGGAGGAAAGAGGGCTTCGGTTCTTCAATGTTATGAGTGTTGCAAAGTCATGAAATAAAGATGGGGGGTTTTTGGAAGTCCAAGAGGTTTTATGGACAATAAAGGGGGTTTAATTTTTGAAACTCCTTAATTAAAACTGATTTAATTATATAATATTAAATCAGGAAATTAAACTTCCCTCATGCAATTAAAATAAAATCGCGCTCGACTCCTAACGCCCTAAACTACCAGACCTATTCATTTAAGGTCGAGTTGACCGGTCAATCCAACAAGCTTCGACATTGAAATAAAAAGTGCGAAAAAAAATGCGATACAACGACACAATCAGTTATAACAAATACAAACATATGATAAGCGTACTTTTAAAAAGAAAACACACACACACACACAGCTCATCCGGATGCGTCCACGGATGCATCAATTCCCCCAGGGTTGAAAGGACTCGACCCCATCGAGTATTGAAAAAACACCTGCAACAGTAAGATCAGGACGGAGGCGACGAAGCTCAGAGGCGCTTATCCATGAACTGTCTGATATATCTCTGCCCTTTCATGTAACGAGGTAACACTGATAAGTACCGGTGCGCGTGTGAAATTCATGAACATCCAACACCTGCTCAATCTCCTCAATGGTGGGTGTATACGAGTCTAAAGTTGGCTGTGGAGTGGAAGATGGTACAAGAGTGAGTGGTTCAAGGATGGTTTCAGGAGGTTCACCAAAAAATGGTACAAGGTCAGCAATGTTAAAGATAGGAGAGGTTCCAAACTCAACGGGTAAGTCTAAAAGATAAGCATTTGTGCCAAAACACTTTTTAATTTGAAATGACCCAAAACGTCTTTGTTGTAGCTTGTGATAGGTGCCAGCGAGAAATCTCTCTTTCCTGAAAAAACAAGAACCCAATCTCCTTTTGAGAGATACATCTCGCGGCGATGTTTATCCGCCGCATTCTTGTATTTCTCAGAAGATGCTCGCAAACTGTTAGCAATCAAGTTATGTAAAGATTTTAAATGATCAATATATGTTAGCGTATCAAAAGAAATTCGTTCAAAAGAATTAAGAGAATGACGATCGAGTAGTAACGGAACGTGATAGCTATAAACTATTTCAAAAGGAGACTTGGTAGTGGAACGATTCTTTGAGCCGTTATAGGCGAATTCCGCTTGCGGTATAACTAAATCCCATTACTTCGGTTGCTCTCCCGCTAGACATCTAAGAAAATCGCCCAAGCTTCGATTCACTACCTCAGTCTGCCCATCCGTCTGCGGGTGATAGACGCTACTAAATTCGAGCTTTGTCCCAAGTTTTCCCATAAAGTTTTTCAAAATTAACTCAAAAATCGGGTGTCACGATCGGAAGTTAAAGAGCGGGGCATCGGTGTCACGATCGGAAGTTTTCCACGGCCAAGTCGCCGCCTTAATTAATCCCGTGCAAACGCACGATCTCCCTAAAAAAGAGATCGGCAACATGCGTGGCATTGGTCGTTTTCCTACAAGGAATAAAATGATCCATTTTCGAAAACTGATCAACCACGACAAAGATTGAGTCTACCTTTCGTTTGGTTTGGGGTAATTCTACGACAAAATCCATAGAGACTTCATCCCAAGGCCGCTCAGGAACGGAGAGAGGTGTACAGACTGGTATTTTGGGCGTGTCCTTTAAACAATTGATAGGTCGTGCAGGTCCTAACGAATTTGGCAACATCCTCCTTCATTTTAGGCCAAAAAATCGGGAGTTAGCGAGGTCCAGGAGCTTGTTTTGCCCAACATGACCTCCTAATCTGGAAGAATGAAGCTCTCTTAGTATAATCTTCTTTAGTGACCCCTCACAAATACAAAGGCGAGTGCCTTTGAATAAAAAACCTCACTCAAAATATATTTTGTGGTGGGGCCGGTTACACAAAATTGACACGCGTCCCAAATCTTACCGAAATATGAATCAGAGGGATAGAGATTCTTTTGCTTATCTAAGTCGTGGATATGCGGTTGGATGGTGACTAAGACATGCGACCTACGGCTAAGTGTGTCCGCTACTCTATTTGAAACGCCTGGCTTATGTTTCAAATGGAAGATGTACTCCTTAAGAAAGGCTGCCCATTTGGCATGCCTACGCACCTCCTTCTGAGAGTTCAAGTGCCGAAGCGCATCATGATCGGTATTAAGGATGAACTCACGTTGGATCAAATAGTGCCGCCAGTGGCGAAGAGCTTGGACGATGGCGTAAAACTTTAGATCATAGATAGAATAACGGGTTTTGGCCTCGTTTAGCTTCTCACTAAAAAACACGACAGATCATCCCTCTTGACAAAAGACTGCTCCTATTCCAATAATCGAAGCATCGCAATCTACCTCAAATATTTTCTCGAAGTCAGAAAGTGCTAGCACGGGAGCACTAGTCAACTTTTCCTTGATAAGAGAAAAGGCACGCTCTGCTTCGGTTGTCCAAATAAAATGACCCTTTTAAGACAGTCGGTCACATGCGAAATGAGAGTGCGGAAATTTCTAATAAACCGACGATAAAACGAGGCTAATCCATGAAATCCGCGGGCTTCAGTGATAGTTTAGGACTCAGCCACGCTCTAACTGTTTGGATCTTTTCTTGATCAACCTTAATTCCATCGGCCGACACAATATACCCTAAGAAGGTTAAACTGTCAGCCAAAAACACTTCTTAAGGTTCACATAAAGCTTGTTCTCCAAAAGGATTTGAAGGACCTGACGTAAGTGCACAAGATGTTGGTCGTGGTTGTCGCTATAAATCAAGATGTCATCAAACTAAACAACCACACATGTTCCCATCAAAGGGCGGAAAACTTGATGCATGAGTCGCATAAAGGTACTAGGGGCGTTGGAGAGGCCAAAAGGCATCACAAGCCACTCGTAGAGTCCTACCCTGATCTTGAAAGCAGTCTTCCATTCATCCCCGGGTCCGATCCGGATTTGATGGAAGTCGCTTTTGAGATCAATCTTGGAAAAGATCTTGGACCCACTGAGCATGTCGAACATGTCGTCCAATCGAGGGATCGGAAAACGATACTTAGTGATAATTTTGTTGATGGCTCGACTATCCACACACATTCGCCAAGTACCATCCTTCTTAGGGATGAGGAGCGCTGGTACTGCGTAGGGGCTCATATTCTCCCTAACATGACCCTTTTTGATTAGGTCGGTGACTTGTCGGTGGAGTTCCTCGTTCTCTTTAGGACTCATACGGTAATGTGGTAAGTGAGGTAGGCTAGAACCAGGAATAAGATCGATACAATGTTGTATATCTTGCATGGGAGGAAGATGATCTGGTAGTTCATCGGACATAATAGAAGAAAACTCAGAAATAAGGGGACGCACTAAGTTAGAAATCTCCGTGGTCTCTCGACTGGAATCTAGGCCGGCTAACATATAAACAACTTCACTTGCCTTCATCTCCTCCTGGAATTGGGAACCAGATAATAGCACGTGGGCTGAAGGAAAGGAAATTGCTGCGATAGGAGATGTCGAGGTGCCACTAGGTGGGGTATGCTCTAAGGGCTTAGGCAACGACCCATTTTTCTGGGGAAGAAGAACGATCTTGCGCCCCTTATGTTCAAAAGTGTAAGAATTCTTTGCTCCGTCATGAACTACGTGCTTATCAAACTGCCACGGTCGCCCTAACAAGATGTGACAAATCTCAATGGTCGTAACGTGACACCAAACGGAATCCTGGTATGACGCCCCTATGGAAAACTACCAAACATCGATGTGTGACTGAAATAGTCACGAAATTAGTGACCCAAGACAAACTATAGCGTTTTCCTAGAGGTTCGGTTCAGAGTTTAAGCTTTTCTACTATACGCTGCGACACAAAATTTTTCATACTCCCGCTATCAATGATGATGGAGCAAAATTGCTCATGTATGTGTGTGGTTGTACGAAAAATGTTATGTCTCAACCACTCGTCCTCTGTCGAAATTTTGGGGGTGAGGAGACTATGCTGCATGACGCAAACTAAGTGCTCTGCCTGCTCCCCTTCCACTTCGATTTCGTCCACAACGCCCGCGTCTGGTTGGGAGTTTGTAAAGAAGACCACATACTCAGGTTCCTGATCTTCCTCGGACTCAACCACAGTTACAAACTGCCTAAGAGGGCACTCTGAGGACTTGTGTCCTGGTTCCATGCACTTAAAACACCGAAAGGTTCCCGGATTGGGTCGGGAACCTACAACCTCTTTGCCTTTAGTATAGGCAGGGGCCGGAGTAGAGCCACTAGTGGACCCGGGAGGGTGATTCTGGCTGAGAGGCTTGGGTGAGTTCGTGTTAGGAAGTCTCTCAGAAATCCGAGGGCGAGACGTTTTTTTTTGTAGAGATGCTTCTACACGCCGGGCCGACTGGAGATCTCTCATACGTCTCAAAAGTCATGAAACTCTACATGCTCCCGGATGGAACGTAAGCCATTTAGATAGCGAGACACAGTCATATCGTCCTCCTCTCGAATGTCTAACCTGGACTGGAGAATAAGGAACTCGTTGGTATAGTCATCAACCGAGAGTTTATCCTGTCGCAGGTTGTAAAATTTGCGATATAAGTTTTGGAGATAATCCGGGGGACATATCGCTTCCACAACTGGTTTTTAAATTCGACCCATGTCGTGATCGTGGCCAAACCTAAGGTGAAACGAGTACGCTATAATTGGACCCACCAGACTAGTGCGGGGCCCTTAAGCCGAAGGGTGGCATACTCGACTTGGCGATTCAACGACATCCTTTTCCAAGCCATGAATCGCTCCATACGCTTACACCAATCTAAGCATCCCTCGTGTTCTACTCGGTCCTCAAAATCTCCTACATCCAACTTGACGCCCGCATCCCATCGTGGCGGGTTTTGGGGATCAAGTGGCGGTAGCAATGGTTCATCCTCCCTAGGATTTGGTGGTTGTGCATGATTTAGTCCTAGGTGTTGAGCGGCTTCTAGGTTATTGACAGAAGTTCGTAACCCATTGATGACTTGTGTAACATCTCCCACTTGGAGTGTGAGTGTTTCCATCATTTGCATGAGGTTGCCCATGCGTTGGTTTAAGTCATCGACGCTCGATTCGAGTTTGTCTGCTCTACCCTCCATTTTTTTGAGAAAAAGATGAGAGTTTTTTTTATTTAAATATTAATAGTAAAGATATACTATATATTTTTGTTTAAAAAAGAGAAAATAAGTTCACTTTTTCTTGTAAAAGATGTGATATATTTTTTTAAATTTTTTTTTAAAACAAAGGAAAACATTTTAGGGAACACTGGATCGTTCGATTCACAATGAGACTGAATCGAACCTGTCTCTGATACCAAATTGATGCAACCTGGTTTAGTGTTAAGTGACTTAGCAACTTCTTTCCCGACAGAGTAGAGACTTTGTTAGCAAAATCTATACTCACGGTGATTTAGTTCGATTACCTAACGTTGGGCCCAAGCGCACGTTTAGTTATCACGCAAGCAGTCAACTCAAAGACCAAAAAAAGATGCACTATGTTTACGAGAAAATAACGATAGTAGGAGCCGTTAAGAGTTTGCAAGCGCTAACAATTTGATCAAAAAAATTAATTGCATGAGAAGAAGTTAACAGTAAGGAGCAGTCAGGTATACCTGCGGGGATTTCCTCGTAGTTGAATTTCCCGGGTGTTGGGGTCGCTGGCTGGCCGGAAATGCTACGAAGAAAGCTGGAGACTGGAGTATTGGTGGGAGGTTTTGGGGGTTACAGGAGAAAGGCAGGTGGTTTTGGGGGTTACAGGAGAAAGGAAGTGGAGGTTGGCTGGATTTGGGGGCTACAGGGGAATAGACATGGATTTACGGAGGAGGTGGCTGGAGATGGTATTGATGCGGGTGAGGCTAACAAGAGAGGGGTGGAGGAGACGGGGGAGTTGAGCGGTACGGGATGCTGGAATTCTCGGGCGGTGGCCTTGTCGGAAGGAGGAGTTGCAGTAGGGCGGGCCGGAGGAAGATCGGGAAAGGCGGGTCGATGTCGACCGATCTTCAGGAGGCGCGAGACCTTGTCGGAGGAGGAAGTGGAGAGGTAGGGCTGAGCCGGAGGGAGATCGGGATCTCGGGACGCTGTCGACCGATCTTCTGTGGGCTTGTCTTCGACGGGAAAGGAGGTGGAGGGGATGCGATGTAAGCTGGGCAGAAACGGGGACAATTGCGGGCCGAGACTAATTGCTGGAAGGAAGCGGGAGAAGACGAGTTCTTCTCTTCCGTTCCTTATCGCCAGCTCATGACAAGTCCGATAGGTTATGAATAAATAGGAGGAAAGAGGGCTTAGGTTTTCAACAGTAGACTTGAATGTTATGAGGGTTGCAAAGTCATGAAATAAAGAGGGGGGTTTTTGGAAGCCCAACAGGTTTCATGGACAATCAAGGGGGGTTTAATTTTTGAAACTCCTTAATTAAAAATGATTTAATTATATAATATTAAATCAGGAAATTAAACTTCCCTCATGCAATTAAAATAAAATCGCGCTTGACTCCTAACGCCCTAAACTACCAGACCTATTCATTTAAGGTCGAGTTGACCGGTCAATGCAACTAGCCGCGACATTGAAATAAAAAGTGCGAAACAAAATGCGATACAACGACACAAACACTGATAACAAATACAAACATATAATAAGGGTACTTTTAAAAGGAAAAAAAACACACACACACAGCTCATCCGGATGCGTCCACGGATGCATCAATTTCCCGGGGTTGAAAGGACTCGACCCCGTCGAGAATTGAAAAAACACCTGCAACAGTAAGATCAGGACGGAGGCGACAAAGCTCAGAGGCGCTTATCCATGAACTGTCTGATATATTTCTGCCCTTCCATGTAACAAGGTAACACTGATAAGTACCGGTGCGCGTCTAAAATTCACGAACATCCAACACCTGCTCAATGTCCTCAATGGTGGGTTTAGACGGGGCTAAAGTTGGCTGTGGAGTGGAAGATGGTACGGGAGTGGGTGGTTCAGGGATGGTTTCAGGAGGTTCATTAAAAAATGGTACAAGGTCAGCAATGTTAAAGATAGGGAGGTTCCAAACTCAGCCGGTAAGTCTAAAAGATAAGCATTTGTGTCAAGACATTTTTAATTAAGACACTTTTTAATTTGAAATGGCCCAAAACGCCTTTGTTGTAGCTTGTGATAGGTGCCCACGAGAAACCTCTTTCCTGAAAAAAACAAGAACCCAATCTCCTTCTGAGAAATACATCTCGCTGCGATGTTTATCCGCCGCATCCTTGTATTTCTCAGAAGATGCTCGCAAACTGTTGGCAATCAACTTATGCAAAGATTTTAAATGTTCAATATATGTTAGCGCATCAAAAGAAGTTCGTTCAAAAGAAGGAAGAGAATGACAATTGAGTAGTAACGAGACGTGATAGCCATAAACTATTTCAAAAGGAGACTTGGTGGTGGAAAGCGGTAACCTTGTAGAAGAACAACAACTTTTTTCAGTGCTCTGCAAACTAACCAATTCAGAAGATTAGTGTTTCAGTTCTTGCTGAACACTCCTTAGAGTTTTTTGTTTTCAAAAACTTTTCCGGCAAGAATCGATGATCTTTCTGCTGAACTCTTTTTTTAATATCTCTGCAAGGACAATTTAAATCCCGTAGTTTAACGACTATTGTCCCGTATGGACATGCCGAATAGGCAGCTGTAAAGTTACTTTTAGCTTTAACTGCTCTGCAAAAAGTATACGATGTCATTTTTTTTCTAATGCGCAAATCCCGCTTCATTTGAATCTGGATGACGTCAGCATGACTCAGTGCTTGTGAATTTAGCAACTTTCACAAACAATATACACAGACATTTAGTGAAGTCTCGTGACTCAACGTATAAAGGCGTTGAGTGCTGTCTTGAGACACAACACATCTGGATTTAACAAAATTCTTCTGATAGAAAGCTTTGAGTGAACCTCATTCACTCAACGCCATAGACTTGACAGTTATCCTGACTGAACGTGTTGAGTGAACCTTCTAGACTTAACGCTTCTGGCCTTGTGCAGAAATTTTGGATAAAAGACGTTGAGTGAATCTTCTATACTCAACGCATATGGACTTCGCTGAATTTTTGATAAGGCGTTGAATGAGCCTTCTTCACTCAATACTTTTGTACTTGGACAGATTTTCTTTGAATAGGCGTGTTGAGTGAAAGGTATTCCCTCAATGCTTCTGTACTTAGCCATATTTGAGTCCAGTACCACTGAGGCTCTGAATGCCTGAGCTTCTGTCAACGCTTCTAGGCCTCTGGCGTTGAGTGAAGTGTGCTCACTCAACGCTTGTGTACTTAAGCAAATTTATGCCTCTCAATTGTGTCATGTCTTGAGCCCTACCAAAGTTCTAACTGATCCAATATGTCTAATCATAAAACAGTAGACAACCTGCATATATTGAACTTGAACATATATCAAATACAAATATGTGTATACTATTGACTTGTGAGCCTTCTTCAAATCTGGGACATTGTGATCAATGAACCCAACACACGATCACGCCGATCGTGCGTAAAGAAAAACACACGACCGTGTGATTCCTACAAAAAAGAACTGGACTAGAGTGGGGCTCTGCCCACCTGAACAGGAAAGCCACAGCTGAGGGGCATGCCTTCAACACTCATAGAAAACCAAAAACAAAAGAAAATGATGGGGAGCACCAAGTGCTTACCCCCAACAAAGAAGTGTGCAATTGCACACCACAACGGATCTAACGAGTGTACTTTGTGTACGAACACAAATTAAATGAAATATGAGCAATAATGAGCCTAAAGTGTAGTGCACGTGCGTGAAAACTGGCCCGGATGAGTCCGGAAAGCATTACAATTATCAGACTCATCACATCCCCAGACTTAACCATTTGCTCGTCCCGAGCAATTAATCTCTCAATAGATATAGAAAGAACTAGCTGGCAAAGCAGTTGTAAGAACGAAGTTCCATGCGAAGTCGCATGCTCACCCGCGTAGAGTAGTAAAAGAAATTTCTAGATATACAAAGTGATTTATAATTTCTAGGAGCGCATAAATACATTATTTCTATTCAAAATTTGATCCATGGTGAATCATTTCGTCATGCTTCGGAAGAAAGTAGACTGATCGATGAGGTGAGCATTGCCAAATATCGGGGCTCGGGACAACCTCCAAAGAAATCCATCAATGTCGGTGACCATAAACTCATGTTTGTCAGACATTTGTGTTCCACAAGACTTATCTTATTTTAGGATATTTCACATGATAACACTTATCTGATTTAGGTTCCAGCTTGTCAGGCATTTGACGTCGCACGTATGCCTCAAAACCCTAAATCTTCATGAAAGACATACTAAGACGCTTCCAAGTCCACATCTTATATGTTGTCTTCTGAACCGTTTTTGTTGGAGCACGATTTAGTGTGAAAGGAGCAGTCTCTGAAGCAAAACTTTAAAAGGAAACAGACAAATCTGCATGACTTATCACTGACCGTACCATATCAAACAGAGTACGATTCCTCCTCTCAGACACACCATCGTGTTGTGGTGTTCTAGGTAGAGTGAGTTGTGATACAATATCACTCTTTTAGATTATCACGAAACTCATGACTTTGGTATTCGCCATCTCGATCAGATCGGAGTGCTTTACCCTTTTTCCCAACTGGTTCTCTACGTCATTCTTAAAATCTTTGAATTTTCAAAGGTTTCAGATTTACACTTCATAAGATACATATATCCGTATTTACTGAAATCATCAGTAAATGTAGAAAAGTAGTAGTACCCTTCTTTTGCCATAAAACTCATTAGTCTGCATACATCACTATATATTACACCTAAGTGATCATCAACCCTCTCAGTATGACCGATGAAAGAAACTTTAGTCATCTTGCCTAATAAACAAGATTCATATCTCTCAAATGATTTATAATAAAATAAGTCAAGTAGTCCATCTTTATGGAGCTTGGATATGCGTTTCTCATTTATATTACCTAAATGACAATGCCAAAGGTATGAAAGATTTAAGTCATTCATTTTTAGTCTTTTAACATTTTCTATGTTATCGATCAGATGATGTAAGTTCAAAATATATAAACCATTAAACAATTGAGCTATATCATAAAAACATCATTCATAAATATAGAACAACAATTGTCCTACGATAACGACAGTAACTATTGCTCCATTTCCAACGCCCAGGTCCACCTCTCCTTTACCCAGCAAATTTCTCATTCTCACTTTCTACACATTAGTATAAATGTGAGAAGAGCATCCACTATCTAATACCCAAGATGAAAGATCAGAAAAATTTATTTCTATAACAAATATACCTAAAGCGGAAGTCACACTTCCCTTCTTCTTCTGCAGATCCTCAATGTAAAGAGGTCAATTTCTCCTCTAATGTCTAGCCTTGCCACAGTGATGACAATTCCCTTCCTTCGCCATATCCGTTTTCTACAGTGCTGAAATTTTGGGATCAAGATATGACTTATGTCCCGCCTTAGTCTTCTTTAATCCCTTGCCCTTTTCCTTGCCTTTATGCATCATCAATATGAGGCTAGCAGACTTGGTCTTCTTCATGTTGATTTCGGTAGTTCTCAACATGCCTAGGAGCTCGGTCAGTGTCTTGTCAATTTCATTCATATTGTAGTTCAAGACGAATTGCTCATAACTGTCCGACAACGATTGCAGGATCAGATCAGTGGCCAACTCTTGGCCCAAAGCAATGCCTAGTATTTTAAGGTTCTCTATATACCCAATCATCTTGAGTACGTGAGTCCCCACACGGTCTCGAGCTCGTATCTTGCACTGAAACAACACCTTAGATTTGTCAAACATCTCTTATTGAGCCTGCCCATGAAACATTTTCTTTAGGTGCTCGACCATCTCATAACATGCCATGTTTCCATTTTGCTTGTGAAGCTCAGAGTTCATAGTGGCAAATATGAAACATTCGACATCCAGGGAATCGTCATAATACTTCGTGTAAACATCTTTATCTGCCCGAGGGGCATTAACGGTTGGTTTAACAGGCGGGTCTTCTTCAAAGACATAGATCTTGCGCTCTTGTTCGAGAACAATTCTCAGGTTCCTGTACCAGTTTAGGAAATTATCCCATTCGTCTTATCCTTCTCAAGGATAGCTTTCATGGACAGGGTGAAGTACGATCCACTTGCCATGAAAATTCTACAAATTATGCAAAGTTTTAGTACTATATTTCAAATTACATTTTATATTTTAATATGGACTTTAATTAAAAGACTCCCACTATTTTAATCAAATTGATAACCATCAATATCAATTCAGAGAGTTTATGCGAACTTCTCTCTATTGGACAAGATCCGTATTTCGCCAACACCATAAGTCAGCTTTGGCTGATAACCCATAATATGGTTATTTAGGTTGACAACGTTTGGCAATTGCATTATCACGTAACTCTTGTATGATTGATGAATAACTCTTTATTCATGTCCATCAAATGATGCATGTCAACCCTGTGACTCTAGGCACTCAACCTTTGAGGTCGCCTTGTTAAGTTGGACACGATGTCGACTGTGAGATATCACAATTATCCTCTCGCACCCTTACCAAGATAGATTAATGCACCTTGCTTTGACAAACCCGCACTTCATCGATCGAAACAGGAAGAATGTCATCTATCGGAAAACATCCGTATACTTAATATTGGATGCGAGATTTTATGATAATTGATTAACTCTTAATCATGATTAACATTTAATCAATGTGCATATAAACAAACAAAATTACACCATTCACAATCCAAATACATCCCAGATATGCACAAAATAAAATATCAACACTTGATAAATCAGCTAAATCTGAACATTTAGAATCATTTTAAATCTTCAGATTTACATGCATTGGACATAGACAAAACAACTCAACTTATGCAGTAGACAAACTCGTTTCTCAATGTTAGATTCAAAATCTAAGACATTTGATATCACAAACCATTGAGAGAGACAGTTACTGCTAAGGAGAAACAATTCCTAAAAACAGGAAAAACACAACGAAATTACAGACGTTCTTGGCCGGGTTCCAAGGGGCTGCTTCCATGACGGTGGTCTCGCTGTCTGATCAGCTAGTGGGGTCAAGGGGCTGAGCCCCTGTGGGGTGCGGGACAGCGCCCCGACCAATTTATGAAAATCTACCACCGATTTCTCTTCAAAAATACGTTAACATTTGATGCTCCAGGAATAGATCTCGACATTTAGAATAGTTCTAAATCTCTAGATTTACACACACTGGATTCAGCAAACTTCTGAGACATTCATCATTGTATAACCTAGCTCTGATACCACTGTTGGGTTTTCTATGCAGAAGTGGAACAGCACATTGTATGTGCGCAACAAAATAGAGTTCAAGAAAACCCTAAACAGAAACTGGATCTTGCGATGAAACATTGATCAATAAGTAAAACAAAAATAGATTGCAATATACCTTAGATGAATTGAGTCAATACTCAAACAAGATGCTCCAGAAGGTCGAGTCCACGCAAAAATAGATCTGCGACCCTACAGGTATCCACACGAGTGGAGGAGAACACCAAGATCTTGTCCAACAAGATTTGGTATGGAGAGAAGAATGCCCTTCGCGTCTACATAAACTGCTAGGTTTGCTCCAAGAGAGAAGGCGACAAGGTGAAGTCACGACGGGATCTAGGGTTAGTAACGACTTCAAAAGCACACACTGGCAGTTTCTTGAAAAACTCTTTTCCAAATCTATTTATACCCCAGGAAAATAAATAGACAAAAGTCTCTTTAGAAATCCACCAAAACTCAACATGTGTCGACATGCACTCGACGTGCGTCGATAAGAACTCGACGCAATATCGAGATACACTTGACGACATTCGACCCAACTGCGTCAACACGTAGTTGACGTACCTGCGTCGAGTAGAACTCGACGTTGCGTCGATTTCTACTCGACGTAGCGTCGATAAAGCACCTGCTTCGATGTTGAGTTTGGCCGCGTCGATATCAAGTCGATGTGCGTCGATACTCACTCGACGTGCCTTGATATGCACTTGACGCAACCCGTCTGTATTCTTTATGTCATAGATTTGGTCACTTTATCATATCCCATATGAGTGAGACCAACACAATCTTTCCTCCAATTTCTCCAAACACTTTTATGTGCGACCCTATAGACTCATATCACATTGACAGCGAGATTAATTGCTTGATTGCTTTGCAATCACCTTGGAAACACCAACACTTACAGCCATAACATCCAATATTTCCAATACATCAAAATATATCAACACTCCTATGCTACCTCGGCTCACAGACAACAAATATGCAAAGGAAAGATCAACAGGAAGAGAGTAGTGAAAAAGAAACATTTCATGATTCTTGGCTTTTATATCTAGTTAGCGCACCTCAACACTAGATCCTTGCCCTGAAACAAAATCAATAAAAGCGGTACACAAGGGTCAACTATGAGCTGATAACTACGTAACAACACTCCTACTCCTGGACGTCCTAGTGGACCCCAGAGAACTACATTTTCCTACAAGTCAGCACTTCGTATGCACATGAAAACAAATATATAAACATGCATAACAAGCTCTAGTCTATATGTTACAAGAATCAATCATGTCCCTGTGTTGAGCATCAAATGAATGGGTCTTTCATGCCGCATGTATGCAAACCGAGTATTACCCACAATACCCTATCACGCGTATGAGTCTAACAAACCATCAAACACAATCACATTTCACACAAGTCATCTACTCACGTGGTTTTACAATTTATAGTAAGCAACAGGTATGCCGGTAGTATTTCCTATACATTCCCTCAACTAGCACCTCAATAGCACAAAATAGCTCAAGCATAAGCGTAAGCATCATGAGTAACGTCTTCTAGCCTATAAGGCGACATTACCCAAGAATTCTCTCTGCGCTTCTTATTAAATCATGTTTGGCAGCATCACATGTAACGTCTCATGGCCTTAAAAATGGCATTACATATGAATTTCCTCCACCTCAGGGACATTACCCCATTCATATAAAGTGGCATTATGAGTGAAGTCTACTGACCTTATTTGGCGGCAATACCCACAAATTCACTCACCGATACATTTCTAACACCATTATAAGTGTGGCAACGCATGAATTCACAACACCTCTCCTGTGGCGGTATCATACAATCTCCAAAAATCGTGATGTTTCCAACAACCTATTCAATAACATAAGCTATCTCGGCATTGCATTCAATTACTTCAATTATCTCATGCTCTACTTACCCTAATCTCGATATCCACTAATTTTATGGAAAATGGGCGTTAAAACGACATTATGGCCGCAATCGCACGTCTACCGATACCCTAGATGCAACACCATACAATCATCACCAAATCGAGCCACAATTTTGGCTTAACCCACAATGCCTAATATGTTAATCGATTTCGGATTTCTAATGCAATGATGCTGGAGATGCAATCCCATGCCCTGATTGTTCACAGTGAACTATGGTTACCCCAAGCCCTCTAGTTAGAGGTACACAGTACTACAAATCACAAAATCAAAGCATTAAAACAAAGAGTGTCAAACACGCATCCTACAACCAGAAGGAGAAATGCCGTTAACTTGTTGGATTTCCTCCCCTCTATGGAAATGTTGAAGTAAACGGATGAAGATGAGCATAACAAGATACTCTCCGCAGATCCGGTCTCGGCTTGTCGATTGGAGCTCTAGAGCACCTCCAATGACGGATGCTCCTCCATCCTCCTCAACCCAAGGGAAGAGAACAGAAGCTGAGAAATGAAGAGGAATTCGGCCTATTCACGACCAAAATACACCAGGAAACGATCAGTTGTCCGATCTCAAAATACCCCATCAAACATCTTGAATTTAAGGTTTAAAATGAATCACAACCCCATACACTGATCGGTTGTTTCGACTTCGCATGAAAATAAGCAATTAAGCACAACCTATTTCAATGTTCTAAAGACCATCGTTAGTTCAGTCCTCACATGATCATGCACGCTCAAATTGCACGAGCGACCATTTTGCATGATCGTGTGACTTTATAAATGCACGATCATGTGTTTGAGAAAACATCCCCAAACCAGTGTAACAATCCGGTTTTAGGTTATTATAATGATATTATAATAATAACAATAATAAATGAATAATAATAAAAAATTTATAACCGAATCTACTCCCCCCTTATAACCCTAGCCGCCCTCTGTATTTCCCGTTCCCGCATCCCGCAAACCGCAGCCCCGTCGGCTAGGTCTCCAAATCCCATCTCCTCCTCCAGCTCGCCGCTCAAACTTCGCTGCCTCCTTCTGCTGCCTCAGCCGCCTTTTCCGACCCCTCCTCTTGTCTTGGCCTCCGACTTCTCCTCTTGCTCTGCCCGACGGTTCTGCTCATTAACAAGGTTGCCGACATCACTTCTTCTCCTCTCCAGGTCATCAGCAACGACAAGCTTCTTCCCGCAGGCCGACAACTTTCTCCCTTCCTCTTCTCGTCCTCCGGCCCGTGAGGACAAAGACAACGTTCTTCTCCGGCAACCCTAACTCCCCGTTTCGGCCGGTGGATCTCTAGAGGAACTCCTAGGGTTTCGCTCGAAGCCCCACTTCGTGGATTTCTGAGCCCAGATCTGTCTTCCTTGGGTAAGGAACCCCGTCAAACTCTCATTTTCAGTTTTGCCCTAATTTATTTGGGAGAATTTCCGCCGTCCGATCGACGTAATTTCGTCGTTCCCTCTTGTGTTTGTCATAAATTCGACTAAGTTCTGTTATGTTGTGTTTCCGGTGTCGCTCATCAGATCTAGCGGTGGAATTCGCTCCGAACCCTCTCCGATTTAGGGTTTCCGACGCCTAGAGCCGCCAAATTCTCGATTCTTGTGGTAACTCCTCTCCCCTCACTCTCGAGGGAGGTAATTTTCTTCAAACCACCTTTTGTGTGATTTTTTTGTTAATATTAAATGCCTGTGTAAGTGTAGAATTCCGATTATGATATTGTGTTCGCGTGCTCTTAAGGCAGGTTAAAAGAATTTAAGATTCTTAAGCGCTTGCTAACACCGCTTGGCCGCCGCCATCCGTTCAGCTTTACCTTATGGCGAGTAGAGAACCTCTCTTGCTTGCAAACATGGAAAAATCTATTTTTTTCTTCACTTTTTATTATGAAGTAGACCTTTATAGACTGGAATCGTATAATTAATGACTTGTCCAAATTAATTATGAATCCCTGAGATTTTTTAATATCATAGGCAAACATTGTGAGAAGAGTGTTTGTTTGGTGTGACGCGTTGAATTGCGACTTTTGCAAGTACAGTTGTTGATAAATCTTGCATCAATTTATACACTAGAATCCTGTGCAGCAAATGACAACACCTTCACCCTTTATTATTTTCTGCTTATGGTATGCCAACTAGACTAAACTCCGGAGTAGGCTATTAAAGTAAAATCTTGTTAGACATGGTTACTTGTCCGGTAGTAGGTTGCTACGTGTAAACTAGTTCACCGAACTCTTGTTTCCTTTGCTTACTTTTTATGCAAGTTATTAACTTAAATCTCTACGTATTTTTTTCATGTTATGAGACATTTTCCTTCTGTTTGGATTTGCCTTAGGGTTCGTGACTGTGCCGTCCGGTTTCTTAGTATTATTCATCCAACTTCAACTTTGCTTGGATGTTTCAATTTGGTTTGATGTATCAACATGTTCTATGTATTTTGTTTTAATTACTGTTGGATTTTACTATTCATGTATTAGTTATCGTCAGACATTTTCTCTTGTATCGTGGATAATTTTTTAGGGTGAAGCATTATACTAGCTCATTTCACTTATGATATTTCTATCTTTGTGTCTATTTGCATTCATTTAATTTCAGTACTGCTTGTGGCTCCTTTTTTATAAAAAGAAAGCATGCACAACAACTTTTTATTTATTTATTTGCGGTTTCCGCACCACTTTAAAATCAACTAAATCCCTTTCAAAAATAACAATTTAAAACTAGTTGTAAAATCTCTGTTTTCTCCTTAGCAGATATGGCTCCTCTCTGCATGTCTGTGACATCACGACCCGCCCGAAGCGCACTATGACCTTGTTAAGACGGGTCGTGATAGTTGGTATCAGAGTCAGGTTGGCTCCTAAAAATGAAGTATTTTGAAAGTATTAAATATTTTGGAACTTTATTATGTAAATAAATATATACATGCATCATTGCTTCACTCATTTTGTCGTTGTCTGTTGTTCGAGGCTGAAACATGCACACACTCACTCATAAGCATGAGTAATATGCGTGCAAATATTAAGTGAGTATGAGCAAACTTAACATTTATATGCATATGAATTTCCACTAGGATATACACCTCTTACAAATATTAAATTGTATGAGCGGTTTAATATTTTCAAGTGTTTGACATTAGAATCATAAGGCGCATGATATGTTAATTGATATGAGCACTTAACATAGCATGTGTATCCATTCATGAGCATTTTTTTAGGAATACATTGTAGTTATAATTACATTCCATGCATATCATAACTCATTTCACAAGTGTTAAACTAAGAGCAACAGATAACGATTGTACACACATGAATTTTTGCAGTCATAGTTCTAACGCACGCGAATCTATCATCGCATTTGCATTGGCTTGACTTTCACCTAGAGTTCTCCACTGAAATTGCTGTAACTATTACATGATTTACGTATCCAACATTGTTAGAATGCTAGAACCTGTTGTTTCAATCCGTTATGCTTAGCCTGACTGTTTTTCTTACTCAATTATTTTATGTTTCTTTTAGATGACTCATAAGCGATCACAGTGAAAGAAAGCTTCCCCTTCTGCCAGGGAGGCCCATAGAGATGAAACTGCCCAGCTTTAGAGACAGCTTCTGGAGCATGTCACCCGTCTGGAGGGGGAACGCCAAACTCCTGATCCAGCCTCTGGTTCCGGCAGCGCAGGGACGACTGGAGTAGCTATTACCACCACCCCTCCTGCACCTGGATCTGGAACCGGCTTGCCTGATGGCATCATGGAGGTCCTGCTTGTGCTACGTCCGACTACTCCCCCTGTAGCGATGACATGCACTATGGCTTTCAAGAGACTAAATCCGTCTACCTACACCGACGACCGTGATTACTTCGTGATCACTGAATGGATCTTCCAGATGGAGAAACACTTTGAGTATGCTGCAGTTCCCGAGGCCCAAAAGGTTCTCCTTGCGACCTATCAGCTAGGGTTGAACATATTATTCGAAACTCGAAAGTTGTTCGAAAATCGTTCGAAAATTGAGCCGAATCGGAATCAGTTAAAATAAATTCGACTCAATTTGAGTCGATTCAATTTGACTCGAATCTGATTTCGAGTCGATTTCGAGCCAGTACTGAATCGCTCGAAATATGATTCGAATAAACTCAAATTAATTAAAAAATTTTACGTATTTATTAATATATTCTTATTTTGAGATTAAAATAACAAAATTTAAACCTAAATAAAAAGAATGAAGGTTTTAAGTATTTCATTTGCTAAATTTATACATTGCCCAATTTAATTTTGAGCAAAATAGGAATAAAAAAAATGTTCAATTTCGAGCCGACTCGATTCGATTTCGAGTTGACTCGATTCGATTTCGAGCTGACTCGATTCGATTTCGAGCCGACTCGATTCGATTTCGAGCTGACTCGAAATCGAGCCATTTCGAGTTGAGCCGACTCGACTCGAA
Source organism: Platanthera guangdongensis (assembly GCA_039583875.1). Taxonomy (NCBI): domain Eukaryota; kingdom Viridiplantae; phylum Streptophyta; class Magnoliopsida; order Asparagales; family Orchidaceae; genus Platanthera; species Platanthera guangdongensis. Next base: position 68,376,113 of record CM077163.1, on the reverse strand, counting down.
ATCAATTTCGATTTCGAGTCGATTTCGAGCCGAGTTCGAGTCGAAAATTTCGATTTCGAGCCGAGTCAAAATCGCTCGAACTCGACTCGATATCAGCCCTACTATCAGCTGACCGAGGATGCTTCCACTTGATGGCTTCAGCGCCGCGGCCTCTCCGATTCTACCACCTTGACTTGGGGAGAGTTCAAGGATGCTCTTATGGAGAACTTCCTCTCTTCTGTGGAGCGGGATAACTTAGCTGAGAAGTTCCTGTCCCTTCAACAGTTTGACAGGACAGTGAATGAGTATGCGAGAGAGTTCTCCTGCCTATCCCTCCTTGTTGCGGGGTTCGTGCCGAATGAAGCCAAAAAGATCAGCCGTTTCGTGAAGGGGCTCCGTCATGACTTCCAGCAGCATGTGGTAGCCCATGACGCCACCACCTACGCGGAGACCGTGGGAGCCGCCTTGAAGGTGGAAGCAATTGAGCTGGGTCGTTCTGCCAAGAAAGTCCAGCATGACACCAGCAAAGCCGCAGCATCCGATCTCAAGAGCAAGAGTGCTCCATCTCAGGAGCAAGGTCCCGGGTCGAAGGAGGTGTGCGCCTTATGTCGCAAGGTGAGCCATGTTGCCCAAGTCTGCCGTTCTCTCCTGAAGAAGCAAAAGAAGGATATCCATGCTCCACCGCCTCAGATGACGCTTGCCTCTACCTCCATCGTTTGTGAGTACTGCAAGAAGCCAGACCACCAGCTGAAGAACTGTCGTCGTAGACAGAAGGCCTGTTTCAAGTGTGGGCAGGTTGGACACCTCAAGATAGATGCCCTATGAAGGAAAGCCCGATTCCCTCCCAGCCACTGCAGGCTGTCCCCGGAGCTCAGGATAAGGGAAAGGTTGTGCTGAACGTCACCACTCAGGGCGAGGCGCTCGCATCTACCTCCGTCATCTCTGGTATGTTTTAAGTAAAGTTTTAAATTTTCTGCATCATTTAATTACCTGCCTTTAGTATCGATAATCTTGAAATGTGTTTATGCTGTTTAATTATAAGGAGTTTTAAGGTTAAGAATAAGTAGATGCAAATCTTTTTCGATTCTGGGGCATCTCACTCTTGTATAGCGCGCCATATCGTGAATCTCCATGGTTGACCTACTTCGCCACTCGAAGTCCCTTTCGAGATCTCTGTGACCGGTCATGTGCACTTTTTTAACATGGGTATTCGCAATTGTCCGATCCTGCTTGGAGAATTGCAAGTCTTCGCTGACCTCATTGTCCTGGATATGACAGAATTCGACGTAATCTTGGGTATGAACTTGTCACGACCCGACTGTCACGACCCGTCTCGACAGAAGTCAGAGTGCGCTTCGGGCGGGCCGTGATGCCACAGGCATGGGCGAAAAGAAATCCATGTCTGCTAAGGCGGATGCAGAGAACACTGAAAATAGTTTTTAAAGTACTTATTTTTGGGGAAAACATGTTTTTTTTATTATGCGGAAGCTTTCAAAGTTTTAAATACATATGTATTTTGTAAAATTCATGTTTTACAGACTACTACTATAATTTTCATGTCATTATGATGCAACAGAGGGTGCACATGCGTTAATTTCAGATTCTAGTACATAAATATTTATATAGCCAGCAGTTGTCCATGATACCAGAGAAAATGGCTGATTGCAATTATTACATAAAGGAATTATTTGACAGTAAAAGAAAGGTAAACATAGAACCTGAAACTTGAAGCAGACTGGGCTCGAGGACCTGACGGCGCTAACATGAAAGCTAAGACAATTCCAAAACACAAAGGAAAACCTCAGAACATTGAAATAAACAGAATGAGCAAAATAAAGTACAAAACAGTAATAAGAGCAGAAAAGTATGAGTACCCGAATCTCATGAAGCAAAACAATCCGAGACAAAACAAACAAAAAGCTAAACAAATCAAGTTAGTTAATTAGAGTACTCCGGAGAATAGCCTAAAATTATTCATGTAATAGGTTGTAAGCTGTGATCGATGAAGGGTGTAGGTGCTATAGCGGACGCACATGGCTCACGATCAGATCTGAGTGCAAGTCTTATCGGAAAAGTAATCCTGCTTGCCGTGACCATGCCAACAGACAGATGCCCAGTTAGACGCTACAGTTCAAGGATTCGCTTACAACCACGGATTTGTTTTCAAGTTTCATACGAGATTATTTATCATATTATTTTAGGACAACATTATGGGGGAAACTTCAGATCGTGAAACAGATTCACGTCAACGCGAAAGATTGGAATTAAGTTTTACTCGGGTCTTACAATCAGACAGACATCGGAAAGCAGACAGACATCAGAAACTAGACATACATCAGAAACCAAACATACATCAGAAACCGGATAATTTTCGAGTAAAAAGCAGAGGTAAGTTGAAGTGTATTGGATCGGAGATGTCAAGAATTCACCTAGGTTAACAATTTCTAGGGCACAGTTATCTTCCAAGAAAAACATGTGTTCACTACCGAGCATGATATCGAATCATCAAACATATATTTGTTATCCATAATTCGTTACAATTGTGATTTTTCAATTCAAAAGTGTGTACGGTACGAGCGTGACATAACTCAACCATCTTTAAATACCTAACCATGAGCCTTAACAATAATCATTCAAATCTATTAATGCTCGTACTCAAACTTACTGTCCTCATTTTATTCATCAAATAAAAATACAAATCCTCAAATTGAATATCCAATTAACTATCAGTTACGAACTCGTCTCCCAATTACTCAAATATCATTATTTATATTCACGACTCGTGTTAATTCTATCGCGTGAATCTCAAACTAGGAACAAGTCTAATAAATGATTCAATGCCTAAATTTAACTGACAAAACAAGCTATCAAAGGTTAATTCATATAAACATAAGATCAGACAAAACAATTAAGTTCAATGTTTGCAAGAGAGAGGTGATCTCTACTTGTCTGAAGGAAGCTGAAATTGGCGGTGGCGGCTAAACGGCGCAAGAGAAATCAGAAATCCTATTTTGAATCTGCACAAGGGCAAGCAAGAACGTTGTTGACATAAAGGAATCCAAACGCTCACACATGCAATTAATCGTTACAAAAATTGGAACAGGCGGCTAAGAGATTTACCTCCATCATGAGTGAGGAGACGAGAGATACCACACAGAAGCGGAGACTTGGCGATGTTTGGGTTAGGGGGAAACCCTAAATCGGAGAGGGCTTCCTTCACGAACCGTCAAAGAGTGCGACAAACGATGTCGGAGAACACATCTACAACAAGAAATAACTGATTCTTATGGGGCAAAAATCAGAAACACGAGCTATACAAAATTTGGAGACAAATAATCCCTAAGCAAAACAAGAAAATCAGAATAGAGGAGGGAAGGAAACCTTAGCGAAATCAGAGCCCCTGAAAGAGGGAAAGCGGCTGTCGGAGGGAGAGAAGGCGGCTGCCGGCCTTGGAGTAAAGGGAGGAGGCGGCTGCCGGCCTCCAGGAGGAGAGAATAACAGGATGCAGCGGCTGCTGGAGGAGGCAGAGCCCCTGTCGGCCATGACAGGAGGAAGAGCGAAGTCGGCGCCTGGAGGTAGCAGGAGAGATGATGGCCAGAGAAAGGAGCGCACGGGAGGGAGGAGCCGGAGTAGTCGGCGCCTGGAGCAGGAGACGGGACTTGCGGGAGCTGTGGCTTGCGGTGGAGTCGAGATCGGGGTAGCCCTAGACCAAGCAGGAGAAGCGGGATACGGGAGCGGGTTGCGGCTTCAGCAGTAGACGGGATCTGCGTGTGCGGGCTTGCGGGATTAAAAGAACCGGGGTGGGGGGGGGGGGGGGCTCGGGTAGGTAGGAATTAGGTTAGGTTTTTTTTTATAAATAATAAAATAGGTTTTTATAAAACCGGGTTGTTACATTCTCCCCTACTTAGGAAGTTTCGTCCCGAAACTTCCCTGAGAAACTCTGAATGGGGTCAAAAACAACGAAGATTCAGACGATATTCATTCCAACAAGGTTTGCAGATCAAGACACTGCATTGTAACGACCTAGGGAGGACCCCTAGCGCCGCCCGACCCACCAGCAGCCCATGGAGGACCCATGACGCCATGTACAGCCGGAATCCACAAGGCATAGAAGTTAACTATGAATACAGATAAAGGAACAAGCATGAAGATTTACTATGATCAAGAGAACAATTGCGGATACTTGCAACGCAGGTCAGATTCAAGTTCATAGGAGAACCCTTTAGGCTTAGCGGTTCAGACATATACAAAAGATTGACTTCAGGGAGCACATGAATTGTCTTCGATTAACCCAAAATTGAGCGGCAGAATGCGAGAATCCGGGAGCAAAATGATCTTACACGGAGCGAATATAGAACGTCAACGTGGAAAAGAAGTTGGAGGATGATTGAGTATCGACAGGAGCGAGTCAAACTGACGTTGGAGAATCACCAGAAAACGCTGAAGCAATTCAGCAGAGCAATTAACAAGAAAAATTTCATTTTTTGCTGAAACTGAGAAACTATCTAGAAGAACATACAGGATGAACAGATAAAATTTACAGACATGCGAAACAGGAAGAACCAAAATACAAATACCAGAGGCTAGAAATTAGAAATTCTAATACATTTCCTACTGTCAAGTACATAAATTATGTAATAATTATAGCATTTTCATTGGACAACTCTATGTAATTTTCATACAAGTGCATCAATGAGAAAATGCGTGATGTCAAGCAGATAGTAAATGCATGTGTGTACAATCATTATTGTTGTTCTTGTCTTAACACTTGTGCAATGATTTATGATATGCATGCAAAGGAATGGATACACATGCCATGTTAAGGCCCATATCTCTTAACATGTCATGCATATTAGGACTCTAATGTCAGCGTACTTGAAAATATTAAACCGCCCATACAATTTAATATTCGCAAGCGGTGTATATCCTAGTGGAAATTCATATGCACAAAAATGTTAAGTTTGCCCATAACCCCTTAACATTCGTGTGCATACTAATCATACTTATGAGTGAGTGTGTGCGTGTTTCAGCCGCGAACAACAAAATAATGACAAGCTGAGTGAAGGAATGATGCATGCTTATATATATTTATTTATTTCTTTATAATAAAGTTCAAAATATTTGATAATTACGAAATACTTTATCTTTTAAAACAAACCTGGCTCTGATACTAACTGTCACGACCCGTCTCGACAGAAGTCAGAGTGCGCTTCGGGCGGGCCGTGATGCCACAGACATGAGCGAAAAGAAATCCATGTCTGCTAAGGCGGATGCAGAGAACACTGAAAATAGTTTTTAAAGTAGTTATTTTTGAGGAAAACATGTTTTTTTATTATGCGGAAGCTTTGAAAGTTTTAAATACATATGTATTCTGTAAAATTCATGTTTTACAGACTACTACTATAATTTTCATGTCATTATGATGCAACAGAGGGTGCACATGCGTTAATTTCAGATTCTAGTACATAAATATTTATATAGCCTAGCAGTTGTCCATGATAGCAAAGAAAATAGCTGATTGCAATTATTACATAAAAGAATTATTTGACAGTAAAAGAAAGGTAAACATAGAACCTGAAACTTGAAGCAGACTAGGCTCGAGGACCTGACGGCGCTGACATGAAAGCTAAGGCAATTCCAAAACACAAAGGAAAAGCCTCAGAACATTGAAATAAACAGAATGAGCAAAGTAAAGTACAAAACAGTAATAGGAGCAGAAAAGTATAAGTACCAGAATCTCATGAAGCAAAACTATCCGAGACAAAACAAACAAAAAGCTAAACAGATCAAGTTAGTTAATTAGACTACTCCGGAGAATAGCTTAAAATTATTCATGTAATAGATTGTAAGCTGTGATCGATGAAGGGTGTATGTGCTATAGCGGACGCACATGACTCACGATCAGATCTGAGTGCAAGTCTTATCGGAAAAGTAATCCTGCTTGCCGTGACCATGCCAACAGACAGATGACCAGTTAGACGTTACAGTTCAAGGATTCGCTTACAATCACGGATTTGTTTTCAAGTTTCATACGAGATTATTTATTATATTATTTTAGGACAACATTATGGGGGAAACTTCAGATCGTGAAACAGATTCACGTCAACGCGAAAGATTGGAAATAAGTTTTATTCGGGTCTTACAATCAGACAGACATCGGAAAGCAGACAGACATCAGAAACTAGACATACATCAGAAACCAAACATACATCAGAAACCGGATAATTTTCGAGTAAAAAGCAGAGGTAAGTTGAAGTGTATTGGATCGGAGATGTCAAGAATTCGCCTAGGTTAACAATTTCTAGTGCACAGTTATCTTCCAAGAAAAACATGTGTTCACTACCGAGCATGATATCGAATCATCAAACATATATTTGTTATCCATAATTCGTTACAATTGTGTTTTTTCAATTCAAAAGTGTGTACGGTACGAGCGTGACATAACTCAACCATCTTTAAATCCCTAACCATGAGCCTTAACAATAATCATTCAAATCTATTAATGCTCGTACTCAAGCTTACTATCCTCATTTTATTCATCAAAAAAAATACAAATCCTCAAATTGAATATCCAATTAACTATCAGTTACTAACTCGTCTCCCAATTACTCAAATATCATTATTTATATTCACGACTCGTGCTAATTCTATCGCGTGAACCTCAAACTAGGAACAAGTCTAATAAATGATTCAATGCCTAAATTTAACTGACAAAACAAACTATCAAAGATTAATTCATATAAACATAAGATCAGACAAAACAATTAAGTTCAATGTTTGCAAAAGAGAGGTGATCTCTACTTGCCTGAAGGAAGCTGAAATTGGCGGTGACGGCTAAGCGGCGCAAGAGAAATCAGAAATCCTATTTTGAATCTGCACAAGGGCAAGCAAGAACGTTGTTGACATAAAGGAATCCAAACGCTCACACAGGCAATTAATCGTTACAAAAATTGGAACAGGCGGCTAAGAGATTTACCTCCATCATGAGTGAGGAGACGAGAGATACCACACAGAAGCAGAGACTTGGCGATGTTTGGGTTAGGGGGAAACCCTAAATTGGAGAGGGCTTCCTTCACGAACCGTCAAAGAGTGCGACGAACGATGTCAGGGAACACATCTACAACAAAAAATAACTGATTCTTATGGGGCAAAAATCAGAAACACGAGTTATACAAAATTTGGAGACAAATAATCCCTAAGCAAAACAAGAAAATCAGAATAGAGGAGGGAAGGTAACCTTAGCGAAATCAGAGCCCCTGAAAGAGGGAAAGCGGCTGTCGGAGGGAGAGAAGGCGGCTGCCGGCCTTGGAGTAGAGGGAGGAGGCGGCTGCCGGCCTCCAGGAGGCGGGAATAACAGGGTGCAGCGGCTGCTGGAGGAGGCAGAGCCCTTGTCGGCCATGACAGGAGGAAGAGGCGAAGTCGGCGCCTGGAGAGGTAGCAGGAGAGATGATGGCCAGAGAAAGGAGCGCACGGGAGGGAGGAGCCGGAGTAGTCGGCGTCTGGAGCAGGAGACGGGACTTGCGGGAGCTGTGGCTTGCGGTGGAGTCGAGATCGGGGTAGCCCTAGACCAAGCGGGAGAAGCGGGATGCGGGAGCGGGTTGCGGCTTCAGCAGGAGACGGGATCTGCGTGTGCGGGCTTGCGGGATTAAAAGAACCGGGTTGGGGGGGGGGGGCTCGGGTAGGTAGGAATTAGGTTAGGTTTTTTTTTTATAAATAATAAAATAGGTTTTTATAAAACCGGGTTGTTACAAAACTGGCTGGCCGCGCATCGAGCAAAGCTGGACTGTGTGCCGAAGAGGGTCAATCTCAGTATCGATAGGAAGGACTTCAGCGTGCATGTTCAGACCACCCGCAGCCACCTGAAGGTAATTTCTGCTGTGCGCGCCGCTCGGCTTCTTAGCCAGGGATGTTTTGTTTGCTTTGTTTATGCTTCACACTCAGATACTGCCATATCTCAACTTGAGTCTATACCGATTGCTTCCGAGTTCCCTGACATGTTCCCCGCCGAGTTGCCTGGAATGCCTCCCGATCGTGATGTAGAGTTCTCCATTGATGTAGAGCCTGGAACGCACCCCATATGTAATGCTCCATACCGCATGACACCACGAGAACTGGAGGAGCTTAGATCGCAATTGGATGAATTGCTTGTGCGTGGGTACATTCATCCCAGCTCTTCTCCTTGGGGAGCCCCCGTTCTCTTCGTTAAAAAGAAAGACGGATCCATGAGTGTGCATCGACTATCTGGATCTGAACAAGGTAACCATCAAAAATAAGTATCCCCTCCCGCGCGTGGATGACCTATTTGATCAGCTCAAGGGTAGTACCGTCTTCTCCAAGATCGATCTCAGGTCAGGCTACCATCAGTTGAAGATCATGGAATCCGACATCCCCAGGACAGCCTTCCGGACTCGGTATGGACACTTTGAATTCTTGGTGATGTCTTTTGGTTTGACTCACACCCCTTCTGCATTTATGGATATGATGAACCACGTGTTTCGCGAGTACCTAGATGAGTTCATCATCGTCTTCATTGATGATATCTTTGTCTACTCCAAGACTCATGAGGAGCATGCAACCCACCTTAGACTCGCTCTCTCCACGCTTCGTCAGCACCAACTCTATGCCAAGTTGGCGAAATGTGAGTTCTGGCTGGATCGTGTTGCCTTTCTAGGGCATGTCATTTCGGGTGTACTTTCCGTTGACCCTGCCAAGATCTCCGCAGTTATGGACTGAAAGCATCCTTCTACCCCTACTGAAATCCGCAGTTTTCTTGGTCTGCCTGGCTATTACCAGCGTTTCGTCAAGGGTTTCTCCTCTCTTGCTGCCCCTCTAACTAAGCTAACTCCAAAGCATGTCAGGTTTGAGTGGTCAGATCAGTGTGAGCGGGCTTTTTCTGAATTGAAGCAACGTTTATATTCAATGCCAGTTTTAGCTCTTCCGTCAGAGCGGTTAGACTTCTCAGTTTATACCGATGCTTCCGGAGTTGGGTTGGGCTGTGTCCTGATGCAAGAAGATCGTGTTATTGCTTATGTGTCGAGGCAGTTGAAGATTCATGAACGCAACTACCCCACTCATAATATGGAGTTCGCTGCAGTAGTGTTTTCTTTGAAGCTTTGACGTCATTATCTATATGGCGTGAAATGTCACTTCTTCACTAACCATCAGAGTTTGAATTACATTTTTGTTCAGAAGGACCTCAATCTTCGTTAGAGGCATTCGCTTGAATTCATAGCAGATTATAACTTGCAGCTCACGTATGTGCCCGGTAAAGCCAATGCAGTGGCGGATGCTTTGAGTAGTCAGGCTTCTGTTGCCTCCTGTGCACCTATGTCAGCTTCTCTCGCGACCCTGGTTGATGAACTCGAGCGGATGTGTAACGGCCCGATTGTCCGCCACAATTAACAATATCCCTAATTTCATATATAATCAGGTACAGCGGAAAGTGTACATATGCATTTCATAACGAGTAAGTATCATAAACATCAGCTACATAACATCCTATATACAAGTACAGAAAGGAAATAAAGCAGTAAATTTCTACCTGAGCTCTCATGACGACCGATCGCTGTCTTTCCGGTTCCTAAAAATTTAGAGAATGAAACCGTTAGTCTTGTATACAGACTAAGTGAAAATTTACCTTTTTAATCTGTTGTACAGTTGTATAACCATTATAAGAAACAATTATGATTGCAATTAAATAAGAAAAAAATATACCATGTTCAATAGATGCTGTCACCATATTCTATAATCCGTATTGCAGTCAAATCAAGAGAAGTAACTAACAGTATGGTTCAGTATGTGCTATAAGACATCATAAACAGTAAAAAAATCATAAACAGTAAACAGTACGATGTTGTTTTGGTTTGTTTCTTTTCATATTGACACTATTCAGGGTAATTAAATGAATTCTATATCAGTTTTAGTATTCTTCAGTCTTTGGGCCCGACCCCTTTGGGGTCATCAGTCTCCAGACCAGTACGTACAACACGCGTTTATGCCTTTCGGCTCGACTGGCCTGGTAATTCAGTACACAATATCAGTATTCTTCATTTTATATTACCCGTAATAGTTCCATGTGTCGACACATTAGGTTAAGTATGATAAGTTCTTTATTTTAATTAGTCCGCTCAGAATATTTTCTTGCTTGATTGCCTCTAAATGAGGCCATTCATAGCATTTGCAACATATACAGTGATTGTATAAAGCAGTTTCAGTATAACAGTGAAATGATTAGGTAAAGCATACATTAAAAAGAGAAATTCTCACCGCGGCTCGTTCCTTTTCCTTTCCCCGTCTCGAATAGACGTCGCGTCGACTTGGAGATGCCATCCTTCGCAATATCTGTACATATATAAGACAACAACATTTATTTCACGAGCTTGCATCCCACACAGTGACCCAACGCATTCAAGCCAACGCATGCAAAATTTCATATAGCCGGTTACCCACACAAACACGAAACTAACCGGCCAACAATCCAAACAGTCCAAAAACGACAACTACCAATGAAACCAGCCGGCCAAACAGGCCAAAAACAGCAGCCAGCAATGACACCAGTCGGCCAAACGGGCCAAAAACAGCAGCTATCATAAAACAGGCCAGATAAGACACAAAAAAAAATCAACTAACCAGCCGGCCAACAGTCCAGAGAAGACAGCAAAACAACCGGCCAACCAACATTCCAGAGAAGACAGCAAAATAACCAGCCGGGTAAAAGGTCAAAACAGAAATTAAACTAGGGCACAACCGGCTACAGTCCAGCTATACTCCAAAAACAGTAGCCCACAAGGGTACAGCCGGCCAAAACAACTAAAACACTCAAATCCAGCCTCAAGTAAAAGAAAAGCATGAAATGAAGCAAGTACCTAGTTCCAAAGAACTCGAAAGTTCTCCACCAAAGCCAATAAAGATCCAAAGTTCCCAAAGTAAGCTAAAGAAGAGGCGTTTAAAGCTCATACACGTAGAAGAGAAGAAAGGAACAGAAGAGTTCACCATACCAGGCGACGGGAAAGAGAAAACCACCAAACCCTAGCTATCGGGTTTCGCCGGGCTGCAGAGAAGATGCGCGAATGCCGAACAAGAGTAGGCAATCGAAATATATTAAGAAAAAAAAAACACCGCTGAAGCCAATTTTAAAAGAGTCCGAACCGGTTAACCCAGCCACACAGCCAACCCAGCCCAATAGCACCAACCAGCCAACCCAGCTCAGCCAAATAGCACATATTAGAACATTACCACATAGGATGAAACCCCCAGCACTAACAACCAAGCCAACCAGCCATACCTTTAAAATTACAACATATATGTATAACTAAACAAGTCATGCGACAAGATTATGTGCCGTCCACATCATAAGAGCAACAAAAAATGTTACAACGATATTAAGTAACTCGCAACACATAGCATAACATGTTCATAGTAAGAACTCGCACGACGCCGAATCATAGCTCATGGCGACGCCGATTCAATACTGCTTCACTCTCTTTTCATCATCGGGGACGTTACCTGTAATAAATTGCATTTCGTTACACATCTTCATATAAGTTATTATTGACTTCAAACATGAATTAATATTGCATACCAAAAATGTGTGCGTCACAATTCTCCTCTCCTTAAAAAATTTTCGTCCCCGAAAATCATTCTTCCATATTATCAAACAGTACAGGAAAAAGATTTCGCATTGCATCTTCACGTTCCCACGTCGCTTCGTGCCTAGGGTGACCCTTCCACCAAACTAGTACAAACGTCACGTCTCGATTTCTTAACTGTTTGCTTTGCCGATCTATAATCTGATATGGTTCCGTCAGGCTAGAGTGGTATGGTTCAATTTGTATATCTGTGGTTGCAACAATCGTTTTAGGGTCACGAACATACTTTCGTAATGCTGACACATGAAATACATGATACAACCTTTGTAACTCTGCTGGTAGCTCCAGGCGGTAGACAACATCACCTACCCGCTCAATGACTGAAAAAGGTCCGACATAACACAGACTCAATTTCCCAAGTCGTCGGAAACGTGTAACTCCTTTGAACGGTCTGATTTTCAAACATACTTGGTCACCAACTTGAAATTGCACAAGACGATGACGGGCATTATAGTATTTTTGTTGCCGATCTTGAGCTACCTTCATTCGTTGTTGTATCAACTTAACTTTTTCATGCCATTTATCAATTTTCTCCCGGTTATACAGTGTTCGCTCCCCTTCTTCAGCCCAACTTAATGGTGTTCGATAACGTCGGCCATACAATGATTCAAAGGGTGCCATCTGGATAGACGATTGGTAGCTGTTATTGTACGCAAACTCTATCAATGTTAGATACTTTCCCAGGAGCCTTTTAAATCCAATACAACCATACACAGTAAATCTTCTAAGAACTGTATTGTTCGCTCCGACTGTCCATCTGTTTGGGAATGGAACGCTGTGCTGAACAATAACTTTGTCCCCAAACGTTTATGAATATATCTCCAGTTTCCCGACGTGAATCGACCGTCGCGGTCAGAAATAATGGATCGGGGAATTCCATGCAATTTTACAATAACATCTATGTACAGATCATTTAAATTTTCAGGCGGTCCATCCTATCGCACGGGAATAAAATGTGCGCTCTTCGTTAAACGATCAATAATTACCCAAATACCATCATGCCCCAATTTGCTGCGAGGAAGACCAAAAACAAAATCCATCGCAGTGTCTTCCCACTTTCATTCTGGTATGGGTAAAGAATGCAAATATCCTGCAGGTTTCTGGTGTTCTGCTTTCACCAGTTGACAGGTGTGATAGGACGCAATATACGCTATTACATCCTTTTTCATACCAGGCCACCAGAAATCCTCCTTCAGGTCATGATGCATCTTTGTTCGTCCTGGGTGAATTGAATACGGTGTGTTATGTGTCTCATATAAAATATCTCTTCGTATGTTGTTCACATTCGGGACACACAATCGCCCGTTCATAAGTAATAGCCCATTCTGTTCCGTAAACTCGTCAGTCTCTCCATTTTTTACTTTCTTTTGCAATTCAGCGAGGAACGGATCCTTTGACAAAGCTTCTTTAATTCTATCTTTTACTGTATATCTGATTTGTAGTTGAAACAATTGGGCTCGCTTGCTTTCCGGTGTAACGAGTGGAGTAATTTGTATCTTTTCCAACTCATACACTAATTGTGTTTCATAACCAGACAAAACAGATAATCCAACTGTGTTCTTGCGGCTTAAGGCATCAGCAACTACATTTGCTTTGCCAGGGTGGTACTCCATATCGACATCGTAATCTTTGATAAATTCTAACCAACGACGCTGTCGAAGGTTCAAATCCTTCTGAGAAGATATATATTTTAGATTTTTGTGATCCGTAAAAACCTCGCAGCGTACGACATACAAATAATGTCGCCAAATCTTCAGGGCAAAAATCACGGCAGCCAGTTCTAAATCATGGACTGAGTAATTTTTCTCGGCATCTTTCAACTGTCGAGAAGCATACGCAATTACTTTTTCGTGCTGCATCAATACACAACCCAAGCCTTTGTACGAAGCATCACTATAAATCTGAAACCCTTCCGTACCTGACGACATAGTTAAAATCGGCGCTGTAGTCAGTTTTTCTTTTAATATGTCAAATGCAATCTGACAGTCATTTGACCAATAAAACGACATATTCTTCCTGGTTAGCTGGGTCAACGGTAAAAAGATCTTTGAAAAGTTCTTTACAAAACGTCGATAGTATCCTGCCAAACCCAGGAAACTCCGTACTTCTGTCACTGTTGTCGGTTGCGGCCAACTGAGGATAGACTCAATCTTTGCGAGGTCTACAACCAAACCCTGCTCCGTTATCACGTGTCCGAGAAAGGACACTTTTCTCAACCAAAATTCACATTTTGAAAATTTGGCATACAATTGATGTTCTTTCAATGTTTGCAAGGCCAATCGCAAATGCCAAGCATGTTTTTCGTCTGCGGGGAATAAATCAGTATATCGTCAATGAACACAATCACGAATCGGTCCAAATAATCTTTAAAGACCTGATTCATCAGATCCATAAATGCTGCTGGTATATTGGTTAGCCCAAACGGCATAACCAGAAACTCATAATGATCATATCTGGTACTGAACGCAGTTTTGAAAATATCTTCTTCTTTTATCCTTAGCTGGTGGTAACCAGATCGCAAATCCAACTTAGAGAACACTCTAGCATTGACAAGTTGGTCGAATAAATCCTCGATACGAGGGAGAGGATATTTATTTTTCACAGTCAACTTATTGAGTTCACGATAATCTACGCACAGGCGTAACGTTCCTTCTTTTTTCTTTACAAACAATACGGGGGCACCCCACGGAGAGGAACTTGGGCGAATGAAATTTTTATCAATCAATTCCTGTAGCTGCACTTTCAATTCTGCCAATTTCTTTGTAGCCATACGATATGGTGACTTTGCCACTGGTCTAGCCCCTTGCTCGAGGTGAACAGCAACAACAACGGTTTGAAGGAAACCACAGCGTTCTGGCAGAAAGCCACAGTTGCGGTCTGTCGGTTAGCCGCAACGGTCTGAATGAAGCCGCAACGGTCTGACAGAGAGTCGCAGTAGCGGTTTGTCGGTGAGCCGCAACAATCTGGATGAAGCCGCAACGGTCTGGTTGAAGCCGCAACAACAGATAGATGGTTAGACGCAACTGCGGTCTAGTGGCAACTCGCGGTTGCTGTCCGGTAGCTTGTAGCAGCTGCAGTCTGATGGGTAGCCGCAACTGCGGTCTGGTGGCAACCCGCAGTTGCGGTCTGGCTGTCTGTACCAGCGGTCTTCCCTGACAGTTTGACGACTTTCCTGGTTGCCGCTTGGTGTTCTGTTATTTGTTGTATAGTGGGCGGTTTGACCATGTCAAACCGCGTAGACCGCCCGACTTGTATTTAGTCCCACATCGGTTGATGTATTCTCTCATCTCCACCGATTTCTATAAATAAGGGGACATACCTATTTAATGATTATCTTTTTGGAGCAATAAAATTTGCACTTTATTTACCTCTTGGCCGTTTTCTCGCTCATTTTTCACTGTAGCCATTAATGTCTACTTTGCATAATCCTTTGAATTTCTTAATTGGAGTTATGTAACAAACGTTATGGCTGGTCGAATAGATAATGTTCAAAGCTGGATTGTAAAACAACACAGACGCATGCGTGATTACGTGCACGCTTGTGTATGAAGGCCATATTTTCAAAATTTCATTTTAAACATCCTATTGCACTCCAAACCATCCCTAATGCTCCTATGGTGTCCACACATAATAAAATTTAGAATATATGTAATATTACGCAATTATAACATAAATTAGGGATGAAGCACAATGGAAATGGCAAAAGACGCAGCGAATTCGCTACATTATTTATACGTATCACATTCTCCTGCTCCCGGGCACACTGAAGAGGGAGCTAGTGTTTCCTGCTGGCAAGGTGCCGATTTTCACAACCGATCTTCCAATAATGAGAGATTTATTTACATATTGTGCTTCTCTTGATCTTTCGCTGCCATCCAGATTTACCCGATGCATGCATCCACACAGAATAATGGCCGTGTGGATCGGGACTTGGATTGCACAGAGATCGTGAATATGGATCAGCCACAGTTGTGAGGACTTGCATTGCTGTGGAAGGATCATATTCAAGTTTGACGAATTTGTTCGCTTGATGAAGGAGATGGATATGAAGGTGTTTTTTGAGCTCTTGAGAATATGCAAAGGATGAGATCAACATAACAATAATCGGTGAAGCTAGATCTTCCTCCAGTGGAGCTGAAACTTGATGGATCAGTTACGTATTTGAGCTGGTCACGTCAGGTACAATGAGTGGAAGATTACACAGCGTACTGCACATTTGGCTCCTAAACTCGATGGTCGCGTCTATAGCTCTCAGTGTGGATGACATAGAGACTGTGAGTGATATTTGGGTGAATTTGCAAAGGATCTATGCAGGAGTCGACAACAACATGTGGGTGTTGTCAGTCGAGAGGGAGATAAAGACAATAACCTAGCGAGATCGATTGATCCAGGAGAATGCCACAGATCTGGAGCGACTGTGGGAAGATTATGTTCATTTCTCACCAGCTGCTTGTTGCAATGACTATGTTCATGTAAGGGGAGCGAGATGCTCAGAGAAGGACTATGTACTTTTTGAGGGGGTTGAACCCAATATTTGAGCCAAAGTGTGCAGTACTGCTCGCGCAGACAATTATTCCCTCCTTGGATGAGTCGATCTTGGCCATGATGCAAGAAGAGAGCAGGATCAGGCTCCAATCTGGTGTAGCTAGACTTCTAGGGGTGAAGTCCGCACTAGTGGTCACCAATTCAGGTCACATGAGATACATGAGTGAGATACAACAATGCTTCAACTGCGATGAGATACGTCATCTAAGGCAGGATTGTCCTAAGCCACTAAAGGAGTAGAATACAGGTAGACAAGGATAGTTTGGGAGTCGTGGTCATGACTGTGGGGGTCGTAGAGGTGGTAAAAGAGGAGGCTACCAGACAAATCTGATGATAGCGACGAAGAGACAGTGAGGGGTATGACTGATGTGGATCACTCTGAGGAGAAGGCGATCTTGGATGCTTACTCTCAGCTGATGCGGCAAAAGAGAAAGAGTATGGTTGATGACACAATTACCTTATCTTCGTCTAGGGGTTACATATTCTCTTTTGCTCACCCAGCCACAGGTATTTGTTGTATACTTGATCTCGCATTTATATCCACCACTAGATCACTAGATTGGATAGTTAGCTATTGTGCTTGCTGACATGTCACTGAGGATGCTAAGGACTTCATTTCTTACACTTAACTAGTAGCCCCAGAGCGCATTCAGACTACTGATGGTACAACTCTGTCAGTGATTGGTAAGAATATTATGCAATCTACCAACACTTTGACTAGGTTTATTATTTTGCATGCTCTTTCATTTCTGGTGAACCTTCTATCTATTAGTGTCATTATATCCCAACTAAAATGTATTTGTTTTGATATTCCACATACGATCTTCCAGGAGAAGGTGTCTAACATGAGGCTGACACATGACATAGTGACTTGTGATACCTGGATATGAAAAGTATGGACTTGGCTCTTTCATTCATTATACAGGGTATTGGAGGTGTTGGGTGGAGCGTGGAGGCCTTGCTGCTACTTTATCATTAGAGCCCGGGTCATCCTTCTTTTGCTATTTTAAGTCAATTGTCGGTGTCTTGGCAAGAACCGCTGCAACTCTAAGAGAACTTGAGTGTAGTGTTAAATAGACAAAAGTCCTCACATATTAGACGTCCTAGGAAAGTATGTCGTAGGAATTGTGACCGACTTAAGTTTGAAAGTTGGAATATAGGTAAGTTAACTGGAAAAAACGATAGAAGTAGTTCATATGATGATTATGAGAAGGATAAATATTTTATGTTTACATGAGATTAGATAGGTGGGTGAGAAAGTTAAATTTTTAGATAATTCATATTTTAAATTATGGTACACAAAAATAAAATAAAACAAGCAATGAAGTTGATATTATTGTGGATACTACTTCAAGGGATGAAGTGATTGAGCTAAGTATAAAATTTGATAAAATCTTAGCTCTTAATTTGACCATAGGTTAGAAAACTATTAATGTGATTAGTATTTACGCGCTACAAGTAGGATTAAGCGAAGCAATTAAAATGTAATTTTGGGAAGAGTTAGATGATTTATTAAAGAAAATCTCACAAAAAATGAAGATTTTCATGAGGATACTTAAACAGACATATAAGGAAATAAAATGTTGATTATACAGCCGTTCTTCGAGAATGAAGAAGGAAGAAACATTTTAGACTTTATTGTAGCACATGAGCTAATTATGACAAATTCATTTTTTATGAAGAGAGAAGAACATTTATTTACGTTTAAAAATAAACTAAATAAGTACCAAATTGATTATTTTATGACTCGCAAAATGAATAAAATGATTTGTAAGGATTGCGAAGTCATACGAGGACAAATTGATTATTTTTTTTTTACGTTTCTGACTTTCTTCCTCTGGTTTACTTTTGTTGGTTCTAAGAACCCTTCAAGGTGCCAAACTCAGCTTTGTCTTGGGAGGGGAAGCTCTTTCAGATCTTTCGGGTGCGTGGTGAGACCTCCTCGCTGTAGCACGGGGTCTGTTCAAAATTCTAAGTCTGTGGCTTGCAGTTCGGTTCAGCATAAGTAAGTGCAGATTACTCCTTTTTGGGCCCGAACACTCCCTGAGACCGGAAGACGATTTCAATATTTTTGGTGTGTTGAGCATGAACTTAGTCTGCACAAGAAAATCTCGAGCTAGGCTTCATGGCTGGAGATGGAGAAAAATCCTGCTTGGGCAACTCGATGCCTTCTGCGAGTGGCGTCACAGTGGGGATGTTGGAAGAATTTAAGATTGAGGTTCTGCAGACCATACACCTGGCATTCGCCGCAAGAAGCGAGTGGACGACACCTTCTGTCCCGGTGGTCGCGACCCCATCCTTAGGCGAGAACGCCCCGGGTCAGCGACCCGGGAAGGAAGTGCCGACGGAAAGTGGCGAGAGGGATCTCGCCGAGCGAGTGTTTTTCCCTGGTCTGGCGAGTGCTGACAGGATCAGTGTGCCAGTGGCGCGAGATTGGTCGACTCGCCCGGTAGGGGGAGGGAGCCCTTTTAACGAGTTGATCGTCTTGGCCCCAGTCCCAGAGGGGTTCAGGGAACCAGAGATGACTTACTACACTGGCCGAGATGATCCAGTGCAGCATGTCCAATGGTTCGAGGAAGCCGTCTCAATCCGACAGATGTCAGACGCTTTCAACTGTCCGACTTTTCGCCATCACCTTAAAGGAGAAGGCCAGAGACTGGTTCCACCAGCTTCCCACAAGCTAGATTTACTGATTTGAGGACCTGCGTCGTGGGTTCCTTTTGAGGTTCTCGACTTCAGAGTGCCTATTCGCGATCAAGCAGAGACCGGTGGAGAAGTTGGGGAGTTTCGTCGATAGGTTCCAAGAGGAGATCCTTTTGGTCCAAGTGGTTACAGGGTATACCCTGATGCTCTGCTTTACGCTGTGTTTACGGCAATGATTCTTTAGTATGGAGCCGAAGAGCGTGCCACCCCTATCCTTCGAGGAATTGATGGAGAGGGCGACAAAAGAGATAGACAGAGAGTCGGCAAATTCGGCATTCGTCAAGAAGTTGACCAAGTTGGCAGAGGATGAGGTGAAAGAACAGGGAGCAAGCAAGAAGCAAGAAGCTTGAAGGAGGGAAGAGCCCAGGGGTAAGGGGATCCAGGGGCACCAGCAGGGTTGGGGGTATCCGGAGCCAAACAACCGGCTGGCCTGGATACCCCAGGAGGGACCTGCTCAGGGGAAAGGGAGAGGATTTCAAGGCGGGGAGAATTACCGCGAGGGTTAGGAGCGGTTCAACCCATCGGGGTGGAGGCAGGGTCAGAGGCCGCCCCTCCCGCCGCAACAGTAAGCAATGGAGATCGCCCGTGGCAGGGGTAGGAGAAGAGAAAATGGAAGGGAGAGAAGGAGGCAGGGTGGCGTTGCCATATTGTGACTTCCATCAGGAGGAAGGTCACACGACGACCACCTGACTAGAGTTTCTGGAGATGAGGGGAGCCAGACGTCCGGTTAAGTAGTAGCTGCCAGTGTGGATCAAAGAAGTTCTGCCAGGAGGAGAGGAGGATAGGTGCGGGGATCATGTTGACGTAGGCGCCCGAGGTGGGATCAGGATGATCCATGGGGGTGGGGGTGGGAATCAAAGCCTCCCGCATGGGGAGCTTCCAGACAATGTTCAGGAGGGGCGTCGCCTCGACCTCCCAAACCCTACCCCCAGAGGAGAAGATTACCTTCACATCAAAGGGCATGCCCGACTACGAGTATCCGTTCTGCGACGCCCTGGTGATCCAGAAGCCGATTGAAAACTACACCGCCTCCAGGATTCTGGTTGACAATGAGAGCTCTGTGAATGTGATCTTCAAGAGAGCCTTCGAGGCAATGAAGGTGGAGGAAAGGAGGGTATTGGCTTCGGACGGACCGTTGTTCGGTTTTTTGGGAGAGGATGGAAGTCGAAGGAGGAGTAGGTCTCCAAGTAACACTGGGAGGGGTGTCGAGGAATTACCGGTTCGTCATCGTTGACGCTCCGATCAGGTACAACGCCATCTTTGGACGCCCCCTCATCAGCGCTTTCCATTGCGTCCCATCTTCTTTTCATCAGTGCCTTAAGTTCAATAGCGGAGGAGTTCAGGTCCGGGTTAGGGGGGATCCGAAGGTGGTAATGCAGTGTTATGTGACGACCGTTAACACCATTTCTTGGTGGTCAGAGGCCGGGAAATTGGGTGAGAGATGGAGGTGCAGGCAGGGCAGGGAGGCGATGCAGAAGCTGTTAGGGAGGAAGTAGTGGAGGAGCTGGCAGCACAGGAAGCAGTGGAGGTGATGGCGGAGGAAGTAGGCAAAGAGGAGGTCCGCGCCCATGAGGAGAGGGCAAAGAGGTTTCTGGAGAAGCGGACCATGGTGATGGAAGTGGAAGAAGTAGAGGAGGAGGTACTTGCGCAGAGGGAGAGACCAGGAAGTGTGTCGGAGGAGCAGTTCAGGCTGGAAGCAGCAAAGGACGTGATAGAGATGGAGGTTCTCACTAGGTCTGGGAAGACAGAGAAGGTGCAAGTCAGCGGTGGGCCGAACCCGAGAGATCAAGAGAGAATACTGGAATGCATCCGAGGGAACGTCGACATCTTCGCATGGAGCGCAGCTGACATGCCGAGCATCAACACAGACGTGACGTGTCACCGCCTAAACCTCGACCCGGGGACACGTCCCATTCGACAAAAGAGGAGGACTGTCGCCGCCATGCTGGAGGAGCCTATCTGGGAGGTGCAGAAGCTTCTTAAGGAAGGTTTTGTATCAGAGATCCAGTATCAAGACTGAGTCTCTAATGTGGTGATGGTCAAAAAAGGTGATGGGCGATGGTGGATGTGTGTCGTCTTCTCTCTTTTGAATAAATCATTCCCTAAGGATTGTTATCCTCTGTCTCGAATCTACGCGCTGGTTGACTCAGCCATCGGTTTTTCCTTGATGAGTTTTTTGGATACTTTGTTAGGTTATCACCAAATCAGGATGCACCCACCCGATGTCAATGTCGTCTCCTTCATTACGAGAGAAGAATATTTCAGCTATAAGATGATGCCATTCGGGCTGAAAAATGCAGGAGCAACATACCAACAGTTGATGGACCGGATTTTCGGAGAGCAGATGGGGAGAGACCTGGAGGTATACGTAGATGATCTCATGATAAAGAGCAAGGATGTGAGCTCCCATCTATAGGACTTGGAGAAATGTTCGCCACCCTGCGGAAGTTCAAGATGTAGTTGAACCCCTTGAAGTGTGTCTTCAGGGCGAGCAGAGGGAAGTTCCTGGGCCATCTCCTCACCCCAGCAGGGGTAGAGCCCAACCCTGACAAGGTGAAAGCTATAATAGAGTTAGAATCACAACGGAACACCAAGGAAGTTCAACGCTTGATAGAAAAACTCGTCGGGTTGAGCAAGTTTCTCTCACGGGCAGGGGAGAAGTGCTCACCCTTCTTCAAAGTACTGCGGGGGAATCAAAAGTTTGAATGGTCAAAAGAGTGCGAGGAGGCATGAGCTAGAGCACCCTGGTTGCAGGGGATTCCAATCTTCCTAACAATTTTAGATTTTTACTACAAGAATTTGATGAGGTGTTCAAAGAGCCGCATGGGCTCCAACCTACTAGGGCACAAGATGCTCACATTTGTTTATTACTTGGTATTGAACCAGTTGTACTACGACCTTATTACCGCCCTTTCCTGTAAAAAAAGATGAAATTGAACGGCAATGTGAGTTGATGCTTCAACAATGGATCATTCACTCTACTCAATCGCCCTTCCCATCATTGACACTATTAGTGTCCAAGAAGGATGGCTTATGGAGGTTGTGTGGACTTCTTGGTTGGAAATGACTGCTCAACGACAAATAAATTCCTTTTTCAATTGTGGAAGAGTTGTTGAATGTGTTACATGGAGTCAAGGTGTTCTCCAAATTGGATCTTCTATGATGCCACCGCCAAGTTCATGTGGCACCTAAGGACGTAGCGAAGACAACCTTCAGAACGCATCATAAACACTTCGAGTTCTTGGTCGTACCCTTTGGGTTGACTAATGGCCCTTATATTTCAGGCCATCATGGATGACGCTTTTAGGCCTTATATCTGCAAGCATGTGCTGGTTTTCTTCGACAATATTCTTATTATACCACAATAAATTGTGGGTGATACACTTCAACTCGTTCGGTGAGTGCTTTCCTTGATATAACAACACAGATTAGCAGTGAAAAGGGAGAAGTGTACCTTTGGTATTGATCGAATGCATTACCTTGATCACATTGTTCATGGGGGACAGTGCGTCGGTGGATCCCGAAGAAATCAGTACAATCACAAATTGACTAGAACTACGAGCACCTAGTGCTATTTGTGGTTTCCTAGGGTTTTAATGAGTTAAAGGAAGAATTATTAGTAACATCATTGCCAAAACTACCTGAGTTCTCAAAGGAGTTCCAGATGGATTGGGACTCCTCAGGGTCAGACGTCATTAGCTAAGACACCTCATTGTATGCTTTACTTGGCGATTAGCTCAACATTATCACAAATTACCCGCTTACAATCATGGCTATCTAACACGGATGTCCTTATTTGTGGTGGCATCAGTTCAAGATACATAACTGCCACTTTCTTTTGAAATATATGCTAGAGCAAAAAACTCATCACCCTGCTCAACAATATTAGGCGAGTAAACTTCTGGGATATCTTCTATGTCGAGTACCGAGTGGCCACACTCAGCATGGTGGCAAATGCCTTGTCGCAGTGAGAGACAGCAAACATTTTTGTGCAATATACCTAAGAAAAAACTAACTGAGAGCATACACTTCGACACCACAAATCCCTCACTCTTACAGCTCCGCAGGACAGTATCATGAATATGGAAACCTCCGGACACTGGGCCGTATAAGAGCGGCTTATTCTTTACAATTGTATTTCCTTGTAACTCATTCATTCACTCACCTACAAAGGGGCACAATAAATACTTTATAGGATGTAGAAGGATTTTTATTGGAAGGAAATGTGACAGGTACTCAGGCAGAGCAAGGCTTTGTCATGTAGTGTCGAGTATGTCAGCAGAACAAGGTTGCGTCTACACCCTCTAGATTACTGCAACCATACCAATTCCTACTCAGATTTTGTCCGACATATCAATGGATTTCATACATGAGTTAGCTAAGTCGTGTGGAAGTCTATCATTCTTGTAGTGGTAGACCGACGGTCTCCATCGTCATATTTCATCACTATCTCATTTGTACACCACCCCGAGTGCTACTTCATTTTTCTTTAATCATTATTTTTACCCACATGTCCTCTCAGGGCTCCTTTATCTGAAATGGATAACGTGTTCACCAACTAGTTTTGGAAAGAATTATTTCACCTTAATGGCACCACCTTGGATATATTATCCACATATCTTCCCCTATTGGACAATCACACAGAAGTGTTGAACATCGTATTGGAAATGTACCTACAATGCTTTTTTAGGAAAGAAACCCAAGGGTGGGTGGGATGACTGGAATGGGCAGAATATTGTTAAATTACATTTTATCCTATGACACTACTAACTACACCATTCAAATTGGGTTACAGTCGCGATCCTACACATGGACTCTTACATCATGATATTATATTAGATATTGCTCACCGGTAATACATGCCCATAACCATATGAAGCAATACTACTATGGTCTACATCGTGTGGCCTTCACAAGGAAGGAGATTGAGTATAGCTTTGTTTGCATCCCTATTGGTAGAGCTCTGCCATTCACAGAACTAACACCAAATTTGTACCAAGATGCTATAGACCGCATCAAACTAAACACACGTTAGAGAGGTGGCATATTGAATTCAGCTTCCAAAGAAATAAATTCATAATGTTATTCATGTATCAATACTCAATCTGCTCAATGACATACCGCCTTCCACTATGATCCCTTTTTCTCAAACCAATCCACCTCCTGCACACATGAGTCTTACATGGTGCTAAGTGTTGGTACAATGTGAACACCAAACTACGAAAGAATTAACGTGGGAAAGTTGGAAAGTTTTTCAGCAAGACTATGAATGACCCAAGCTTGCGGACAACCCACTTTGGAAGTGAGAGGTGATGTTGTGGACATACCTATTTCTTCCGCAACCAAAAATCAACGTGACAACGTCCAAGCAAATTATCTAGCTTTTGAAGTTCGTGGGCACTTTTAATTTTGAACTTCATTATCTGTTTTTATTTCGGCAAATTTTATTTCAGTTTTTTTAATTTTGACAATTTCTATGTAACAGTGAAAATGGGTTGTAAGCTATTAATAGAGGTAATGAGAAGTAGATGATAGGTTTTACCCAAATCATTCTCTCTCTCTCTTATTTTCTCCTCCCATCCTTAGCTTAGGGTTGAGACTCCCCAAGGCGAAGAGATCATCTCTTCATCTTCCTTAGCAACCCCTTTTGCTGTGCAACATTGGTGGTCATCGGGTAACTGTGGGAAGAAGTTTCCATCTCTCCATTTCGATCCTTCATTCTCTCGACTGGTGACTTGATCCTTCATTCTCTCGACTGGTGACTTGATTCTTTACTAGGTAACTCAACCCATACATCCCCATGACCACTACTGATCCTCCACCTCCACCTCATACGACTCCCTAGCTTGCGAGTTCTAGCTTTGTTGTTTTGTCTTTCATCATTATTGTACAAATCAGACTCTTATATTCTTATGGATACATACCTGTGTTAGTGTGTTTGCTTTTGTGATTGATTACAGCTTGTAGGACTCATTCTTATTGCACATTTAATTATTGGACTCCAATTGGAAAAAGAATCGAACTTTTGCACTCTTTAAAATTATATGCAAATTGCTTGTATGTTTTTTTGCCTTTATTTCTATTTGCATAATATGTTTGGGATCACCTACATATACATGCATCATTCTAGGGTTATATAAGATTTTTTCCCCGAAACCACTACTAGGACTTGCATAGTCTAGAGTTGCACAAGAAAATCCTTACTCTGCATCATAGTCCCTGCCCTTTATTTATTTTGTTTCTTATTGGAGGAGAGAATCTAGTTTGAGGGTTACAAAGGAAATTAACTAGAATCTCAGAGAACAAGTAGATGCAGATCTGTAGGCGCTAGTGTATAAATAGGTTTATGATGTAGTAGAGGATGAATTCAGATCCAGTTCCTCATCTTCAGTTGAAGTGGTTGGTTTTTTGGGGAGACCCTCACAATGTCTCATTGTAACTGCCCTATTATTCTATAGGGTCACATTTATTTAGTTAAATGTCAATCAAAGAGTCCGGCGAATATTATTTGTTGTAGTACATTGTCTATTATTAGTATTACATTCATGTTTCTTCATCTATTACTCTAGTCTTCAAATCCATAGACCAGACATTTGATTGGGTGAATTATTGAAGTAGGCTATATGTAGCTTTATATTTTCCTTGAGCGTTTTTTATGTAACTCGTTTCCCTTCTCCAATAATGCTTTGTGTTAGATAATATAGGGAAAAATAATGTAAAAGGCCCATTTATAGGCCCAGCTCTTCTTTCTCCTTTAGTCCCATATCTTTTGTATAAGATTCTTTCTCCTTATCTTCTCCTATATATTTGTATTCTCTCTTGTATTTTATACTTGAAGAAGGATATACAAGGTTTACCCATTGTTCTCTACATGGTATCAGAGGCCCAGCGGTCCGGCCTGTGTCTAACCGCCTAGTACCCCAGTTTAACTGGGCGGCTTGGTCTTTCTGCTTACCGCTCGGCTTTGTGGCTTCTCTACTTCTCTAACCGCCTCCTTCTTCTCTTCCGTTGAACCACCTTCTCACATATTCTTCACCCTTTTATAGCCTTCCTCTCTCTGGCTCGTGGACCCCACTCCCGTACGGTTAGTTTTCTTCTAACCATCTCGTGCGACTCTCTATCCGCTGCGGCCTTCCCTCTTCCAGCGGTTAGATCTAACCGTCTGGCCTATTTTTCTCACCGCCCGGCCTTTACATCATTGTTACGGTCTGCTTCTTACCGCTTGGTCTTCTGCCTGTTTGCCAATCTCTTCTTCTCGCTGGACTCGTCCTCGCTTTACCGCTTAACCGCTCTGCCGCCTTGCTGCTAGTTGCGGTCTATTTAACCGGGCGGTTTGTTCTTGCCGGTTTGGTGGCCTCGTTCTGACCGTCTCAGACTGCCGACTTCTTCTCTCCGCTTCTGCTTCTCTAGTCTCCGCTGCAACTACAATTCGCCCAGAAGTCGCTGCTTACCGCGCGACCTCGTCTAGTCGCGTTCGAACTCTTCTAGTCGCTGCATCCGGCAACCTCTTCTAGTCGTTACCTTTTCTCTCCGCAGCTACTTCTGCTCGCTGCTCTCAGCGCTATTTCATTAGTAGCCGTTGGTTCTGTTCGGCTAACCGCGTGCCTTCTAACAGCCCGATTACTGTGCCTAGTCGCAGCCCAGTAATATGGCTGCAGATTCCACCACTGCTGCTGATTCCTCTCCTCCTCCAGACTTTCCTCATGCAGCCCCTCTTGAGCTTCGGGATGAGCTATGCATTGCCACTATTTCTCTTCGTGGCAAACAAAATTTTGTGGAATGGGTACACTCCGTTCGACGTGTGCTACAAACTAAAGGTCTCCTTCATCATCTCACCAAGCCTTCTCCCACTGAACCCACTGATGAGCGGATCCGTGACGACGAATGGGTTCAATCTTGGCTTCTCAATTCTTTGGACATCGAGCCCTATCGTATGGCCATGTATCATGAGACCGCTCGCGCTATATGAACCGATCTTCATTCTCTCTACTCTGGGAAGCACAGTCTTCAGTACTTGTTTGACATTCTTACTGATCTGTAGTCCCTCGACGCTGGAGTTACTGGAGACATCACCTCTTTTATTGTGCGGTCTAAAACTCTTGTTGAGGCTTGGATCCAGCATCAGTTTCCCGCCACGGACTTGGTAACTCAACGACAGCGGAAGGAGGCAATGAGGATTGCTATAATGATGGCCCATGTTCCCTCACATTTTCATAGTGTCCGCACTCATGTTCTATCATCCGCTTTTACTCCATCCCTCCTGGATGCGTGCTCGATGCTCCTAAAAGTTACTCCTCCGGATGCTCCGATTTCTTCTCCCGCTCTCCTTCCGTAGCCTGTGGCCACTCTCGCTCCATCTATTCATGCTCCACCGGCTCGTGGTGGTCGCCAGTCTCTGTGACGCGGTCATGGTGGTCGAACTCTCTTTAAGTGCTCTTACTGCGGCAGGGATGACCATCTGGACGCCACCTGCTACCGCAAACATGGCCTGCCCCCTCACCTTACTGCAACGGTCGCTCCCACACCACCCTCCGCCACTAGTGATGATATTGCTGCGTTACGTGCTCAACTCCATCAGCTTCAAGGAGTGGTTAGTCGCTCCTCTGGCTCTGTGACCTTGATCTCCAATGAAGGTATATCTTGCCTCTCTCACAACTCTCACTAGATTGTGCACTCGGGTGCTACACATCATCTCTCTCCGCAGCGGCCGCCTAAATATTTAGATACTGCTTACCCCAAGCACATCACTGTGGCTAATGGTGACACGATCCCGGTTTCTGGCACTGCTCATCTGCCTCTTACTCCTTCCCTTTCCTTATCCTCGGTTCTTCATGTTCTGAGCTCTCTTTTTAATCTACTTTCTGTTAGCCGTCTTACACAAGATCTTGATTGCTGTGTTATTTCTTCATGCACTTCATTTGTTGTGCATAATCGAATAACACAAAATATACTTGGTAGTGAGCGACTGTCTAACGGGCTGTATCTTCTCGATGTTTATCTCGCTGCTCTCACCACTATCTCCACCACTGATTGACATCGTCGTCTTGGGCATGCCCCTCTTCCAATTCTCAAGAAAGCTCTTCCTACTGTTTCTCTTCAAGAGTTTTTTTGTGAATCTTGTATTTTCGACAAACAACTCCGTGTATCTTTTCCTTCTTCATGTACTCGGAGCGATGCTTCTTTATCCTTAGTTCATTCTGATATCTGGGGGCCCTAGAAGGTCCCTAGTGTTCTTGGGTATCGCTATTTTGTTACATTTATAGATGATTACTTGCGAGTTACCTGGTTGTATTTACTTCGTAATCATACCGAACTCGCAACTACATTCCGTATGTTTCTTACGGAAACTCGTACTCAGTTTTATACCTGTGTAAAAACAATTCGTACAGACAATGCTCGAGAGTATACTTGTCGTACCTTCTCCAATCTGTCCGCTGAGTTCGGTATTTTACATCAGACTTCATGTGTCTATACCCCCAACAGAATGACAGCGGAACGGAAGAATCGCCAGCTCCTTGATGTGGCTAGATCTCTCATGATTCAAATGCAGGTTCGTCCTCTTTATTGGAAC
The DNA here is from genome assembly GCA_039583875.1 of Platanthera guangdongensis. NCBI lineage: Eukaryota > Viridiplantae > Streptophyta > Magnoliopsida > Asparagales > Orchidaceae > Platanthera > Platanthera guangdongensis. Next base: position 68,347,667 of record CM077163.1, on the reverse strand, counting down.
TTTGCAGTGTCTACAATTTGTCACCTCATCAATCACATGTCTTCATCCGTCCTCAACTTTGTGGCATCCATTACTCTCCTTTACACACCCATGACGCTCTTCTCTCTCACACCCTGTGTGTTTGGTTGTACCTGTTATGTCCACCACCTTGGTCCTTCCACTGACAAGCTTGCCCCTCTTGCTACCAAAGCTATGTTTGTTTAGTACTCTCACACTCAGAAGGGGTATGCTTGCTTTTATCCTACCACTGGTAAGTTGGTTGTGTCTGCTGATGTTTCTTTTCATGAAGACCAACCATATCACACCAGTCCTTCTGATCCATTCTTCCTCCTCCACTACCTCGGCCCACCGTACCCGTAACGTCTCCACTTCCACCACTTCTCCCCACTCCTCCTCTGCTTCCGATTCCCACACCACCACCACCACCAGTCCCCTCAAAACCTCCTGTCATTCAAGTGTACGCTCGTCGTCCTCCTCGTCCAGATGCCCTGCAGCAGCTTCCCTCTACCGGTATGATCTCGCGGCATGTTGATCCGGCTTCCCCCTCGACAACACATCCCTTGACCAATTACATCTCTCTACATCGGCTTTCTTCGTCTCTTATTACCTTTGCTCTCTCTCTCTCCTCTATCTCTATACCTAACTCTATGCAGGAAACCCTCCAGCATCCGAGGTGGCGTGCCGCCATGGATGAAAAAGTGACTGCTCTGTGGGGTAATCACACTTGGGATCTTGTGTCTCTTCCTCCATGTCACAGTTGTGTTAGCTGCAAGTGGATCTTTACTATCAAATATGTTGCAGATGAGACAGTTGATCGCTTAAAGGCTCGACTTGTGACACAGGGTTTTACCCAACAGTATGACCTTGATTATGAGGAAACGTTCTCCCCAATGACAAAATTAAATTCGGTTCGGGTCTTGCTCTCCTTAGCTATTCATCGCCCGTGTCCTCGCCATCAGCATGATGTCATGAATGTGTTATGGGTCTTCTAATGTTTCCCGGAGGAGAGGTCGACGAGATGATCGGAGGTGGCCAGATGTAGAGATGATGGTGGTGGAGATGATGGAGGGGATACTACGGAGCCGTGACCGCGGCTGCCTAAGAGGGGTTGCTCGTCGGAGGAGAGAGTCATAAAGATCTCACAATGGAAAATGAGAATTAGAATACTTTCTTGCTTACCTCATACATACCCCCACATGCCTATATATATGCTACATGTAATGATGACTCACCTAATAATCTCCTAACTCTCACCTAACTCTCACCTAACATAATGAAAATAATAAGGATACAACAACATGATTAACACCTCATAATACGACGCAATACGACAAATAACATACGACACATAACAACGACACATAACATACGACACAACATCTCACCCGTCCTCCGAAAAAGCTTGTCCTCAAGCTTTATCCGATGCCTTCGTCGTCCGAGTCCTCAACATGTAGGTAGAAAAGCCGGGTGCACCTGTGGCCACGAGTGTACTGCTCGTCGCAATTGAAACACAATCCTTGCTCGCGGTGTTGCAGTATCTCAGCCCGAGATAAGCGGCGGACCTGTGGTGCTGGAGGATCCTCGCGTCGGGCCTGTAGAACAATGGCGTTAGCAGGTGAATATGCCTCTTGGGATAGCTGGAGACGACGATCACAGAGCCGGGCCAGACTCATAGCAGTCACTAAGTCCGGAGGGGCCTCAAACTCTACATCCAGACGCAGTCGCTCGCGAAGTCCTGCGGTGAAAATGTTGACCTGCATATCCGGGGCAAGAGGGACATGCGCTAAGAGGAGCTGAAATTGTTCAATGTACTCGTCTATGGTACCCGTTTGTCGTAGAGTTGTGAGTGCACCGAGGGGGTTACTGCGAATAGGAGGTCCGAAACGCAAGTTGCAGAGCCGCTTGAAGTCGTCACAAATTAGATTCGGCCGGTCGGTGAGAAGTCGAGAAGCGGAGTCGAGCATATGGAAAGATGCAAGATGGATTTGATCTGCTGCCGGAGTTTGCTGGTGGCCGAAGAATTGTTCACACTTGGTAAGCCAGCTCAAGGGATCACTTTTCCCATCATAGGTTGGAAACTCTAATCTGGTATAGCGCGACACAATGACAGCGTCGGGGCGCGCGAGGACCGATGGTGGTGGTTCGTGGACGGTCAGGGGCGGTGGGGCATTGCGGAGGAGTGGCTGTGCCTGACTGCTGCTTGCATGATCATGTGGCGGGGCGGTTCACAGATCATCGATGCGCTTGGCGAGCGCAACAATGACCTCTTGATGACGGTCCGCGAGAGCAGTGTGCGCAACTTGTTGCGTCATGAGGTCATGTGTCATGGACATAATCTGATTGAGTTGTTCAGATGAGTCGCCCATAGTACGGGATGAGGAGCGCGAACAGGAGCGAGTGACCGGCCGGTGGGATTGTGCCGGGTCAGATGATAGGGAATGGCCACGAGTACCGCGGTGCCGCCCAATGATGGCACAAATGATGTGTCAAGTAGTCGTGCTTCGCTTTGAATAGGTAGCCGAATGTTAGACAAGAGATGAGCGGATGAAAGGAGGTTTTTTTTGAATAAAAGAGGCTGAGGTGCGGCCCAAGACGGTGGGAAGAAATTAAAATAGGACTTGAAGTGGGGTCCACGGAAGCAGCAGGAGGGTTAATTGAAAAGGACCGGGGCTCGAGGGCTGAAAAAATGGAAGGCGACAGCGGCAGACGCAGGCGCGCGGGGCTCGATGTCGCGCAGCCGTGCAAGGCTCGATGGAAAGTGGCGGAGCGGGGCTCGATGGAGAGCTGCTGTGCGGGGCTCGATGTAGTGCGGCCGAGCGGGGTCAGGGAAGCCGTAGTCTGCGGCGAGGAGGCAGGGGAGAGGGTGTGAAGCTGTTGCGGCGTGCGGCTGGGGAAAGGAGAAGACAGAGGTTGGCGACGCAGGGCTGCGGGGCCCGGTTGCTGTGGAGCTTCGTCGACGACGACACGGAACGCACAAGCTGCGGGGCTCGAGGGAGTATGGCAGAGCGGGGAGATTAAGCCAGAGGGAGGATCAGCCGATGTTGGTGGCACGCGCCGTTGGAGACGCACAGAGTAGCGGCCGGAGTGGAGGAAGATGGAGGGCGCCGATGATATTGGGCGGTGCGGAGGGGAAATGATGTCCGCGGAAGAGGACCGAGAGGCTCTGATACCAAGTTGTTATGAGTCTTCTAATGTTGCCCGGAGTAGAGGTCGACGGGATGATCGGAGGTGGCCGGATGTAGAGATGGTGGTGGAGATGATGGCGGGGATACTACGAAGCCGTGACCGCGGCTGCCCAAGCGCGGTTGCTCGTCGGAGGAGAGAGTCACCAAGATCTCACAATGGAAGATGAAAATTAGAATACTTTCTTGCTTACCTCATACATGCCCCCACGTGCCTATATATAGGCTACATGTAATGATGACTCACCTAATAATCTCCTAACTCTCACCTAACTCTCACCTAACATAATGAAAATAATAAGGATACAACAACATGATTGACACCTCATAATATGACACAATATGACACATAACAACGACACATAACATACGACACATAACAAGATGCTTTTTTGAATGACAATCTTCTTGAAACAGTGTACATGCATCAACCGCGCAGGTTTGAGACCACGGGGGAGTCTCGTGTATGTTTACTTCAAAAATCTATTTATGGTCTCAAACAGTCTCCACGGGCGTGGTTTGGAAAATTCTGCAAGGTCTTTCGTGAGGTTGGGTTCAAACAAAGCTCGACAGATTCCTCTATCTTCACTCATCACCAATCAACTTGGACTATAATACTTCTGGTTTATGTGAATGATATTCTGATCACTAGTGATGACTCCGCTTGGATACAATATGTTAAGCAACATTTATACTCTATCTTTCAAATCAAAGATATGAGAAATTTTTGATATTTTCTTGGACTAGAGGTAGCACGACAACCTGATGAACTTGTCTTATCCCAGCGTAAATATTGCATTGACCATCTGCAAGATGCTGGTCTATCAGGTTGCAAACCTGCCGAAACCCCGATGGAAGTCAACCACATGTTGTGTGCTCAGGGATCTGAGTTTTATTCTCTACTTATGAATCCGGAATATTATCTTTGTCTTGTGAGAAAATTGATATACGTAACAGTTACAAGACCGGATATATCATTTGCGGTTGGTGTCATCAGCCGGTTTATGGCTTTATGCATACCCCACAGGTTTCTCACCTTCAGACAGTGGAACACATTCTCAGGTATCTGAAGACTTTCCCTGGGCAAGGACTTATGTATAAGCCATCTTCCTCCCTTTCTCTCATTGCATACTCGGATGCGGATTATGCGGGCTCGTTGGATGATCGACGTTCTACTACTAGTTTCTGTACATACTTTGGAGGAAATCTTATCACATGGCGGAGTAAGAAATAGATGATGGTTGCTCGCTCGTCTGCTGAGGCTGAGTACAGTGCGATGACGGTTGTTACATTCCAACTAACCTGACTTCAAAGTCTTCTAATGGACTTGAGAGTTAAATTGTCCTCACCTTCAACGTAGTTTTGTGACAGTCAAGTTGCAATACACATTGCAAAGAATCCTGTGTTCCATGAGCAGACTAAACATATTGATGTTGATTGTCACTTCGTTAGAGAAAAGGTTCAATTAAAGGAGCTAAAGCTTTAACATATTCCTGCGGCTGGGCAAGTTGCTGATGTCCTTACCAAGGCATTACCTCGCAAGTTGTATTAACAGTTCTTGTCCAAGCTTGGTGCCTACGACTTGTACGCTCCAGCTTGCGGGGTAGTGTTAGATGATATAGAGAAAAATGATATAAAGGCCCATTTATAGGTCCATCTCTTCTTTCTTCTTTAGTCCCACATCTTTTGTATAGGATTCTTTTTCCTTCTCTTCTCCTATATATTTGTACTCTCTCTTGTATTTTATACTTTAAGAATAATATACAAGGTTTGTCCATTGTTCTCTACACTTTGGTATAATCGGGAAAAAATATTTTATCCCCTGACTATTTAGGATGTATTGATTTTGACACCAATATGATCTTTAAACTTATTCAAACATGACTGTTAAGGTCTTTCCATTTGTTCAATTATTAATAAAAAACAGAAAAAACTCATGTGAGGCGCATACTATAGGAGAATGTGACCTTTCGTGACTAATTAAATGCTTATTTTCCCTTTTAGATTTAAGCAGCTGTCTAACAAGACTGCAATGACATGCTTGTACTAGCCCAATCTGTACATTGTAGTAAAAAAGTGATGTCAAAATCATTGCATCCTAAAAGTAAATGGGCCATGCTCATTATATTTTCTCCAACATTAGTTCATTAAAGTTTTTTTTTGTTCTACCCTTATAATTATAAGTTACCTGTAGCCTTTTTAAGTACAAAATCTTTTATTTATTTCTCCTTTACAGGTTGTTAATTCTATATGCGTGTTGTCAGTTAGTGAAAGAATAGCTTCTTGTGATGGCACTATTCACATATGGAATGGACAATCTGGGAAACTTATTTCAGCTTATTCAGAATCTTCAGCAAATATTACTGCATTAACAATAGCTAAAGCAAATCCAGAGCAGATGAGCATGCTAACACCTTCTTTAGTGTCCGGTGGACTATTGTTCAATGCTTTCAGTGGAAATGTCTACACATGCATGCATTACCTAGAATCCAATTATAAGCTTATTGCGGGCATGGGAAACGGTTCAATTAGGTATCCACAAATTCCCAAAATATTTTCTCTGTCGAGTATTTTCTGTTCAGTGATTATGAATGAATGACTTAGAAATTAAACTGCTTCCTGGGAGTTTTAGATCAGATTTGGCAATGCTTTTTGAAACCTGATTTTTTTTAATACAATAGAATGACTTTTAAGGTGTTTGTTAAAAATCCAGTTACTATGTTGTAAAATTTTGAAACAAATAGCTTCATTTTTTTGATACTACTCAAATGCTTTTTCTTTATTTTCTGTTCCCCAAATCCTTTCGCATCCTGCCATTAATCCATGAATATTAAAAAGTTCTTTTGATAGATTGATTTATAAAACCTTTTTTAGCAAAACAATTTCCTATATTATTTTAAATAATATTATAACTGTAATAGTATCCCTCTTTAAATAATTATTAATTGTTAATCTTAAATGTTGTTGAATTTATTTGTTACTTAATAATCTTATCCCAATTTAGGATTGATTATACGAATTCTCATTTTTCATACGTTTCTGCTCGATGTCTTGAGCCTAGTCTATGAAATTATCTTGAACAACTTTTATTCATGTTATCCTATATCTATTTGTTGAATGATATATGTAAATGCCCATTAGTAAAGACCCGTTTAGCCTCTTAACTACCTAGGATGTTTAGTCCCACATCATATATTTGAGATCTCTCTCTCTCCCTATATATTTGTACTCACACATGTATTTTTATACTGGAAAAAGGATATACAAGGTTTTACTGGTTTTCCTTCTCTGATCGTGTACTTTTCTACATGGTATCAGAGGGAATACGGTCCCACTCCTGCGACTAAGTTTTGTTTTAACCGCTGGCTTCTTCTATTATCCGCGCGGCTTCTCCTTCGCTCCTTCTCGCGGTTTTCTTGTCCCGCGCGACTTCTCCTCATATCCGCGCGGCTTCTCCTCATAACCGCGCGGCTTCTTCTCCGCTCCTTCTCGCGGTCTTCTCTTTTCTTTTCGCTCTCTTCTCATTCCGTGGAACCACTCTCTTTTCTTCTCTCCCCTGACTTTTTATAGCCTTCTTCCGCTCCCTCACGGTGGGTCCCTCCTTTTCCTTCTCGCGCGGACTTCTCTTCTTATCCACGCGACTTCTCGGTTTCCCGTGGCTTACTTGTGTTGCGGATTGACCCTAAACCGCTGCACCCGCTCTTCTTGCCTCTCTACCAAGCTCCTTTCTTCTCGCTGCGGCTGTCCGCAACTTCCTTGGTCTATCCGCGCGGTCTGCTTCTCTCTTCTACCCCCACGACTTCTTGTCGCGCGGTCTGCTGGCTTCTCGTCGCGTGGTCATCCCGCTGATATTGCTGCTTCGACCTACTCTTCTTGCCGCGCACTTGTCTTGTCGTGCGGACTTGGCGCCTACTGCTCTTCTCCTTGCGGCTTTATCTCGTCGCGTGTTCTGGGCGCATAATGCGACTAGTAAGGGGTAATTGTCGCACGGGCTTCTTCCTTGCCGCTGCGGCTTGGTCTCTTACCGCTGGGAATGCCTCATATCTCTACCCGCCCGCATCTTGGCTGCGGCTTCTTTCCTTGCCGCTGGTGTATTGACACCGTGACCGTGCGGTCTTCTCGTACGATTTCTTCGCTTCTTAATCACTGCGGCTTCCCCTTTCTGCTGCGGTCTCCGCATGTTGGTCGTGTCCGCTTCCTTGCCGCTGGTGTGTTGTCACCGTGGCCGTGCGGCTTCTCCTGTTCTCTAGTCGGGGCGGCTTCTCCTCTCTATCCGCGCGCACCGTCTTTGTCCTTTCTTGTCCGCTGCGATCTTCTCTAACCATTGCGGCCTCCGTTTTCTGGTCGTGGACCTCTGGCCGCTGGTGTTGCCACCGTGACCGTTACAGACTTGGCCCTTTCGCTCAGGTTGCTCATTGCTGTTGCGGATTGTTTTCTTAGCCACTGTATCTTCTTTGCAAATGGCTGCCCACTCATCTACGCAGAGCCTTAAGAAAGACATTGCTGACTTGCGCCTCCAAATCCCGCAACTTCAAAGGAGGATCGATCATTCTTCAAGCTCTGTGATATTCATCTCTGGTGGTGGGTTTTCTTGTCTTGCCCATAGTTCGTCCTGGATCCTGGATTCCGGGGCCTCCCACCATATTACCTCACAGCTGCCATGTCGCTACTTGGACTCAGTGCATCCCAAATCTATTACTGTTGCTAGTGGGGACACCATTCCTGTCTCTGGCTCCGCCTACATTCACATTACTCCCGCCATCACTCTTCGCTCCGTTTTTCACGTTCCGGGATCTTCTTTCAACCTTCTCTCGATGAGTCGTCTTACTCACGATCTTGATTGCTCAGTAACATTCTCCTCTACTTCTTGTGTTGTGTAGGATCGCAAGATGCAGTCTATCATTGGACAAGGGTATCTCTCGTATGGTCTCTACATCCCTGATCCCTCTCCTCCGACGGTTTTGTCCTCTGTTAGCTCTTCTGACTGGTGTTGTCGTCTAGGACACCCTCCTCTAAATATATTCCGTAAAGCTCTTCCGATGTCTCCCTCCGGGAATTCTCTTGTGGGTCCTGTATTTATGGAAAACATCATCGGTCGACGTTCTCGCTTCATCCCATTCGGAGTGCTGCTCACTTTGATCTTTTTCACTCTGATATCTCGGGACCATACAAAATCACCAGTGTTTTTGGCTATCGTTATTTTGCTACCTTTGTAGATGATTACTTTCGAGTGACATGACTGCATCTTCTTCGTGATCGCTATGAACTGCTGAGTGTTTTCCGTGCCTTTATAACTGAAACTCGCAACCAGTTCTCCACTACAATAAAAACTCTTCGCTCTGACAATGCCTGTGAGTACACTAGTCATGCGTTCACCAACCTATGTGCTGAGTTTGACATCATCCACCAAACCTCTTGTGCGTATACCCCTCCAGCAAAATGACGTTGCTGAACGCAAGAATTTCCACCTCCTTGAGGTTACCCGCTCCCTCATGTTTCAAATGCATGTTCCCAAGAAATACTTGAATTTCGCAGTTTCTACTGTATGTTCTCTTATTAACTGCATGTCTTCCGCCGTTCTCAACTTTGCGGTTCCCTTCAACCTCCTCTTTCCCTCCACACCTCCCTTGTCACTCCCACCCCGCGTATTTGGCTGTGTGTGCTATGTTCATACTCTGGGCCAGTCCACCGACAAGCTTGCTTCTCGTGCCACGAAATATATGTTTGTATGTTACTCCCGTACTCAGAAGGGTTATTTCTGCTTCTCTCCTAAAGATCATAAGGTTGTTACTTCTGCTGAAGTTACCTTTGTTGAAGATCAGGCATATCATTCTCCCGCCACTAGTTCTCTCCTTCCACTCCTTCCGCGGCCGATTGTCCCCACTCCTCCCAACCTACCGCCTCTCCTTCCTACACCTCTCCCACCTAACCAACCTCCTCTTGCTACGCCTCTCCCTCACAAAACACCTGTCATTCGTGTGTATACTCATTTCCCTTCTTCCTCCTCTACCTGATAGGAGATGCCCTCCTCTGATGATATGTTGCGGCCTGCAGATCCTACAACTACTTATACTGCACACCCACTGGCGAATTATGTCTCCTTCCACCGTCTCTCTCCGGACCTTCGCCAGTTTGCTCTTTTTTATCCTCTATTACCATCCCTACTTCTGTGTAGGAGGCTCTCCAACATCCGGGATGGTGAGCGGCTATGGACGAGGAAATGTCTGCTCTTTGCGCTAATCACACTTGGGATCTTGTCCCTCTTCCGTCTGGACAGACTTGTGTGGGTTGTAATTGAGTGTTTGCCCTCAAACAAGGCCCAGATGGGACAGTTCAACGTTTGAAAGCTCGGTTGGTGGCTCGTGGTTTTACTCAACAACAAGGTCTAGATTATGATGAGACCTTTTCTTTATTTTCCAAATTGATTACTGTTCGTGTGTTAATCTCCCTTGCTGTTTATCGACACTGGCAGTTGCACCAGTTCGATGTCAAAATGCTTTTCTTAATGAGGATTTTCAGGAAACCGTCTATATGCAACAACCATCCGGGTTTGAGACCACATAGGAGTCTCTCGTCTGTTGTCTGAAGAAGTCACTTTATGGTCTCAAACAGTCGTCTCGGGCATGGTTTGAAAAATTCAGTCAGACTGTCATCGCAGCTGGGTTCACTCGGAGTTCAGCCGACTTCTCATTGTTCACTCGGCATCGTCCAACAAACACAGTGATTCTCTTGGTATATGTTGATGATATTCTAATTACGGGAGATGACCTTACAGTGATACATAAGATCAAACAACATCTGACAGCGGTGTTTCAAACAAACGAGATGGGAAGCCTTCGTTACTTTCTTGGTATCGAGCTGGCTCGGCGACCCGATGGACTGGTATTATATCAAAGGAAGTACTGTCTTGACTTGCTGCATGATGCGGGCTACTCTGGATGTAAACCCTCCGACACTCTCATGGATAGTAATCACAAGCTTTGTGCTCTTGCGTCAGACTCTGATCTACTCCTTCCAAATCCTGATTATTATCGTCGTCTTGTGATAAAACTGATATATCTCACTGTTACGAGACCTGATATATCATTTGTTATTGGGGTTGTCAGTCGATTCATGCATGAGCCACGTATGTCTCATCTCCAGGCAGTTTAGCACATTCTTCGATACTTGAAGACTGCTCCTGGATAGAGACTTGTATACAAGTCCTCTTCGTCTCCCTTATCTCTGAGTGCTTATTGTGACGCTGATTATGCTGGTTCATTGGATGATCGTCGATCCACAAGTGGTTGGAGGACATCTCATTACTTGGCGTAGCAAGAAACAGTCTGTTGTTGCCCGCTCATCCGCTGAGGCCGAGTATCGTTCAATGACTGCTGTTGTGTCTGACATCACTTGGCTCGAGGGTCTCCTTGATGATTTAGGAGTCAAGCTTTCCGCACCGGCCACTCTATGCTGCGACAGTCAGGCTTCCATACACATTGCCAAAAATTCTTTTTTCCATGAACGAATGAAGCACATTGAGGTTGATTGTCATTTCATTCGAGAAAATGTTAAATTAAAGAAGGTACATTTAATGCGTGTTCCAGCTATCGTGCAAGTTGCTAACATCCTCATCAAGGCCTTACCACGACCTTTGTACTATCAGTTCTTGTCCATGCTCGGTGCCTACGATTTGTACGCTCCAGCTTGCGGGGGAGTGTTGAATGATATATGTAATGGCCCATTAGTAAAGGCTCGTTTATCCTCTTAACTGCCTAGGATGTTTAGTCCCACATCATGTATTTGAGATGTCTCTCTCTCTCCCTATATATTTGTACTCACACATGTATTTTTATACTGGAAAAAGGATATACAAAGTTTTACTGATTTTCCTTCTCTGATCGTGTACTTTTCTACACTATTACTTGTCCTTAATTTTTTAATACTAACTCCATCTACTCTCCTAACTAGCGCATTATTTAATCTTCATTGTGCATGCCCAAACTATTCAAGTCTATTCTATTATCTTATTCTCCATAGTTGTTAGTCATATTATTTATACAATATATAATCATTACTTAATCTGCCTTCTTTAGCAATATACGTCAATTTTAGCATTCTCAATCTATGAAATCCAACTTGGACATCCATGACCTTTTTACTGTAATCATCAGCCTAATAGTAATTTTATATGCTTTATCTCTATGTATCCGAGGTATTATCTTATCACATAATACTCAGCATGCACTTATTTCATTTCATCTTGGAAAAGCCATCTCTTTCTCAACAAATAACTTTCTACCCTTAACTCTACAGATTATATCCTCATCTATATCTTCGTTCTTCTAATTATCGATTCAATATACTATTACGAACGCAAAAATTGGATTGCAATTGGATTGCAATGGAAATTGAAAATGTGATATGTTGCGGACTAACTTGACGTCCCGGTCGGGCCGAAATTCTTGGACCGTCTTAGCTCTCGGAACGGTTGAGTGCGCACACAGTCTATGAAAATAGAAAGTTGACATGACAATTTTTTTTGACGTGGAAAACCCCAAAAAGATGTGAAAAACCACGTGGTCGGATCTGTGCCGACTAAACCTCCACTAGATCTGAGTGTTGTTATAAGCTTTTTCAAGAACTCGAGGGCGACAGACCGCCTCTCGTTACAATTATTGGGGGAGAGAGAGAAAAAGCCTAGAGGGTGACAGACCACCACTCACAGGGCTAATTATTTCTTTGAGTGCTGCGAGTAGCGATGCGCTCGTTGTATTCTGGAGTCTTTTAATAATTCCTGGAGGCGGGAGCATCTTGCTGTACACGTTCTGATGTCTGGAGCTTTGAGGCTCGGAGGCACGCTTAGCACGTTTTACCCTCCGCTTCTTGTCTCCGATTGTCTTTTGGAGAAGCGTGGTTTGGTCGTTTTATCGGTAGATGAAGTGCTTGTTCTGGAGCGCGTGGTGCGGTTGTTGACAAAGAGCGCGCTGAGAGTTTGCTGGAGGAGAGCGCGCTAGCAGCTTTCTGGAAAAGGGCGCGCTGAGCGGTTGCGAGTAAATAGAGAGAGCAGGGCGCTTGAGGAAGGAGAGTGCGTGGAGCATGGGGGGAAAGAGACCCGCGTAAGAGAGCGGCGTTTGTGAGAGCACGCAGGAGCATGCAGGGGAGAGACGCGCGATAGAATGCGCGAGAGAGAGGCGCGCGCGAGAGCGCGCAAGGAAGCGACGAGCGGGAGAGCGTGCAAGGAGGCGATGCGCGCCGTAGCGCGCAAGGAAGAGAACGCGCGCGGGAGCGCGCAAAGAAGGCAACGCGCGCAGGAGCGCGCATGGAAGAGAACGCGCGCGAGAGCGCGCAGGGAGGCGACGCCCGGGGGAGCGCACAGGGAGGCGACGCGCGCGGGAGCCCGCAGGGAGGCGACGCGCGCGGGAGCGCGCAGGGAAGCGACGCGCGCGGGAGCGCACATGGATGCTACGCGCGCGGGAGCGCGCATGGATGCTACGTGCGCGGGAGCGCGCAAGGAGGCAACGCGCGGGGGACCGCGCAAGGAGGCAACGCGCGGGGGACCGCGCAAGGAAGAGAAATGGAGGAGGGAAAAAATCCGTAGGAGAATTTCCCGGACGAGGAAGATGAAGATCTTCGAAGGAGGCGTCGAAGACGAATGTGATCTTCAGGGAGCGCTTGGAGACCTTCGAGGAAGGAGGAGATGAAGGAGGAAGGAGAGAGAAAATCCGTAGGAGGATTTCCCGAGGAAGGAGAGAATTAGAATTAAAGGTTGGGGGGGGGGGTCTGGGGCCCTATTTATAGGCTTCATTGATGATTATGGAGGTTACGCGGTTATCCACAGCCCATAACCACTATGATTGCCATCAATAGAACAAAATATTATATTTATTTTTACGGGACTATGGTTTACTATGCATATTAATCTCGTTATATGCAGACCGTTTTATTTTTGACAACGCATTATCTCTATTACGAGAGATCATGCGGGCGGTTACGTGGGTGGTTACCCACATAACCGATGGTGGCGATCGCGAGAGCGTGATCGGACGGTGGAGACGGGCTCCCTCGGCCGGCCGGCGAACTTTCCTGCGAACTTGCTGGCAGGGAGGGAGATTGCCGCCAACGGCCGGGAGCGGGCGGTGGCCATGCCGGCGGCAGAAAGTGGGGAGCGGATGGCGGTGACGTCGTCCGAGGAAGAGAGAAGTGATTGCGGCGGCGGCCGCTGGAGAAATGAGCGACTATGGCGGCGGCCGTATAGTCAGGAAATAACGGCGGCGGCGGCCGCGACATTGGGAGATAGCGGCGGCGGTCACGGGAGAAACAGACGACGGCGGAGGTCGTGGAGTCGGGAAATAACGGCGGCGGCCGCGGCGTTGGGAGATGACGGCTGCGACGACCATGAAGTGTAGAAATAATGGCGGCGACAGCCGCGATGTTTGAAGAAGGCGGCGGCGGCCACGGGAGAGAGGAGCGACGACGACGACGTCCGCGGAAGAGAGGGGAGATGGCCGTGATGTTGGGAGAGGATGGCAGCGACGGCGGCCGCGACGTTGGGTGACGATGGCGGCGACGTCCATTTAGTTTTGAAACGACGGAGAAGGCGGCTGTAAAATTAGGAAACGACGGAGACAAGGTCCGCGGCGCTGGGAGATGATGATGAAAGCGTCCAAGGAAGGAAGGGGGGATGCACAACCGACGTCCCCCACGAAAACTGCTGCACCACCCCCTAAGGTGTGCAACAGTTGGCCCACGACTCCCTGTTGGGGAGTGCACTCCCCAACAGGGAAGTGCCTCTACCAACCATTTGGGGTAATTCCCATTGGCTGGAAGGCGGGATTAAACCCGCTGGGTTTATCCTGCGGGATTGATCCCCTAATCCCGCGCCGGATTAATCCCCCTAATCCTTCAGAGATTAGTCCCGCGCAAAGTCGCATTGCGCGGGATTAACTCCGCGCGCACTGTGCGCGGGATTAATTCCGCGCGCACCTGATTAATCCCACGCGCACTGTGCGCGGATTAATCCCGCGCGCACAGTGCGCGAGGATGAATCCCGCTTGCGCGGTACGCAATCAACTCCCGCGCAGGATGATTTTTGACGCGTGCGGGGAGGAGGGGTGCACTCCCATCGCGACCTTTGTCGTGCAGGGCGATTGCCACGCGGGAGGCCCCATAGTGCTGCTCGGGTGTCTACGTCGTAGGGTTGCTCTTTGCGAGAGATTATTGTGGTTGTGCTCACCGGATCCACGGCTCGATCGAACCCTTTTAGGGGAACCCCATCATTTTCCCCCCAAGTCCTCGGACTCCGCGGTCGGATTGGAAGGAGTGCGTGCATAAGTACTGTGTAGATGATTGGTGTAGAAAAGGTGCGGAAGTTGCACTGACCTCTGAGCGAAGTGGTCACTAGTTTGTGTGTACAACAAAATGCACGGGAGTTGTGGTTAGACTGTATAGGGGACGGCTTGCGTGCCAGGATTTGCATATACGAGATGTGTAATGTGCATCATGCATGCTTGGGGATATGCACATGAGGTTTGCTTAATGCGCAAAATGTGTTCTGATTGTGTGTTAGAGTGCAGTGTGCACAAAATGGTAATATACACTTGCAAGACTGGAGATAAAGATCCTGCACATGGAGATGCACCTGTATTGATATGCGTGGTGGGCGCAGTGTGCTCGAGGTGTACATTTGGACGTGGTGCGCACATGGAGTGATATGCACAATTGTGCCTCGTGCGTGCGCAAGACGCAAACTGTGTAACGTGTACACGAAGTGCGATGTGTGCAATATATAAGGTGCACGATGCATTACGGGTGTCGCATGTACGATGTGCGCTGCATATGCGATGTGCGCAAGGTGTAATATGTACGACGCATTGAGCGCTCATCTGTGGAAGGGAAGAGGTCGCTGAGATGCGTAGTTTCTGGTGGCCCCGAGTGTGTCACCAGGGTACCTCTTGTATATGGTTTGAAGGACAGACTTGTTGTGGCGTGATACATGGATGCAATCACGACGCCTCCATTCTTATCGGGGCCGAATGATACCTCAGTTGGCGAGGTTCGTGCTGTTTTACGTAAGTTTGGCGTGCAACGTTGTTCTGCGCTAGACTGACTCGCGACTCTTGCTCGTACGAGATTGGCTCGTGACTTTTGCTCGCACGAGACTGACTCGTGACTTTGTTTTGCGCTGTTTGTGACCGTGGATTAGTTTGCACGAGGCTGCCTCGCAGCTTTGCTTGCACGAGGCTGGCTCGCAACTTTGCTTTCACGAGGCTGGCTCGCGGCTTGATTTGCGTGATTCGTGACCGCGGCTTGGTTTGCACTGGTCTGGCCCGCGGCTTAATTTGTATGAGTCCGGCTCGCAGCTTGGTTTGCACGAGTCCGGCTCGTGGCTTGATTTGCGCGGTTTGTGACCGCGACTTGGTTTGCACGGGTCTGGCTCGCGGCTTAGTTGGCTATGAGCCGAAGAGGCCAGAATCCCTTTTGCGAAGATCTGAACACTCTGTAAGGTAAAGGCCGGAGTCACTTGTTGGGATCACCGAACGCTCTGTAAAGTAAAGGCCAGAGTCTCCTTAGCGGAGATCTGAACACTCTGTAAAGTAAAGGCCAGAGTCTCCTTTGTGGAGATCTGAATACTCTGTAAAGTAAAGGCCAGAGTCTCCTTTACGGAGATCTAAACACTCTGTAAAGTAAAGGCCAGAGTCCCTTGTTGGGAACACTGAACACTCTTTAAAGTAAAAGCCAAAGTCTCCTTTGCAGAGATCTGAACTCTCTTTAAAGTAAAGGCCAGATTCCCTTGTTGGGAACATTGAACACTCTGTAAGGGGAGATGCCAGAGTCCCTTGTTGGGAACACTGAACACTCTGTAAGAGGAGAGACCAGGGTCCCCTGTTGGGAACACTGAATACTCTTTAAGAGGAGAGACCAGAGCCCCGTGTTGGGAACACTGGACACTCTGTAATGCAGTCATCAATAAGATTAGAAATAATACTTGTTGTTTGTCTCACGAATGTTAAAAATACAAAATACAAGCAGTGATGATGGAGCTTTGGATGTCCATTTGGCTTAAAATAAACTATTTTTTGGGATGTTCATCCTGGGGATAGTCCCAATGCCGGATCATTCTTGACATGTTGATTTGGAGCCCTTGCTTTGAAAAGAACTCTCGAGGTATCCGAGGCGAACAAATCAATCGATTTTTGTCTTCAATCGTGAACAATCTTCTGTCTTATGCCCGTGACCTTGATGGAAGTCGCAATACTTAGATTGATCCCCTGAATTTGGAGTAAGAGTCCATGGCCTTTGGAGAGACGGATGGTTGCATATGGCGAGCAACACTTCCGTTCGCGAAGTGTTGAGGGGAGTGAAGGCTTGATGTTGGTGATGCACCTAGCCCGTCGAGAGTTGACACGGCGCGAGTTGCTCGTTTTGGGAACCGACAGTGGTGTCAACCCCTGCTCTCGCTGTCTCTTTGAATTGCTTTTGAATTGTTGGCAGTGTGCTTCGATTGCCCGAGTACCATCCAAGAACGGCGAACGTTGTAGCTGATGCCCTTAGTCGTGGAGGTTCATGTTTTTTCCTTCTCACTCAGCAGAAGGAGTTAGTGCGGGAACTGGAGAGACTGAACATCACCGTTGTGTCACGCTGTAGTTTTGGTTCTGCAAGATTGAGTTGGATGAAGATCACTTGCGACATTAAGGATAGAATCAGGACATCTCTACCGTTGGATCCAAAGATGACAGAGATTTGGATCTCAGTGCAAACGGGTCAGAAGGAGAGATTTACTATCCAGGATGATTTATTATTGCATGATGGCAGGGTGTGTATCCCCGATGTTAGTCACCTTCGTGAAGACATTCTATTTGATGAACACAATTTCAGATATTCTATACATCCGGGTAGCACAAAGATGTATGCTGATCTCAAGAAGGTAGTCTGGTGGTCAGGCTTGAAAAGTGATGTTGCAGATTATGTAGGAAAGTGCGAGACGCGCAAGTTAGTTAAGTCGAGTGCCAAAAGCCTGGAGGCAAGTTGCAGCCACTTCCCATTCCCGAGTGGACCTTTGAGGATATATCCATGGACTTCATCCATGGTCTGCCAAGTTCTCAGAGTGAGAATGATTCCTTATGGGTTATAGTTGATCGGCTTTCTAAGGTCGCCCATTTCATTCTTCTGAAGAAGACAAATCAGGGTCCCAGATTGACACAGTTATATATAGACGAGATAGTTCGACTTCACGGTGTTACCAAGACTATTGTTGCAGACCGAGATGACAGATTTACCTCCAAGGAGTGGAGATACGTACATGAGCGGTTGGGTACCAGATTACATTTCAGCACCGCATTTCATCCCCAGACAGATGTACAGACTGAACGCACAAATAGGACTTTGGAGGATCTGCTACGGATGTGCATATTGGACTTTGGAGGAAAGTGTGAGAAGTATGTTACTCTTGTGTAGTTCTCCTACAATAACAGTTTTCAGACGAGTATTGGAATGACATCATTCGAGGCCCTCTATGGTAGACGTTGTCGGGCACCGTTGTGTTGGGCTGAAAGTGAAGAAAGATCTACCATCAGGGAGTTATGAATTGATAAGACCACTGAAAGAATCAAGCTCATTCAAGAGCGTATGAAGACAGCTCAGGATAACCTGACCAAGTATCATAATCAGAAGCATAGGTCAGTAGAATTCAGGGTTGGAGACTACGTTTATCTGAAGGTCAGGCCAGTCAGAGGAGTCTCTAAAATAAAGCGGATGAAGAAACTGAGCCCCAGATTCGTTGGTCCTTTTGAGATACTGGAAAGAGTTGGTGAGGTTGCTTATAAGTTGGCCTTACCTGAGAAACTGAGTGATGTACATGATGTATTCCACGTCTCCTATCTAAGGAGAGACGTCAGAGATTCCAGCCAGATCATCAGTACCGTGGAAGCACCAATCGAGACAGATCTTAGTATTGGGGTTAGACCGATCAAAATCGTGGATTCAAGGATACAGAAGCTCAGGAATGGAGAGATTCGTATGGTCAAAGTCGTTTGGATGAACTGTGGCCGTCCAGAGTATACTTGGGAGCGAGAGGATGAGCTTAAGGGCAATGCAGACTATTCTTTCCTCTTCGATTAAGGTATGATTACAATTTTCGAGAACAAAATTTTTTGTTACGAGGGGAGATTTGTAACATCCGTACTGACACAAAAAATTATTTTAATTGTAGGATCGCGTCGGGACGGATTTTGATCGATGCAGTGCGTCGTCGAGGTACAATGTTACTATTCCTAAGGATCGCATCCGTTAGTTCGAGTAGTGTGTCAATCGTAGTGGTAGTGTGACAAAAGTGTATTTTAGTAGCGACGTAAAAATTGTTTATATTCCAAGGTGTTTGTGTTGAGTGGGTGTGCCTATAACAAGTAATAACAATAATTAAGTGGTAAAAGGGGGGAGGCGGTTATCAAAACCGCAAAGCCCGTAATTTTAAATCCCGTAAACCTCAGTTCACAGGAGAAACCGCAGGCGGACAACTCCTTCCTCCCGATACGCCCATTCCGCAAGCGTCGCTCGACTCCGCAACCCCGCGTGCCCGACGCCTCCCGCTGCCCTAGCCGGCGGCCTCCCTTGCTCCAGAAATCAACGCCAACTTCTCCTCCTTCATCTACGGACGCCGGTGAGTGTTCCTTTTCCTTCCTTGGCCGTGGAAGAATCGATTTCAAGCCTAACCGGTGAAAGTCAAGGACGCTAGAGAAACGTTTGGTCCCGGTGAGTTCGATTCCTCTCTTGTTTTCATTTTTTCATGAAAATTCTTCGATTTGGAAGTTAATCTAAACTAGGTTTTCTTCCTCTTGCCCTAATTAGGTTTTGAAGTACGAAATCCACCGCAATATTGGAGTTGGGCGCGTTGTGAGCCTCAATCACTCACACGTAAAGGTAATGCACTATGTTAGCATTTTTATTTTGGTTACCCTAGTTTATTAGAATTTTTCCAACAAAAACCCTAAGTGGAAAATGTGAAATTTAGGTGTTGCTTGGTTTGCAGATTTTTGGTGGTCTCGATACAAGGCTTTAGAAGTCCGCAGTAGTCAGATTTTCCTTCGGAAGAGAAAATCCGTGCCGAGTGTACTAGCGCCGCAGTACTATTGTAAGGAAACCTAGTTGCTGTTAGTTAGACAAAACAAGAAATGTATTTTGTATACGCATGCGTAGATTTTGTACAAATATCATGATCATGCATAGAAAAGTGTGGTGGTAGGAAAACGGTCGCGAAAAATGTGTAGGTTGACACACTTCTCCAAGACCAAAGTTGTCAGATCATGAACAATAACGTTAGGTACGAAACTTTTACCCGTGTACGTAAGCTTGGAATTTGTCCAACCAAGGGCGTGAATGTTCCTTCTAGTCGACCACGAGAAAGTCAATGGTCGCTCAGTAGTACACCAAAGGAGATGTCCCAAGCAGAGTAGCATTAGAAGAAAAAGGTCAGTAAGCACACATAAGTCTTTTCGTGCTAGGTAGAGGCGCACTACCTTTCTCATAAGGCATATGGTACCCTATGAGCAGTACAGTCTTGGAAGTTGACTTTCCTTTGAGACAGTTAGTAGATTCGAGACCGTATCCGCGCGACACTAGAACAATTGAGTTTGTCAGATGGTCTCGGTTCGTCAGTTTCAGATGCGCGTTAGGAGCTACTTTGTCTAGAGCCTTCCAAGTAGATGTGCAGGCTAGAAACCGCTTATAACTCAAGTATAAACCTGACGCGAGACAATACACTAGTTAGTGAACGCCGAGACTTGTGTAAATATAATGAAAGCTCATTAACATAGAACGAGTAGGTCTGTTGACCAGGGAGTATAGTAAACACATGCATATCATAACATAAATATTTTTATGAACAAAACCATTTTTCAAAAGACATGCATTCATCATTTAAGAAAAAGTTTTTAGTGTCACTAGGAGGAGTTATTTTTCCTTACTCTGACCACTCATGAGAAATGTTTTTACCGGTGACCCAGGTGGGAAACTACGGCTAAGATCAGCGTTAAGTGGAGTCAGTTTGTAGTTGCTTCCACTTTCAGTTTTCTCTATTTCAGCCTATATTTGTAATTATGAACAATATACCTTGTTAATGTTTTATATGACTTGTATCAGATTTATTGTGTTATTTCAGAGTTTCAGTCATTTCTCTTCTATTCATGTTTAATGACTCTGTGAATGCAGTTATCAGGTATGTGTTTACCTTTAATTTACTTTCTTAGCTTCCGTTGTAAGTTTTAAATTCTCAGTAGTTGCTTTTTTTTACCTGCTGCATACTAGTTTTAATACTGTTTCCTAGTTCGTTTTATATCGCTGACCCGACCGGATGACTGATTATTGTAAAACTGGGAAGAGATGTTACATTTATTGACATGGGGGCCAGCGACAATTTCATCTCCCTGTACCTGGTGACCTAGCTTGCCATTCCTCTGTATCCTGCTCCTTTCATTGTTTCTTAGATGATGGTCTCCACACTACAACCGGGGCCTCTATACCGACTTGCACCTGATTGTTGATGCTGACTCGACAAATACACCGATCGATCAAGTAATATAAAACGGGAATGAATCCGCGAGTATCAAATCTCTTGTGGAACACAGCGGGGTGGATTAATCTGGATGAAAACCAAGATATGAAGGTACAATCAGAAGTTTTTATCTCAGATTTATATTTTAAGCTAGAGCGGAAAATAAACTAAACTAAGGGTGCGGGTCGCCTTCACTGCTTCACTCAAACTTCACTCTTTTGATGCAAATGCTTCTAATAACACAAAAGAGGGTCGTTTTCACCTCTTCGCACAAAAACGATGGCAGTGGTCGACGATCGCCCTCCCTCTTCGCAAACACTTCGCACATAGCAAAGCAACCTCTCTTTCAGAATCTCAATACAAGAACTACATCAAAACCCGAACACATGGCATCTCTTCAAGCACAAATCATGAATAATCATAAAGAACTATTCATTGCAACACATTTAAATAGACATGATTCACAATAACTATTCATGAACAAACATACATACTATCAAAAGGATAGAGGAAAACTCAAAAATGTAGCCTATAAGAGCAGAGACATGTTTAAGAAACAAACGGAGCCTGAGACTCTTCCTCAGTTATTAAAGAAGGTTGTGATCCTTCGACTCAATCCTTGACTATCTTTTGGGGTCGAGGAGGGTTGTCATCACCTCCTAATGTTACCCGTCGTTTCGGTGGGTTTGCTCATATCACATCTTGCACTCAATCTCCTTATGGCACAATTAATATTGATGTAGAATATTTCTTTTTTAAGCTCTGGATGGTGGGAGAGTGTAACATTTGTCTACTGATACAAAAATATAATTATATCATGGTATCATCGCGAGCGTTTTTGATCAAGACGTCATGTCAAGGTACGATTTTGGACATGGTTAAATTTTGTTACGTTAATTGTTGGAGCATATTCAGTCGTTGTGTACGTGTTCACCCTATGTAATTTTTTTAGTGCGAGGGTGTAGCACAAATTCTAAGTTTTGGAGTGTAATGGAATAACAATTTGATAATAATTTAAGTGTGAAATCCCTCTTAATATCAAGTGAATAGTGGTTCACGTCTCCTCACCTGGCAGTTATCAAAATCGCAAAAAAGGTCGCGTGAGATTATAAGCCTGTAACCCCTCACTTCACGCTAACTGTCGCACGTCTCTCCCGCAGCGGAACTGTTGCTGTTTCCCCTTCTTCCTGGCGACATTTCTTCCGGCCGAAGCCCTAATTTCCGCTGACGGTCGCTGTTCTCCCCTTTCTTGGCGTCATCGAAGGTTTCTCTGGCACCGACAGTCATGCCTGGGTAGTTCCCGACGGTCCAGGCGCTAGTTGGGTAGGCTGATTGCGATCGAAAACCTTCTCCAGCATTGTTCCGGCACTTCCAGACCCTATTCGACTCCTCCATCCTTGTTTCTGGGCATTTCAGTGTACGACTCTGGGGTTGAGGCTCCTGTATAAGAAGTACCTAGCAATCCCTCCTCCCACTGTAAGTAGCAAAGTCGTACCTCACCAAACTTTTGTTCCTTTTGTGATAGTAGTGGGAGTAATATGCGATTCTTATTTCTTGATTTCAGAATCTACAGATTTCGAGCTCTTTTTCCTCGTTAATCCATTATGTGTTTGTGACAGTCAGTGGGAAGTTGTATTAAGCGAAAAACCGCGCCATCTCCGTTTAAAAAAATTTCAGGTCTATTATTTCCCCTCTTGAGAGGTTTTATTGAACAATGGAACCCTAGATGATTGTTAATAAATTAACTAGGGCATGCATCATATTACAGATCCTAAGTGAAGTCTGACATGGATCAGAGTAGGTGTTGAGTCTTCAAGCCCATGTAGGAGGAAGCATGCCGCCGCAACATGTGTCTGAACGGCGAAACGCCATGGTAAGAAACTCTAATTCTTTCTGGCTAGGCATATCAATTAGATTACATTTTAAATGTTCGTGTAATTCCGTACAAAATACTATAGCAGCACAATGATGATTAGTATCGTCTGAAAAGTGGTAAATTAGTAATCATTCAGTTAACTCGTTGCGTGTTAACGACCAATTCCAAATTTCCTCAAATAGTTAGATCTCGGGTTAGTGCATGATACAGAACTTCCCCACATATATACATATAAATACAAATATGAGATATTAGGGGCTCAAATTCAACTTCTAACCAACTACATCAATTTGATGAACGGTCTTTAGTACACAAAATGTAAGGTCACAAGCAGAGTAGTACTGGTTCAAAATGATTATGAAGCACGTTAGAGTTCTTGTAACACCCCCATCTGTCATAGGGGATATAACAGAAGGTTCGGCCGGGGCCCCACGCCATATACCACAGACAAGTAGTGGAGTTACGTATTAATACCAAATTACTGTCAAAGGAATACACGTCCTAACTCAGAGCATTCTAGCGGAAGCTTTTTAAAACAGTTATAAGAACTCAAGGCACAACATGAATGTCCACTAAAAACCCACAACAGGAATGTGCGTACAAATACAAAAAGTACTTGGCCTTATGGTCTTACAAGAGTTTACTTTAAATAATAAATGTCTTCCAAACATCGGTACGCAGACCGTCCACACATGAGCATAAAAGTAAAGATTGGCTTTTGACCTTCGAGGGTCTGCACCGCAACCAGGGCTTCAGCCCGCTACTTGCCACTAGGCTCCGCAACACCTGCAATCAACATTCCACCGCAGCGGTGGTAAACAAAAGCAACGGTCAGCTAAGGCGTACGTTTGACACTTCGCCACAGATGACGTCGTTTCCCTACTGCGACTTTGGTAACCCATGCACAAAATCCATTGAAATATCGTCGAACTTCCACTCCGGGATAGGTAAGGACTTCAAAAAACCTCCGGGCTTCTGGCACTCCGCCTTCACCAAGGCGCACGTTTGACACTTCGCCACATAAAGTGTCACGTCTTTCTTAAGTCCTGACCACCAGAACAACTTTTTCATATCACAATACATTTTCGTGCTCCCTGGGTGAATCGAGTACTTGGTATGATGAGCCCCGTACATCAATTTTTCCCGCAGTTTACCCACATTTGGGACGCACAGACGACTGTCCCTCCATAGCAGTCCATCCTTAACAATAAATTGTGAATTTGACCCATCCAAAGCCTCATCCATGATCTGCTTCATGTTGCTATCCAAATTTAGAGCCTGTCGAATCCTATCAGCAAGGTCATACTGCACCTCTGCGCAGTTCAATTGTGCTTCGACACTCGTCTGCTTGTCAACACAAGAGATCTCTAATGCCTCCAAATCTCGAATTAAACGCTCGTCATGAACCAACAACCAGTTGGCCTGCGCGGAAGCCCTGCGACTCGACGCATCCGCAACCGCATTGCCTTTCCCAGCCACCTAATGAATCTTGAAGGTGTAGTCACCCAGGAACTCCATCCACCTCCGCTGACGCATGTTTAGGTCCTTTTGATCCAACAAGTACTTCAGGCTCTTGTGATCGGTATAAATATCGACCTTCACATCGTACAGGTAATGTCTCCACAGCTTCAGGGCAAATGTCACGTCCGCTAACTCCAAGTCATGGATCAGATAATTCTTCTCGTGCACCTTCAGCTGACGCGAGCCAAAAGCTATTACACTCCCATGCTGCAATAGAACACAACCTAAGCGACTGCCCGAAGCATCATTGTAAATCTCAAATCCTTCGGTCCGACTCGACGAGCATAAAATAGGCGCCGTGGTCAAACGACTTTTTAGTTCTTCGAAAGCTTGCGCGCACTCCAGCGACCACACAAACTTTTCATCGTTTTTCGTCAAAGTCGTGAGGGGTAACGCTATCCGCGAGAAGTTTTCTACGAAACGCCTGTAGTAGCCGGCAAGTCCAAGGAAACTCCGGACTTCTGCCACAGTAGATAACACAGGGCTATCCCGTATCGCAACTATCCTCGCCGAACCTACCGCAATCCCTTCTCCACTAATTATACAACCATAGAATGCTACCCAGGATAACCAGAATTCGCCTTTGAAGAGTTTGACATAAAAACATGCTCAACTGTTGACCTGATGGCCTTCTACATGCCATTTGCTCCAACACACCACCCGACATTGAAGCAATCTCATGGACAAAGGGTTGTATATTCCTTCCATGTTGAGCATTACTCACAGCGAACACCACTTCAACTATCCTTCTTATGATTTCAGCAGAAGGAGGGGTCTCAGGCACGTCGTTGGGTGCACTACTCTCCACAAAATGTTATAGTTGCGTCTGCCACACACCGCTCCTAGTCACCTATAGAGGAAAAACACTCAATTAGACGACACACAAATTGCCAAAAGGCAATTATTGGAACGCTCAGGTTCCTCAAACAAGTGTATTTTCATTCCTAAGTGGACATTCATGAGTTCTTTTCATGTTATAACGATGATGCACATACATGTGATCACCACCCCTTAAAAGAATTCGCCCATGAATTCAAATAAGCAAGACTGATGTCATAGTCTGATACCAAATTGTAACACCCTCTTCCGTCACAGGGGATATAACAGAAGGTCCGGCCGGGGCCCCACGCCATATACCACAGACAGGTAGTGGAGTTACGTATTAATACCAAATTACTGCCAAAGTAACACGCGTCCTAACTCAGAGCATTCTAGCAGAAGCTTTTTAAAACAGTTATAAGAACCCAAGACACAACATAAATGTCCACTAAAACCCACAGCAGGAATGAGCGTACAAATACACAAACTACTTGGCCTTATGTCCTTACAAGAGTTTACTTTAAATAATAAATGTCTTCCAAACATCGGCACGCAGGCCGGCCACACGTGAGCATAAAAGTAAACATTGGCTTTTGACCTTCGAGGGCCTGCAACGCAACCAGGGCTTCAGCCCGCTACTTTCCACTAGGCTCCGCAGCACCTGCAATCAACATTCCACCGCAGCGGTGATAAACAAAAGCAATGGTCAGCCAAGGCTGACCAAATTATTACGACCCCACCCCTAAATCGGTGCGGCGGCGCTACTTCCCTGTATTTTATTAGTATACAAAACAAGATAGTGAAAGTACAATTTAAGCACACTTCACCACATGCGTAGGTACGTACGGCCACATATCCCGTGCTCTCAGGGCACATTCTCGGTGAACCCGGTCCACCACCGCCCCCAGGACGGCAACATCGTGAGCATTTTAGTCTTTACGACCGAAGCCTAAGACCCGCCCTCTATGCCATCGGTAGGCCTCTTAAACCGAACCGTATAGAGCGGGTACGGTTCCACTCAACCCGTTGTTCACATTGCCGCAACAATTTAAGTCATCGGCGCGAGTCAAGCTTCCTCGAGTCCCGAAGTATCGATCACACAATTTTACATAACCCAGTTATGTACAAGTTGGCTTTCAGGCCACCAAGATGACAGAACCACGTATCTGCCCAGTTTTTCGGGTACACCTTGGGGTTAGTCCCCAAGGCTCCCTGTTGCAATCTACCACGTAGAAAACCCGAAAACAACCATTGACACGGATTCTTCTCCGACATTCATGCATAATGAAACATCACCGATCCTGACCAACTTGTCCGGGTAGGCTTCACACACCATGTCTATGTCCGTACTTCGATTTCGGACTCTACATGCAAAACTAGGAGGACTATTCATGTCCACCAGAAGGAACACCTCACACTCACCGCATACTCGCGAGAGCGGGTTTCCTTTGCAGAAAGAAAGAGGACTTCACATGTCCAAGAAGAGAATCGTTACCCTAGAGGTTCGCTTTGGCGCCATGGAAAATTAGCCGGATGGAAAACACCGCAACGGCCTCGCCTACACGGATCTGGACTCGGCACGCGATTTGGGGCTCCGAACCTCCACCGGCGGCCGGATTTCTCCTTCTCCTTCTTCCTTGCTCTCCCCTCTCTCTAACACTTTAGAAAGAGAAAACCCAAGAGAAAATGAGGGTTTAACCCTCAACTCCCGGCCTTATAACAACAAAGAGATCTCTGAGCTGTTGGATCCCATTTGAAGGAAATGAACGACCACAATTCACACTTAAAATCAACTTCCTGGGCCGAACACGGCCTGTGACACGGCCGTGTCACAGGCCGTGTCTCACGATCTAAACACGATCTTCGAATGCAGAATAGGACACGGACTCAGACATGCCTGTGTACTGCTTGCCACGCCCGTGTCAGCTTATGACACGCCCGTGTCACGGGGCGTGTCCCTTAAGCGACACAGGAAACCGTCACGTCCCGACCAGGACACGCGCTTTAGACACGCCCGTGTCGACCAATACACGCCCGTGTTCCAGGCCGTGTTTCTCACCCGACACAGCCCGGCTAACACAGTGCAGGACACGACCGTGACACGTCCGTGTCCGACCGGGACACGCCCGTGTCCCACCGGGACACGCCCGTGTCCCACCGGGACACGCCCGTGTCCCAGGCCGTGTGACTCACTCGACACCACCCTGTCGACACAGAGCAGGACACGGCCCTGGACACTCCCGTGTCTCAGGCTGTGTACCCGACCTCCAAGGATTGTCGAATGCATTTCGTTGACCACAGAAAATCGTCGAACTCGTAGCAGGACACGACCATGGACATGCCCGTGTCACAGGCCGTGTGACCCTTATCAGGCCCCAGATTGGGCTTAAGACGCTACCAGATCATTTCCGAGTTTTGGGGCGTTACAGTTCTCCTCTTGTGCTTGGTAGAGACACACTATCTTTTTTATAGGGCGTAGTGTACTTTATGGGCCTCAGAATTTGGGTAGGTGTTTTCCTTTTTAGACAATTAGTAGATTCAAGTCTGTGTCCACGTGACACTAGAACACCTGAGTTCGTTAGTTGGACTCAGATCACTAGAATACAGTTGCGTGTTAGGAACTACTCTGTCTAAAGTTCTAGAAGAAGAGTAAGCACGAACCAGCTAGAACTTAAGAATAGACCGTACGTTAGAAAAATACTTAGATGACCAACGTCAGAACTTGTGCAAACGAACGAGAGTACGAAATTCGATAACCAAAAATTTATATAGCTAGTGATGTCTTGCCAGAGCATCCATAATATATTACCATAAAGTTTTTCTATAGTATAGACTGATTTTAAAATAAAAAACATGCATTCAATCATTTTAAAATAATTTTAGTGTGACTAAAAGCATTATTTTTCTTACTCTCCCATTGGGCTGACCCGTTTTTGGGCATGTTTTTACAGGGGACCCAGGAGGGAAGTTGCGCTTAGGATAAGCATTTATTGTGGAGTTCATCTTGTAGTCCATTTTTTTTTCAGTTATTTCCTTTCA
Organism: Platanthera guangdongensis; assembly: GCA_039583875.1. NCBI lineage: Eukaryota > Viridiplantae > Streptophyta > Magnoliopsida > Asparagales > Orchidaceae > Platanthera > Platanthera guangdongensis. The sequence goes on along the minus strand of CM077163.1, from coordinate 68,319,703 downwards.
GTACTTTGTTACTTAGTTTATAACCTCTATGTAATATTAATATGTAAGATTTTCTTATACCAGACTTATTGTAAAAATTTCAGATATGTAGTTATTTGTTCCCTATTCAATTTTAGTGGCTTTGCGAAATCACCAAGATGAAGTACACTTTTAACCTTAGTTACATATTCAACTTCTGCTGTAAGTTTACTTTTCAGCATTTTTCTTTTTACGTGCTATGCATTAGTTTTAATACCGTTTTTTGATTTTCTTCATATCGCTGACCCGGCCGGACGGCTGAATTGTTGTTAAACTGAGATTGGGTGTTATAAATTCGTATCAGAGGGAGGTTTAGGATCTCATGACCTAGAAAATTCACAGTGCCATAGGATTTTGTCTCAATCACTCATTCGACGATAGTGTTATCGAGTTTTATCAAATTCTCAGTCGTGCATGAGTATAAGTTTGCCTTCTTAGTCGTTCTTTTATTTTATTTTTCTCAGGAATAAATATTTCCTTTCCTCACGTGTTATAGGTACCGTATATTAGTGAGACCGGCGAGCCTTCTCGCCAGAATACTACACCTGAGATTGCCATGGATGATAATAGTGCCCCAGCAACGCCTACAACACCAGCAACACCAGCAGTGCCAAACCCAGCAGATATGGCCGCCATTATTGCTAGAGCGATGACCTTAGCTATGGTGAAATTTAGAAATGCACTGCCTGCTATAGATCCAGCTGCACTTCCAGTGCCAGCTGTAGGGGATTTAGGGATGGAGCGCTATCTGAGGAACCTCCGCGATCTTCATCCCTCCAACTACACTGGAGAAGAGACGCCAATGGAGACTGATGATTGACTGATTAAAACCCATGAACTGCTTGAGGTGATGGAGTGCCCAAAGAACAAGAAGGTTCCATTTGCGGGTTTTCTCTTGAAAGGAGAGGCCTATCAATGGTGGACCCAACAATTGGCGGACCTAACAATTGGCGGACGATCCCGCTCGTAAGTGCTTTAGTGAAAAATTTGTCTTTACCTAGATTTCTTTATTCTTTTAGCATAATGGTTTATATTTACCCATGTTGTCAGGTCGTACCGCAGACATGTTCACCTAGAATTACTTCTCGTCTGCGCTAGCTAGCTGGTTTGTTCCCCCGTCCGAGCGCCGCAGTCTCCAGGAGAAGTACCTTAAGCTGATCCAGGGGGATAAGACAGTGGTGATTTATGAACTAGAGCCGACCCATCTTTCTCGTTATGCGGGCACGATGCAGGGGGATGAGAACGAGAAGTGCATCCGTTTTGTGGACGGTTTGCGTGATTCGCTGAGGCAACCGTTGATGACAATGGTCAATGCAGATTATAAGAGTTTAATGGACACTTCCAGAAAGTTAAAAGTTGACCAACAAAAGTACAAAAGCGCAACAGTTTCCGTTCGAAGCGACCTCGGGATGCACCTCAGCAGCAACATAACAAGAATAGCAGGGTAGAAACTGGAACAAGAAGCAGAGGTCAGGAGCCCAGAAAGCTGATCAGACTGGGACCAGGATCAAGGATTACCTCCTTTGCTCGAAGTGTTATCGCAACTATCTAGGAGAGTGTTTGGCTATCGCAGAGGTATGTTACAAATGTCAGCAACCGGGACACATACCTCGTTACTGTCAGGGAACTTTTGGGAATCAGGTAATTTAGTTTAAGTGTTTGATTAGTATTTATGTACCCCCTTTCTTTGCCTTAGTCTATTTTATCGTAACCCTCTCTTGTTGTCGAAATTTGAGGTTGGTGGCCCGAGTAAAGCCGACAAGGAAAAACACCAATGGGTGCTGACCCGAGATTAGCTCCGGGACGGGGACAAATGCAGCCTAGAGCTTATGGCCTTAACCAACAGTTAGCCAAGGTGCAAGAGGATGTTGTGACAGGTATGTGTTATTATGATTGTCTTATTGAAAATTTAATTAAATACTCCTTAGTGACACAGTAAATTTTCGTGTTTAATCATTCTTATGGGTATTCTTTTGATATATAATGTACCCTTCAAGATTCTCTTTGACATAGGCGCTTCACACTCGTTCATAGCAGAATATCTAGTACATAGGCTGGGATTAGAAGTCTGTCCAGAGACATTACCGTTTGACGTCATGATGCCCAATGGATTCTTCTTGCAGACCAAAGATAAGTGTAGGGTACCAGTGCAATTTGGAGAAGCGAAGATTGTTGTAGAAGTCTTGCTACTCCCTATCGCGGGTTTCGATTTGATTGCGGGGATGAACTGGTTATCAGCTGTGAACGCTAAGATAGATTGCAGAGATAAGCTGATAGAGTTTGAAAGATCCAACCAAATCGTTGTTACTTTCCAGGGCATGAAGGGAGTCGCTAAGCTGATTATCTCGTCCATTAAGCTGTTAGATGCATTAGTAAAGGTTGTGAAACCTTCTTAGTGTTGATGAATGCAGAAGCCAACGCCGATTTATCAAAGGTACCCATGGTCCAGGAATGTCCTGACGTCTTTCGAGAAGATTTACCTGGTGCCCTTCCTACTAGAGAGATTGACTTCCAGATCGATCTTGTACCTAGAACGACACCAGTGGCCAAGTCTCCTTATTGTATGGCCCCAGAGAACTTGCAGAGTTGAAGATCCAGTTGCAAGAGTTTCTCGATCTGGGTTTCATTCGCCCCAGCACTTCGCCTTGGGGTGCACCAGTTTTGTTTGTGAAGAAGAAAGATGGTAGTCTGAGGCTGTGCATTGACTACCGCGAGCTGAACATGTTGGCAGTGAAGAACAAGTATCCTATCCCCAGAATCGACGACCTGTTTGATCAGCTTGAGGGTTCTTGCACATTTTCTAAGTTAGATCTCAGGTCAGGCTATCATCAGTTGAAGATTCGGGAAGCAGACATTCAGAAGACGACCTTCAGTATCAGATACAGACATTATGAGTTCGTGGTCATGCCATTCGGGCTGACCAATGTCCCGTCCACTTTTATGGATTTGATGAACAGGGTTTTCCGGGAATTCTTAGAACGTTTTGTTATTGTCGTCATAGATGATATTTTAGTGTATTTCAGAAGTGCAGAAGATCACGTCTCTCACCTCAGGACTGTTTTGGGGACGCTCAGAAGGAATCAACTGTATGCAAAATTTTCTAAGTGCGAACTTTGGTTGTCAGAGATTGTATTTTTAGGACATGTTATCAGTCAGAGAGGCCTGTCCGTTTAGCCGAAGAAGATAGAAGCAATAAGGGAATGACCAAGACCGATCACAGTCACGGAGGTCCGCAGCTTTTTGGGTTTGGCAGGATATTACAGGAGGTTTATAGAAGAGTTCTCGAAGATAGCCTTACCACTGACTTCGCTTACCAGGAAGGTAAAGTTTTTAGTTGGACAGTGAAGTGCGAGATGACGTTTAAGGAGCTGAAGACCAGGCTGATGACCGCCCCGATTCTGAGTTTATCATCAGGGTCAGATGTATTTCAGATATATAACGACGTCTCAGGTCTTGGCCTGTGTGCTTATGCAGCATGATAAGATTATAGCCTTCGTCTCCAAACAGTTGAAGGTTCATAAAAAGAACTATCCCATGCATGACCTGGAGCTAGCAGCGGTTTTCCACACTCTGAAGATTTGGAGGCACTATCTTTATGGGGTCCGCTGTGAGATCTTTACAGATCACAAAATTCTCAAATACATTTTCGACCAGCAAGAGCTCAATATGAGGCAGCGCAGATGATTAGAGTTTCTGTCAGACTATGAGGTGGACAACCAGTACCACCCTGAAAAGGCGAATGTGATAGCTGATGCGCTTAGCCGTAGAGGATCGAGTTATTTTCTCCTTACTCAACAAGAGGAGTTGGTGCGAGAGTTTGTGAGGCTAAAGATCAGTGTGGTGCAACGCCCAAAGGATGGATCTGCAAGATTGAGTTAGATGGAAATGACTTGTGGCATCAAGGATAGGATCAGAACAACTCTACCCTTAGATCCAAAGATGTCAGATATTTGGGTTTTGTCTAAGGCAGGTCAGAAAGAGAAGTTCAGTATATTTATGGATTTATTACTGCACGACGTTAGGGTGTACATTCCAAATGTTAGCTCGTTTCCTGTTAGCGGCCAATTCCAAATTTCCTCAAATAGTTAGATCTCGGGTTAGTGCATGATACGAAACTTCCGCACGTGTTTGTATATATATATATATATATATATATATATATATACAAATATGGGATATTAGGGGCTCAAATTCAACTTCTAGCCAACCACATCAATTTGATGAACGGTCTTTTGTACACAAAAAGTAACGTCACAAGCAGAGTAGTACTAGTTCAAAATGATTATGAAGCACGTCAGAGTTCTCCTCTCGTGTTTGGTAGATGCACACTATCTTTCTCATAGGACGTAGTGTACCTTATATGCCTCAGAGTTTGTGGAGATGTTTTCCATTTTAGACAATTAGTAAATTCTATGTTTTCCAGTTTGTGGAGATGTTTTCCACGTGACACTAGAACACCTGAGTTCGTTAGTTGGTCTCGGATTGTTAGATTACAGTTGCGTGTAAGGAACTACTCTGTCTAGAGTTTTAGAAGAAGAGTAAGCACGAAACACCTAGAACTCAAGAATAGACCGTACGTTAGAAAAAAACTTAGATGACCAACGTCAGAACTTGTACAAACGAACAAGAGTATGAAATCAGATAACCAAAGTTTATGTAGCTAGTGATGTCTTGCCAGAGAATGCATAACATATTACTATAAAGTTTTTCTATATTATAAACTGATTTTAAAATAAAAAACATGCATTCAATCATTTTTAAATAATTTTATTGTCACTAGAAGGAATGATTTTTCTTACTCTTCCGTTGGGCTGACCATTTTTGGGCATGTTTTTACATAGGACCTATGTGGGAAGTTGTGCTTAGGATGAGCGTTTATTGTGAAATCCATCTTGTAGTTGGTTTCTTTTCAGTTATTTCATTTCAGTACTTTGTTACTTTGTTCATAACCTTGATGTAATATCAATGTTTATGATTTTCTTGTACCTGACTTGTTTTACAAATTTCAGATACGTAGTTATTTGTTCCCTATTCAATTTTAGTGGCTTTGTGAAATCACCAGGATGAGGTACACTTTTAACCTTAGTTACCTATTCAACTTCCGCTGTAAATTTACTTTCAACATTTTTCTTTTTACTTGATATGCACTAGTTTTAATACCGTTTCTTGATTTTCTTCGTATCGCTGACCCGGCCGGGCGGCTGAATTGTTGTTAAACTGGGATGAAGTGTTACAAAGAGATCCTCGGGCGGAGCCCTAACCTTCTAGGATGAAACTGGAGGAGAAATAGTGCTTCCTTCACATGGTTCTGAAAAAACTCGTCAAAAAAGATATTTATTGTCCGTCAGAAAAATGTCCTTGCACAATCGCGCGTAAGATCGTGCGAGGAGTGAAAAGTGGGCATGAAGCTTGATGTCCTAGCTCCCCGAAGGAAGTCATGCGAAGTATAAATGCATGACCATGTGTAAGATCACACGAGGAGGGCCAAAATAAGAAGGTTCTTGGGAACATCAGGCAACAACGCGCACAATCATTCGCATATCGTGCGAGTACAAATCCACCCGATCATGCGATTATGCAGAATGATAATTATTTTCCCAGGCACGAACAAACGCACGACTGCGCGAGTATAAAACGAACAGGAAGAAGCAATTTGACCTAGAATCGGGTTGTGATCATCCCGGAGCCCAACATAGCTGCTACACAACATACTTAAATGAATAATACAACATTAAAACTATACTAATCTTGAATGCGGGGCATAGGTGATCTCCCTCATGCATTAAATGCAACAAAAATCACTCCATCTAGTTCGAATATGCTCAAATGAAAACTATGCTAGTGATGAGCTAAAGAATATAAAAAAACCTCTCTACTCACGGGTCGAAGAATAGACTAATTACTCAAATATATAATGAAACTAGGGAGTGTAGTGAGAAGTTTCATGCCTTGGATGAATAGGAAGAAACCTAGAGAGACTTTCTATACATACTTACTATCTACAACATTTTCAAACATTGTATCAAACATATAATATCAACTCCTAAGAAAGAATAAATGGGTCATCCTAGATATAGCGTAGGGAGAAAGTAGCGCAACACTCAGATCGGTATTATTCTCTTAAGACTACGGAGCAGCCTCCAAAAAATTGCATCAATGACGATGACCATAGACTTGCCTTATCACACCATCTCCACTATACTAACTAAAGATGACACCATGAATCATTAAGACTTATATAGGGAATGAAACGTTTTTGGCTAATGTTTAAGGTGAGGAATGTCAAATGATAAACATGAGGGCTAATAATCACACTTAAACAAAAACATGAGCTTGCATAAAAAACTATACCAAAGAATTAAAATGTGAGAAGTCCCCAGACTTAAACGATGTAATATGGGGTCACTCTCAACTACCAAACACCAACATACTCCAATCATATTTTTTATTTTTTTATTTTTCTTCTCATTTTCAACTCTTTTTTTTCTATTTTACTTTCACCAAATGTTTTTTAATGATTTTTCTTTTATGCACTCATAAAAAAAAACAGCCGGACGATATATTTTAAACATGCACCCAATCAAAAAACAACCTCCAAATCACAAGAAATAAAATTTTGAATTAAAGCTCAAATCTAAGTATGAAGATTGGTTGAAAATTTAGGCTTTGGTGAGATAAAGGTGGGGGTGAATTAAAAAACTGGTTGCAAAGCCCAAGTGTCCATACAATTGTAAAATGTGTAGGATATGATGTAAAGGCTCAATCTATCCAAAGAAAGACCTAATTCATATTCAAAGAGTTAAATTAACTTATGCAAATGCTTCAATGATCGCTAGGGGCAAGGTTTAGACATCGAGAAAGAATACCTTTTCATCAAAATTGGAAAGTACCACACTAGCGTCTTGCTACACACATCTCTACACTAATTGTCGAACAAAACCGTATTCTAACTGATAGTGGATATTAACCGTCAATATAAAGTAAAATTTGTAAATGAGGAATTATGCATAGAAGTTAACTCCTGAAAGAATTCCTACCCAATACACGTACCCTCAACTAGGTGCACTGCAGGAGTTAACAATACACTCCCGTAATCAAAATCAAAAGAGAATTAGCCTATCCTAATGTTTATGAAATAAGGCGGAAATACTTGAAAACAATGCAATTATTAAAAAATGTAACACAGGGGTGCAAAACGAATACAAATGAGCGAGAGAGGAATAAAATTTTGGCCAAATGTTTTTGGAAAATACGCAAACAGAATGACATGATAGGATTGTGTGGTAAGAATTGAAATAATGCGAACTGCCCACCCCCCGCGATAAAAATAACTTAATTTATGCATTACCCTCAATACATGATAATGAAAATTGAAATTTGGAGATGGATAGAAAATGTTACCCAATGCCCGAGAATGGGCCATTCCCAACCTATATGAAGAATAACCCAAAGCAAGACTGTACATGCCCCCCTCTTCAAGAAACATCGACGAGAATGATTCCGGATCCTGCAAAAGATTAGCTCGACATACAATAGTTGGCAAACATAAACAGAGATTATTCAAAAATAAAGGCATGAAAGCACACTTAAATAAATTAACTAGGCTTCTTTTAAAGTCCCCAGCTGGACTCATGCCATGAAAAATAGAACTAAAATTAAAGCAAGATCAACATGGTGTGCCTCCCAAGAGTGATTTGTTTAACATCCTTGAGCGGGACATAATACATGTATTACTAGTTTTTTAATGTTCATGCAGGAAAATAAAGAGAAGTACTAATGAAAATTAAATTCATTACAACAACATAGAGTAGTTACTATAAATACAAGAAAAAGGGCCGGTGATGTGATGGTACAGCTAGGAGGGATGTTACTGCTACATCCCCTAGTCTCTTTTCTGAATTCTTCATCGCCTCCAAAGTTAATTCAACAAAGAAAATAACTTCCCTCTCTACACCCAATCCTTCAGCACAAGCACTGATGATGGGGTGGAATAAGTGATATTCTGGTCACTGCTAAATGCGTGCCCTTTTAGGATTGTTACCCAAAATCTCACAAAAATTGGTCCGCAGACTCATTGTTCTGCAGGTGCATGTAATAAAAACATTATAAGCAGGGGGGGGATAAACTCATCAACTTCTAAAGCGACAATGGTGGGAGGAACATCAAATTGAACCTCCTCGGGTGAGGAAATGTTGTCTTCCTCACATAAGAGAGTGCTCTCCTCGATACATCGCAATTCTGGTTTAAATTCCACCTGGCAGACCTGTGATAACTCGTTAATAATATTAACATTACATAATAAAGGGGAGTCATCAATAAAAGCATTAGAGGAATATGAAAGAGGCTTAGGAATAAAATGACAGTAAAAAAATAGAAGAATTAGAATAATATTGAGTAATCCCAGTGTCACTCCCACCAGGTTTCATCATGAATTACTGGTGGTCACCATAAAATCATTGCAAGGAAAAGATAAGTTGCAAGGGGCTTCAACTATTTGTTGGATATCAGGGTAGAAATCTCCTCTCCTAGTAGAACATACTCATTAGCACAACTCAGCTCAGCTTCGGGCTCTTTGCGCTCCTCCTGCAAAATTGAATAATCGGAAGGATTAAGAAACACGTGTACTGGAATCAAGAAAAACTGGAGGATTAACAATATTTGAAATTGGATCAGACAATGTATGTTCCTCCACCGGTCTTGAATCCAAAGATAGTTAGGATGCTAATGAGGAAGTAGGCTCCACTATGTCATCGCGTTGATCAACGACCATGCTAATAGACATCCACTATGCTCCCAAGAAAATATGAGGGCATGACGTATATGTTCACAGTAACAGAAGGGGAAGTGAAAAAAGAGAATGGTGGTATGACGATAAGCACCATCCTATCATCCTCCATTTGTGATTTCGTTGTTTCACTATCCTTAACAACGTCATCAAAACTTTGACAGTGCAAGCAGTGCTTCCTGATAAGTCTCGGTCTTGAAGAAACCAAACTAACCGGTGATGGCGATGCTTGCATCGAAGACGTGTAATCATAATAAGTTCATTGTATAAAGACCCATATGACGTGGATACTCCATATGATGAGCCATACGAATTTGATAGATAAATTAGTAATTTTAAAAAGATGATGTTTTTCAATTATATATCCAATGAAGACAAGCACACCTTATCAATTATAGTATAGGATAAAAACAGCAACAACAACACTCAAGCCTTTATCCCACTATATTGGCGTCGGCTATATGGATCCTTTGTCTCCATTGTGCCCTATCTTTTGTCATAATCTCACTAATGCCTAAGTACATCATGTCTTTCCTTATAGTTTTATTCCATGTCTTTATTGGTCTACCCCTCCATTGTTTAATATGCCTTGTGACTAGACTCTAACAACGCCTAATAGGAGCATCTAATGGTCTCCTTTGTAGGTGTCCAAACCATCTTAGTTGAGCTTATCACATCTTCTCTGCAATTGTGCTACTCCTGTCTTATCCCTGATACATCCATTCCTAATTTTATCCTGTCTTGTGTGTCCACACATCCACCTAAGCACTATCATCTCCGCAACTCCCATTTTTTGCTCATGTCCACAATTCATAGCCCAACACTCAGAACCATAGAGCATCGCGGGTGTAATTGCAGTACGGTAAAACTTGCCCATACGTTTTAGTGGTATTTTACGATCACATAAGATCCTGACACGCCTCTTCACTTCAACCAACCCGCTTGGATTCTATGTGTCACATCTTTATCAATACCTTCTTCTTTTTGAACTATCGATCCAAGATATTTAAAACACTCACCACGGGAAATATTTTGATCACCCAACTTATTAACGAAGTTATCCATCCTTCTTGTACTGCTAAATTTATGCTCCATATACTCCAATCTCCCTGATTGGAGTCAAATCCCATAACAAGATTCACCACTTAAAATCGAGCTTTAGGGGTTTCGATTGTAGAACGAAAGTTCGCTCGTTCAACCTAAACTTAGTTGGGTGTATCCTCGAAATATGTGTGTTCATAATTTGGGAACCTCCACAGTCTAAACATTTTTGTTAAAGAGATTTAGAATTGTTTTCCTTTCGATTATTTTCATTATGCGGTGAATCAAGATCTAGTGCTAACTTTTAAATCATAATCTAAATCATTTTTCCAATTTGCAATTTGTTCTCTTTTTAAAACCAATCTAACAATTGTAGTGATAAGATAATAGTAATTTTCTCGAAGTAGAAGTAATCAACGCGCCCCGAAAAATATGACATTGGTATTTTGTCAAATATCCTATACTCGAATCATCTCGATCGAGTACTAAAAGACGTTTAGTTACTCATGACTATGTAGGAAATGAAAGGCAAATAGATAAATGCATACTAACAAGGTGAGATTAAGGAAAAAAGTTACCTTTATTATTAATTTAAAACGATTACAAGTTGTAAAGAGTAATTACAACTACTAAAAAGAGTGTTTTAAGTGGACTTTAAAAGTAATTGCAATAAAACTAGAAAGTAGATTACAAGAAAAATAGAAAAAGAAGTGCAAGAACAAGAAAGTGAAAATTATGAACTAGAAAGAGAAATCCAAGGGCACCCAAAACAGTAAAAACACTAGCTAATGACCTCCAACATTCCGAAAATCCGAACCTCTGACCTCAGGAGGAGCTGAGAATTTATAATAAATATAAAATAAAATTACACTCCCTAGGTTATGCGCGTGACCTAGGGCATGTAACTACTGTTTTGCATTAACTAGGACGGCGACTTGCGGCTTGCGTGACGACGCGGCGAAAACTAGAGAGAACATGCTTGTGACATGCAGGTCACTGACATGTACATGGACGACTGCATTAAATGCACATGCGTCTGGCGTGACGACACAGTGAGCTAGTCAGGGCTCCTGAGTCACATGTCACGGGCGTGACATTTGGGAGATGTGCATGACTTGAGTTTCAACGGCTAGATGGACTTGGGTCGTCGGGATGGGCTGGACGGAACTACACAGGCGTAACCCGTCACAGGCAAGACTTGAGGGACACGGGCTTAACTTGACCAAATCTGCATGGAAATTTCTCCGGATCATGACATCAGCTGGGAATTAATTTTTATGCCGACACGTCCTGGGTCACGGGTTTGACCTAGGGCGTGCACACCAAATTTTTCCCGAAATTTCCTAAAACATGCAGAAAAAAGAAAATAAATCTAAGTTATGACATTAATATTAAAAGAGACTCTTAATAAACAATAAATACATAAAAAAACAAATATTTTCACTAAATTTATGGAATTTTTTTACTAAAACTATGTACAGATCCTACTCATCAAATATCCCAATATTCAAGATTTTGCTATTACAGAGCAAAAATATGATACATATTTTAAAGTTATTAATATATTTTTTAATTAACTAACATTTCTGTTAGAGTTGTAGAAATGGAGAAAGCCAACCTTGTATATATGTCCACTTGATACAAATACAAAGAATGAGTACATATATATAGATGAGAGAAAGAGAGAGAAAAGTCCTATACACAATGTGGGACTAAAGAGAGGAGAGAAAAAGCAATAAATGCTATACAAATGGGCCTAATGTTAAGTGGGCTTTTCCAACACTCCCCCGCAAGCTGGAGCGTATAGGTCATATGCACCCAGCTTGGACAAACATTGGTAGAACAGAGTGCTTGATAAGGCCTTTGTGAGGATGTCGGCAACTTGATCAGTTCCTGGAACATGCTTTAATTCAAGTTTCTTCAGTTGAACCTTTTCACGAACAAAGTGACAGTCAACCTCGATATGTTTTGTGCGCTCATGAAAGACCAGATTCTTTGCGATGTGTATGGCGGCTTGAATATCACAAAATAGAACAGCAGAGGAGGGGAGTTTTACTCCCAGGTCAGTGAGGAGACTTTCAAGCCATGTGAGTTCTGAAACAACTGAGGCCATCGATCTGTATTCAGCCTCTGCAGAGGAACGAGCCACCACAGCTTGTTTCTTACTCTTCCAAGTAATAAGATGCCCACCAAAATACGTACAGAACCCACTAGTTGACCTTCGATCGTCCAGGGAACCCGCATAGTCGGCATCAGAATAGGCAACCAATGCGGGAGCAGAGTCGGAGGTTTTGTAAACCAGCCCTTGGCCTGGAGCTCCCTTAAGGTATCGGAGAATCCGTTCAACCGCTTGGAGATGAGAAGCCCGGGGGGCATGCATGAACCTACTGACAACCCCAACTGCAAATGATATATCTGGCCTTGTGACTGTTAGATAGATCAACTTGCCCACAAGGCGTCGATAGTATTCCGGGTTCGGAAGTAGCAAATCGTCATCCGAAGCATGAGCGCATAATTTGTGATTTGCCTCCATCGGGGTACATGCTGGCTTGCAACCAGACTGACCAGCATCTTTGAGAAGTTCGAGACAGTACTTTCGTTGGGAGAGTACCAACCCGTCCGGCCGCCGGGCGATCTCGAGACCAAGGAAGTAGCGAAGTTTCCCCAGATCTTTAGTCTGAAAAACAGTGCTCAGGTGTTGTTTGACGTCTTGAATCCCCTTTGAGTCATCCCCAGTGAGAAGGATGTCGTCAACATAAACCAACAGAAGAACGGTGCCAGTGGCCCGGTGTCGGGTAAAGAGGGAGAAATCTGCAGAGCTCCGAGTGAACCCCATGTCCCGAACCACCTTGCTAAACTTGTCAAACCACGCCCGTGGGGACTGTTTGAGACCATAAATTGACTTTTTGAGAAGACAGACCCGAGACTCCCCCGTGGTCTCAAACCCGGGCGGTTGGCGCATGTAGACAGTTTCCTGAAGGTCGCCATTCAAAAAGGCGTTCTTGATATCAAGTTGATGAAGAGGCCAGCGACGGTGTACCGCGACGGAGAGAAGAACGCGGACAGTGTTAAGCTTGGCCACCGGAGAGAATGTTTCCTCATAGTCGAGGCCCTCCTGTTGTGTGAAGCCCCGGGCCACAAGACGGGCCTTCAGATGGGCAATAGTGCCATCCGGAGCATGCTTGATAACGAAGACCCATTTGCATCCAACCGGGTGCTGACCGGGAGGTAAGGGAACCAAGACCCAGGTCTGGTTGGCCCAAAGGGCCGTCATTTCTTCGTCCATGGCAGCCCGCCAGCCAGGATGGTGAAGCGCCTCCTGCAAAGAGTTAGGGACTGAAACAGAAGATAAGGAGGTGGCAAGGTGAAGAAGAGAGGGGGAGAGGCGATGGAGCGAGACGTAGTTCGCCATCGGATGAGCGGTGGAGACGGGAGCCGGAGCAGCAGGGAGCAGAGCACCAGAGGGCGAAGCCGACTGCAGAGGAGCCACAGAATGAGGAGAGCGACGAGAATAGACCCGGATAACCGGGGGTGGTGGACGGACCGGAGGTGGTGAAGGGAGAGAGGCTGAGGAGTGAGGAGCAGGAATGATAGGACGAACGACGGGAGCGGGAGGCAGAGCGATATCCGGAGCAGGGAAGAAAGGAAGATCTTCACGGAAAGTTACGTCAGGCGAGACAGTAACCTTGCGGGTAGTAGGCGAATAACATACATAACCCTTCTGAGTGCGCGAGTACCCGACAAAGATCTGCTTGGTGGCACGAGGGTCCAACTTGTCCGTGGAGGGACCGAGGTGGTGAACGTAGCAGGTACACCCAAACACCCGTGGTGGAAGAGGAAAAGGCGAAGTTGTGGGAAAGAGGAGGCTGAAGGGAGTAGCATACTGGAGGACGGAAGACGGGAGGCGGTTGATGAGGAAGCAAGCCGTGGAGAGAGCGTAGTTCCAGTACGGTTTGGGGACCTGCATTTGAAGCATAAGCGAGCGAGCGACATCAAGAAGGTGACGATTCTTGCGCTCGGCGACACCATTCTGTTGTGGAGTGTACGGACAGGAGGTTTGGTGAAGAATGCCGAATTCAGAGCAGAGAGTGGCAAACGTATGGCTGGTGTACTCCCGCGCATTGTCTGTACGAATAGTGCGAATAGGCACAGAGAACTGAGTGCGGGTCTCAAGGATGAAAGCCCAGAATACGCGGGGAAGTTCAGAGCGATCCCGAAGGAGATATAACCATGTCATGCAAGAGTAATCATCAATAAAAGTAAGAAAATAGCGATAGCCAGATATACTAGTAACTTTGTACGGACCCCATATATCGGAGTGTACTAAAATAAAAGGAGCGGAGCTCCGAGTACAATGAGGGGGAAAAGAAGAACGGGGCTGTTTGCCCAAAATACATGTGTCGCAACGAAAAGCAGGGAGAGTGACATCAGGAAGGGCCTTCCGGAGGACTGGAAGAGGAGCATGTCCCAGACGGCGATGCCAATCCGAAGAGGAGGTAGATGCGAGGACAGTAGGAGAGTCGTCAAGGAGATAGAGCCCATTCTGCAGTCGTCCTCTACCAATGATAGTCTGCGTCTGCTGATCCTGTATGAGAAAAGAAGAAGAAGTAAATGTCACTGAGTAATTAGAATCAGTAGTAAGGCGACCGACAGAGAGTAAATTGAAAGGAGAGCCCGGAACATGTAGAGCCGAGCGTAGGAGGAGAGAAGAGGTGAGAGAAATATCAGCACATCCAGATACGAGAACCGACGCTCCATTAGCAACAGTAATGTACTTCGGGTGAGGTGAAGACAAGTACTGTGGTGGCTTAACAGAGGTGATATGATGAGTGGCACCAGAATCAAGGATCCAGCGCGGGCCAGAGGAGAGGCAGGCGATACCTTCATTGGAGAGAGAGGCAGCAGAGGCAACCGAGGCAGGCGGACGGCTGAGCAAGCCATGAAGGTGCTGGAGCTGAAGACGAACCTCGTCGAGCTCAGTACGAGAGGAGACAGAGTCGGTAGTAGCAGCAGAGGCATGTGGACGAGGCGGACGGCCATGTTTGCGAAAGCAAGTGGCCTCAAGATGACCAACTTTACCACAGAACGAGCATTGAGGCCTAGACCGGCCACCGCGACCCCGGCCGCGAGAGTCAGAGCGGCCACCACGGGCAGAGGGGGGAAGAGGTAGTAAGGGAGCAGGTGCCTGTTGAACAAGAGCCGGAGAAGGAAGTCCGGGAACATCCGGAGGCGGGGAGACTTTGAGAAGCATTGAGCACACGTCGGAAAAGGACGGTGTAACAGTAGAGGAGAGGATGTGAGCCCGGACACTGTGAAGATGAGGGGGTACCCGGGCCATCATCATGGCGATACCCACAGCTTCCTTCTGGGTACGTTGAGCAGCGAGATCTAGAGTGGGAGGCTGATGGTGGATCCAAGCCTCAACCAGAGACCGGGCTTGAGCAACAAAGGATGTCAAGTCGGTGACGTCACTGCTGTCAAGGGCCTGGAGAGCGGTGATGATATCATAGAGATGGTGGAGACTATCTTTGCCGGAGTAGAGGGTGTGTAGCTCGTCCCACATGCCTTTGGCCGTCTCATGATACATGGCCAGACGATAAGATTCGCCATCAAGAGAGTTGAGGAGCCAAGTCTGCACACGCCCATCATTGCGTAACCACTCCTCAGTAGGGACACCAATAACGGTCTGGGTCAGATGATGAAGGAATCCCTTGGACTGAAGGACACGGCGAACTGAGTGTGCCCATTCCACAAAGTTCTTCTTGCCATTGAGCGAAATTGTGGTGATCCGGAGCTCGTCTCGGACTTCTGGTAGAGAGGCCGGGCGTTCAGGAGGAACTGCCGTACCGACGGAGTCTGCAGAGGTAGACATGGAGGCCGCAGCGAGCTTGAAGGAGGCCGCAGCGAGCTGGAAGGAGGCCGCAGCGAGTTGGAAGAGACCGCAGCGGGCTGGAGGCCGCAGCGAGCGGGAGAAGACCGCAGCGGTCTGGAGGCCGCAGCGAGCTGGAGAAGACCGCAGCGGGCTGGAGGCCGCAGCGAGCTGAAGGAGGCTGCAGCGAGTGGGAGGAGGTCGCAGCGAGCTGGAGGAGACCGCAGCGGACTGGAGGCAGCAGCTAGAGGAAGCAAACAGAGAGCGGACTGGGAGAGGACGCGGCGACCTGGATGAGGTCGCGGCGAGCTGGAGGATGATGCGGGCTGGTTCAGGTCGCGGCGGTCTGGGTCAGACCGCGGCGGACAGGAGAGAACTGATAAGAGAGGACACGCCGGGGCTGACTGGCGAGCTGGCGGGCTGGCGGGCTGGCGAGCTGGCGAGCCGGCGAGCTGGCGAGCTGGCGAGCTGGCGTGCTGGCGAGCTGGCGAGCTGGCGAGCTGGCGAGCTGGCGAGCTGGCGAACGCGGCGCGAACGGCGGATGAAGGAGACCAAGGAGAGAGGTCGCCGAGGTCGCGGCGGACAGGAGGAGGCCGCAACGGACAAGGGGAAGCAGTGGACCCCACAGGATGGCTATAAAAGGAGGGGGCCTGAGGAGAAAGGGAGAGAGGGGGGGACGAAGTGGATCCACGGGAGAGGAAGCGGACAGGAAAAGTGAGGCCGCAGGAGAGATGCGACTAGAGGGTGCGGACTGGACAAGGGAGGCCGCAGAGACCGCAGACTGCTGGGCGGACAGTAGAGGGAGTCCGCAGGAGAGTCGAACCTGGCTCTGATACCATGTAGAAATGGAGAAAGCCAACCTTGTATATATGTCCACTTGATACAAATACAAAGAATGAGTACATATATATAGATGAGAGAAAGAGAGAGAAAAGTCCTATACACAATGTGGGACTAAAGAGAGGAGAGAAAAAGCAATAAATGCTATACAAATGGGCCTAATGTTAAGTGGGCTTTTCCAACAAGAGTTAAAAACAGAATAAATAGGGGTCTTCCCAAAAGTAATTCTTTTAGTCAGAAAAGAACTTTTGCTGACTTGATAAATTTTTTGGTAGGATCCTGACTACTAAATAGTTAGCCAAATCCGCAAACAAAGGGTTGGAAGAAGTCGTTACCTTATCGAGTGTTAGGAGGTGCTCTTTAGAAAATTTGTTATTGATGCCAACCTCCACTAGTGAATCCGCTGTAGGATTCTTTAATCATGAAAGATGGTTAGCCGCCAAGTTCTCCGCTTCTTTCTTGTCTCGAATCTCCAAATCAAACTCTTGCAGGAGGAGGATACATCTCAATAAGCGGGGCTTAATGCCCGTCTTGTTTTATTTTGTACCTGAGGGCAAGATGATCATTAAATACGATAACCTTCGAGAAAGTAATGTCCTAAACTTGTGAAATGCAAAGACAATTGCTAAAAGTTCTTTTTCGGTTGTGGTGTAGTTGGCCTGTGCAGATGTGAGTATCTTACTCGCATAGTAAATTTGGTGAAAATACTTGTTTAACCACTGAACTAAAACTGCCCCTACCGCAATGTCACTCGCATCACACCAAATCTGGAAATGAAAAGACTAATCATGCACTACTAGAATCAGAGAGGTGATAAGTTTATTTTTAGTAAGATTATAGGCTATCATGCAATCATCGTCAAAAATGAAAGAAAACCCTTTTTCCTAAAGATGGGTTAACGACTTCGTTATTTTTGAAAAGTTTTGTATAAATCGTCGATAAAAACCAGTGTGGTCTAAAAAACATCTAATCGACTTAACATTTGTAGGCGGGCGGAGTTTTTCAATAAATTTGATCTTGGCCTTGTCGATATCGATCCCTTTACTAGAAATTTTGTGTTTGAGAACTAACCCCTCTCGGACCATTAAATGACATTTCTCCCGGTTAAGAACTAAATTCGTGTTTTCGTAACGTTGAAGAACATGTTCGAGATTTCTTAAATGCGTTTGAAATGAGTTTTCGAAAACAAAAAAATGATCCATAAATATCTTCAACTCCTCTACCAACTCATCAAAGATTGCCATCATTATCTTTGGAATGTAGCTGACGCGTTATAAAGGCCAAAAGACATTCTTTGATAGGCAAAAGTGCTGAAGGAACAAGTAAAAGTTTTTTTTCATGATTTTTTGGTGAAATGGGGATTTGAAAATTTCCTGAAAGACCATCGAACAAACAATAGTAGGAGTGACTGGAAAGACATTCTAATATTTGATCTATAAAAGGTAACAAAAAGTGATCTTTTCGGGTGACATCATTTAATTTCCTATAATCGATACACATCCGCCAACCCGTAACAGTACGAGTCGGGTTTATGTCGTTATTGTCGTTGACCACTATCGTTAGACCGTCGTTTTTGTGCACAATTTGTATGAGTCTCACTCACGTACTATCCAAAATCGGGTAGATAATTCCCGCCTCTAACAGCTTAATTACTTTAGCCATAATGACGTCTTTCATATTGAGATTAAGACGTCGCTGAGGTTAGACAGTGTTGAGAGAATTATCTACTAACACAATTTTATGTGTGCAGAAGGAGGGGTTAATCCCCTTGATATCAGAGATTTGCCATGGTATGACACGGAGGTGGTTGCTTAAGACTTGGATCAATTCAAAAATTTCCGAATGGTTCATGGTCGAGGAAATAATAACAAATAGTTTTGATTTTTTTTTTCTAAAAATACATATCCTAGGTGGTCCGAAAGTTGTTTTAATTTGAGAGTGAGTGATTGTTCATAAGAAGTTTTATTTTAAAGTTTTCTAAATTAAGCGTCTCGGGAGGCGAGGTGCGAGATATTTCTTCTAAACAAAATAATTCGGCATGCTTAGACTCATCAAAAGAAGGTAAAACAAATTCAGGAAATGAAGAATTTTTTTTTTTAAAAGATGCTTAGAAATAGAAACATAAATCATCAATGGAGTGCGAATTTCGCATGGAGGGGTTGATATTGAAAGTGACTTCATCATCTCTAACTCGAAGGCGGAGCTTTCCGTTACTTACATCAATTAAAGCACGGGAGATGATAAGGAAGGGGAGACCGAGTATGCGGGGTACTTCGACATCCTCTTCGATGTCAAGGATGACAAAGCCCACCGAGAAGATTAACTTATCAACCTTGATGGGCTCGTCCTTCACAACCCTACCAGTTACTTAATTGAACGATCCACAAGTTGGATACTCATTCGAGTTGGGTTTGGATCGCCTAAGCCTATCTTTTTAAACAGCGAAAAAGGCATCAGATTTATGTTTGCTACTAAAGCAGCCAAAGCGTATTTACTAACAAATTGCCGAATAGACATGTGATAGAGAATCGTACTGAATCATTTAATTTTTGTGGTTTGTTAAGTAAAACTGTGGAACATTCTGCGTTGAGAGAAATACGCGAAACGTCTTCAACTTTCTTTTTATTGGAGAGTAACTTCTTGAGATATTTTGCATACTTAGCCATTTGAGAGTGTCACAGAAGGGAACGTTTATGTGAATTTGTTATAGGATTTCTAAAAAAGTTTTGTTGTGCTCTTCGGTGCGCTCATTTCTAATTTTAGATGGG
Organism: Platanthera guangdongensis; assembly: GCA_039583875.1. Lineage (NCBI taxonomy): Eukaryota > Viridiplantae > Streptophyta > Magnoliopsida > Asparagales > Orchidaceae > Platanthera > Platanthera guangdongensis. The sequence goes on along the minus strand of CM077163.1, from coordinate 68,300,382 downwards.
TAAGGAATAGTAGAATTAGAAGCACGCGGAGATAAAGTAGAAGGCAAGGAAGAAGATAAAATAGGAGGAGGAAGTGGAGTAGAGACAAGTACCTGGGGCTCGACCATTTTGAAGTTACCTCCTTTCCACTGTGATTGCATTGACACTTTCTCTTGGATTCGACTCTATGTTGCCTGTCAAAGCTCCATGCTGGCGATCGAAGATCATCTTGGGTAGCTGTCCAATTTGATTTTTTAAAATTTTAATTGATCCGGTGAGATTCCTTATATTGGACTCATGTGAAGCAACATATATAGCGAAGGCCTCTTCAATTGAAAAGGGCTTCAATGGTTGTGGTGGAAATCTAGGTGGATTTAAATTTAGGGGGCGTTGGGCATTGCCTGGGTTACTCAATGGAAAATTTGGATGACTCCTATAACCCAGATTATAAGTGTTATTATATGGAGCATTTTTTTGGGTTAAAGGAAGGCCGAGAAGGATCCATGTAGTCAACCAGCTCTTTGATTAAACTATTATTAGCCCAAGAAGGAGCAAGCATATATTTCCGCGACTTGCTTACTTAAGCACTCTACTTGTAAAGCTAGATTAGACTCTGACATCCACTTCAAAAATGCTGGCGGGCTTGCTAGGCCGCAACCGTGGCACATTCCATTGGTATGCGTTGATGGACATTTCCTCAAAAAAGTCTCGAGGGGCCTCGGGGGTTTTATTGTTTAAAGTATCCTCGGCAGCAACATCAATCATTTGCGTCATTTGAAAATTTAATCCATTATAAAACGTTTGCACTTTCGTAAAGTACCATTAAAATTTAAGGGAAAGTTTTACCGTAATGTAATTTGACTAGAGATGCTCTATGTTTCTGAGTGTTGGGCAGTGAATTGTGTACATGAGCAAAAAATGGTAGTTGCAGAGATGAGAATCCTTAGGTGGATGTGTGGACACACGAGACTGGATAAAATTAAGAATTAATGTTTTGGAGATATGACATGAGTAGCACTAATTATAGAGAAGATGCGAGAAGCTCAAGTAAGATGGTTTGGACACGTGCAAAGGAGACCGTCAGAAGAACCTGTTAGTCATTGTGACAGTCTAGTCACTAGGCTTGTTAAACAAGGGAGGGGTAGACTAATAAAAACTTGGAATGAAACTATAAGGAAAGACTTCATGTACTTAGGAATTAGTGAGAGTATGACAAAAGATAGGTCACAATGGCGACAAAGGATACATATAGTCGACCTCACTATAGTGTGATAAAGTCTTGAGTGTTGTTTATACAACGTTTGCACTTGAAGCCAAGTGGGAAGTGAATGATCGGGGCTTCTACCCAAAATCTCTTTGAAGCGCTCTCGTGTATCGTAAAGAGTCTCCAAGTCGATTTGCATAAAAGAAGCGATATCAGTACGTAATTTAGCGGTCTTTGTCAGATGAAAATATTTAGATAAAAATTTCTCCGTCATTTCGGCCCACATAGTGATGAATCCTCTAGGATGAGAACCCAACCACTGTTTAACCTTTAGCTGGAAAGAAAAAAGAAATAAACTTAATCGAATCACGCCATCAGTAATGCCATTGATTTTAAAGGTATCAAAAATTTCAAGAAAACTAAAAAGATGTAAATTTGGGTCTTCATCCGACAGACCATAAAATTGTATCAATTGTTCTACCATTTAAATGATGCTGAACTTGATCTCAAAATTATTTTTCGTCACTGCAGGGCGGGCGATACTAGATTATATCCCTTCCAAAGTCGGCCACGCGTAATAGGACATTTTTCGTTGCTGGGCTTCATTCGAATTGGGAGGATTAGCCGGATTAGGCTCACCCATATTTTTGTTTTAGTCCATGATCGACTCTTAAAAATTCAAATGTCAATCCTGGTCACGAGCTCGGAGGCGCTGCCGAATATAGCGCTCGATCTCTGGATCAAAATGAATATCAGGATTATTCGAAAAACTTACTCGGGTCATGCACTAAAAAATGAAAAGAAAGAGAGAGAGAAAGAAAAGTGAGAACATAAAAGAAAAGAGTGTAATGTAAAAAAAGTAAATGATTTTTCAAGTAAATTTAGATTAGTGTTGGACTTTCCAAGGTCTTCCCGATGATGGGCTCGTACTGGTACTAAGAGATATGTTGGAATGACATCTCAAAACTCCTTTTCCAAAAATATAGTTTCACCTTAAATTTTTTTCTTTTTGGAAAGCGAAATAAAAAGATAAATTAAATGATAAAATTAATAGTTATTGCTCTTTTCGAAATATCAATTCAAGTCCCCGACAACGGTGCCAAGGACTTGATTGATAAATTATTAAGTTTAAAAAGATGATATTTTCCAATTCTATATCTGATGAATACAAGTGTACCTTATCGATTATAGTATAAGTTATCTGAGAAAATACCAAGGTCGTATTTCCTGGGGTGCGTTGATTACTTTTACTTTGAGAAAATTACTATTATCTTATCACTATAATTTTTGTATTGGTTTTAAAAAGAGAGCAAATTGTAAATTGGAAAAGGATTTAGATTATGATTTAAAAGTTAGTACTCGATCTTGACTCACCTCAGAATGAGAATAATTGAAAGGAAAATAAATTCTAAATCTCTTTAACAAAAATGTTTGCACCGCGGAGGTTCCAAATTATGAACACGTCTGTTTTGAGGATATGCACAACTAAGTTTAGGTTGATCAACCAAAATTTCTTTCTATAACCGAAATCCCTAAAACTCGCTTTAAGTGTTGAACCCCGCTATTGAATTTAACTCTAATTCGGGAGATTTACGTCGTACTCTTTTAAGGATTGCATTCAAATCTCCTTACCCGTGAGTGATCGATCCGTACACATGATCCTTTCGGCTACTAGAGTACGAAAACGGTTAGTGAAAGTCATATATCGATGATATGACTCCCGCATAATTTTTATCAAAGGTAAATCTTGAACATTCGTTAAAAGAGAAAATGAAAATAAATATTTAGAAGAGATTAACATTTCATTCCTCAGATCGTCTCGATCGAGTACTAAAAGAAGTTTAGTTACTCATGACTATGGAGGAAATGAAAGGCAAATAGAAAAAATGCATACTAGAAGAAAATATTAAGGGAAAAATAATTCTATTATTAATTAAAAACAATTACTAGTAAGAAAGAAATTACAACTACTAAAAAGAGAGTTACAAGTGGGCTCTAAAGAAAATTGCGAGTAAACTATAAAGGAGATTACAAGAAAAATAAAAAGTGAAGTGCAAGAATTAGAGATAGAAAATGTAGAACTAGAAAATGAAATTTAAGAGCACCTAAAACAGTAAAACAATAGCTAACGACCTCCAGCACTCCAAAAATCCAAACCCTTGATCTCAGGAGGAGTTGAGAATTTATAAGAAAAAAATCAAATTACATGCCCTAGGTCACACCTGTGACTTAGGGTCTGTAAGTACTGTTCTGTATTAGTTGGGACTGCGACATACGACTTGCTTGACAACACGACTAAAATCATAGAGAACACGCCCGCAAAATGGATGCTACGGGCGTGTTCATGGTAAGCTACAGTAAATGCACGTACTGCTGGCGTGACAGCGCGACGAGCTGGTCTGGGCTGAGTCACATGTCACGGGCATGAATTTGGGACACAAGCGTGACTTGAATTGCAACGGCTAGATGAACTCGAGTCGTCAGGATGAGCTGGTCGGAACTGCACGGACGTGACCCAGGGAAAGTCACGGTTGTGACTTGAGGGACACGGGCGTGACCCAGGGAAAGTCACGGGCTTGACTTGAAGTACACGAGCTTGACTTGACCAAAATATGCATGTAAATTCCTCCTGATCACGACAACAGTTAGGAATTGATTTTTATCCTGACATGCCCTGGGTCACGGGTGTGACCTTGGACGTGTACACGAAATGTTTCTCAAAATTTCCCAGAAACTGCAGAAAAAAGAAAAGAAAGTTAAGTTAGGACATTAATATTAAAATTGACATTTACTAAATAATAAATACATAAAAAGCAAATATTTACGCTAAAATTATGTTAAATTCTTTACTAAAAATATGTACAAATCATTCTCATCAGAATTATAAATACACATTCCTATATAACAATTCTCACTACCATGATTTTGAGATTTACTCAATTTACATTGTTGACGATAATACATATTGGTACAACAATGAATTCATAAATAACAAAAGCATAATGAAGGCTCACTTCACACGATTATTGATGAGTGTTTTCGTATACTACTAAATAGTTCCGACCCTTGTTAGAACGTAACCCGATAAGCCAATTGCACCTATCATTTAGAGTATATAATCAAGTGTCGTATTCCACGGATCTGTCGAGTACTTGTACCAACACAGCAGAACTATTATTTTATATAACAAAAAGTGTTGGTTGATTTGACAAACTAAGAGAAAAGCAATTGGAAATGTTGAAAAGAAAATGATGAGATTAAGACTAGCAATTGATTTAAAATCACTTTGAATAAAATAAACTTTACTGAAGAATTAAATTGCAAACTCTCAAAATAAACAACTTCGATCGTGGAGGTTCCCAATTTATGAAAGTGTCTCTCTCGAGAATACGCTATTAACTAACCTTAGGTGAATCAATTAAGACCCCTCGGTCAGTCAAAATCCCTAAGCTTGCTTTAGTCGGGGAACCCCACTATTGGGTTTAATCCCAATCCGGAAGATCTATGTCACCCTCTCTAGAGGTTCACACATAACTACTTTTATCTTTGAGTGATCTTCTCATGTTCACAGCCTCTCGGTAAACTAGCGTACAAATCTAAAATAAAAAAGCAAATTCACGTTCTATTTATCCTTGAATGATCTCCTCACATTCACAACCTCTCGGTAAACTAGAAGCGGATCGTAGATCGGAAAACGAGTTCGTGAAATATGAATTCAAAGCGAATTAATCAATGATAAATCAAAGAGAAGAAAAATAGAGAGCTTGTTAATTTTAAAAAGTGAAAGTAAAATTCATTTTATTCCGACGTTCATCATGATCAAGTGCTAAGAGAAATTTAGCTACTCACCATGATGAGCGAATTGCACATGAAAATAGAGAGACATGATTACAAAGTACAAAAGAGTTTGAATTGAAAATGTGCTACACTATAAATAGAAATTCAAAAGTTATACTAATAACTAGAAAGAAGAAAAACTACTAAAACTAACCCGAATTATAACAATTCAGCCCCAACATCTCCCTTCCCAGCTCAAGAACATTGATTGTATTTATAGAATTTTCAGCTGAGGAGTGACGCCCCCTGGTCATGCCCGTGACTAGGGCGTGTCTAATACGGAATTGCCGCCATAAAAACCTCGGGAAACACTGGGAGAGAAACTGTCATGAGTCATTATCTGGCGGGTCACGCCCCTAGGTCACGCCCGTGACCTAGGGCGTGTCTTGACCGAGTCTGGAAAACAGTGGGAAATTACACGGTCTGCAGTTAATTCGTCGGTTTGGGAAGTCACGTCGCCTTGTCACGCCCGTGACTAGGGCATGTTTGTTGTAACGTCATGCTGTTGCGAATGGCTGTATTGAAATCCTGGCCACGCCCCTTGGTCTGCTGGACACGCCCCCCCTGTTACGGCTGTGATAGGGGTGTGTAATTTTAATCTTACGTGGCTTCTTATTTTGTGCGCTGGAGAATGAGCGGGATAAGTCCCACCCCCAGGTGTGTGGGATTAGTCCCACCCCCTGGTCACGCCACCACGACGTGTAACTTTCAACTTTTTCAAAACCTTCCAAAAAGTGTCCAAATTCCTCCAGTGAACTCCAATTTGATAATTACAGCACAAAATAACCTGAATTGAAAAAAGAAGTTAATTAAAGGTTATTTAAAAAAGTAATTAAAATAAACTAATTATTAAAATAAAATTATATAAAAATAACTCTAAAATTAGAGTTATCAATTCTAAAAATTTAATCAGCGAAAACCTGAGTTTAGAAATAGCTTGAAAAATTTTAGAAGGAATTTATAAGTGTGAAGAAAAATTAAAATAAAGAAAACCTCAATACATAAATCTTCAAGTCAAAAAATCACACAACCGTTTTCTCACGAAACGACGCCAAAACTTGATATTGACTTTTCAAGTACATCGGTCGTTAAAGTAAATATAAAATATGAATGAATCCCCAGTATCGAATTTCTCGCGGAATGCGGCAGGGTGAATCAATCGAGATGAAACCAAGATACGAAGTTATAATCAAAAGCGTTGATTTCAGATTTGTTTTCTAAGCTAGAGCTAGAAATATAATTAAACTCGGGGTGCAGGTTGCCTTTACCGCTTCATTCACACTTCACTCTTGTGAAGTAAATGCTTGCAAGAACACAAATGAGACTCGTCTTCACCTCTTCGCACAAAATAGTGGCAATGCTTGAGGGTCGCCTTTACCTCGTCGCAAACACTTTGCACATAACAAAGCAACCTCTTTCTCACAATCTCCGCACAAGAACAACATCAAAGCCCAAACACACATCAACTCTTCAACACCAAATCATGAATTATCATAAAGAAGAACTATTCATTGCAATACAATAAAATAAACATGATTCACAATAACTATTCATGAACAAACATACACACCATCAAAAGGATAGAGGGAAACTCAATTTGTGCCTATAAGAGCTTAGACAAATTAGAGATACAAACAGAGCCCGAGACTCTTCCTCGGGTATGGAAGAAGATTGCGATCCTTCGACTCAATCCTTGGCTACCTTCCGGGGTCGAGGGTTGTCACCCCCTCCTCCCGTATTTTTGGTGGGTTTACTCCGATCACATCTTGCACTCAATCTTCTTGTGGTGAGGCTAATATTGATGAAGAATCGTTCTTCTTTAAGCTCTGGATGGTGGGAGAGAGCCTAGGACGAAGCCCCAAACTTATGAGATGAAACTAAAGGAGAAACAGTGCTTCCTTCATAAGTATCTGGAAAACCCTGTCAAAAAAAATATTTATAGGTCGTAAAAAATTGTTCTCTCACTAACTGCGTACGATCTTGCATTAGATCATGCGGGGAGTGAAAAATGAGCAGGAAATCATGCAAAATATAAACACACGATCATGCATGAAATTGCACGAGGAGGGCCAAAATATGGGGCTTCTCGGGGAAATCAGGCAACAACACACACGATCGTGCGCATATTGTGCAAGCACAAATGCATCCAACCGTGTGATTATGCAGAATGACAGCTATCTTCCCACGAGCAAACAAACACACAATCGTGCGAGAATAAAACGCACGGGCGGAAGCAATTTGACTTAGAGCTTGGTCATTATCATCCTGGAACCCAACACAACCGCTTCACGAAGTACTTAAATGAATAATACACCATTAAAACTGTACTAAGCGTGAATGAGAGGGAGAGGTGCTCTCTGTCATGCATGAAATGCAACGAAAATCACTCCATCTAGCTCGAATATGCTCAAACAAAGACATTTGAAAATTTGAATGATATGACGTTAAAATCAACTAATGATGAGCTAAATAACTTGAAAACAAATCTAGATGAGGAGCCAAAATCACTATATAAATATCGTTCATCAATTGCGGGCCCATACCCTCTTCCTACAGATTTCTACTCTTTTGAGCTCGGTGGCCTTGAAGTCATCCTCAACATGGCAGGGCTTTGTACCCATGTGTGACATGTATGTCAACTTGGCTTGCATCATGATGCGCTTTCCTTACTCGCAAGTCCTTTCTCGCCGTGGGGCAGGCACTCCTTGCCCATCCGGTGGTAACCATACTCCTTAGCAGCTAGCGACATTGGACTTTGCTGGCTCCCTGGGGAACGACATCGGGCCGACCCCCCAGGACACCCCTTCTACATCACAGCTACTGTGCGACCAAGAAGTTTCTTATGCCTTTAGGATAAGACAAATTTTCAAGTGGGCGCCATTGTTACAAAAAAATGTGGGCGACATTATTACGAAGACGAAATAGGGCGAGTGACGAAGAGAAGAGGACACAACACATTGGTTGACATTGGGTCTAAGGCGACGTGGACATAGAACCCAACATGATGATGGACGATTGCCAAGAAATTGCGTGGGCATGGCGCTCCCATCAAATTTATATTTTATTATCGTATATGTAGTTCAGGTCATGGGTTATTTACCATTTTCTCCTGCGTATTTTATAACTAGACACTATATAGGCCTTTGTGTGTATCTCATTTGGACTATCTTGGAGTAAGATCTGTTTTGGAGGAGCCCTATGGGCTGAATTCTTCTCTCTTCTTCTTCCTCCTCCTTTACTTCCCCTCTCCTCTTCTTCAACCCTAGCACCTAACAATGAAGGTAAGATGTCTGGTCTTTCTCTGTCAACTTTCGCCGAAGTTTCACTAGAAGGGGACTTCAACACGTTCTTAGCTTTTTCTACTACATATATAGTCCTATTGGCTATGGCCTATTCACTTGAAGTTGTCTCTGAGTATGACATTTCTCAGGAAGGTAATGCACTTGTTGGGTCCATTGCCCACAATGTTCCCTATATTGGATTTGAAGAGACATCCCCATCAACACTAAAAGCATAGTTGTATTTGATGTGTGATTTAGTTCATGCATGGAGATAGTTCATGATTGGACAAGTAAAGAAAAATGAGTTGGACAATAAACTCAAATTTCGTCGAACTCAGCTCAGAGTTCGTCGAAATCAGCTTGCTGATCGTCGAGCTCAACTCAGCATAAGCTTAAGAAATCAGGATACAAAATTCGTTGATCTTAGCTCGAAGTTCGCCGAGCTCAGGTTACAGTTCGTCGAGCTCAGCTCAACGCTTGTCAAGCTGAAGCAAGAGAAAAAGTGACTAAGGCAAAAAACGCTGAATGCGCTGAGAAGATCAAAGTTCGTCGAGCTCAGGTTGCGGTTCGTCGAGATGAGCTCAAAGCTTATCAAGTTAAAGCCAGAAAATCTAAGACATAAGCGCTGAGTCCGCTGAGAAGAAGGCGTTGAGACCGCTGAGACAACTGAGACAGCTGGGAAGATAGCGTTGAGACAGCAGAGACAGCTGAGAAGATGACGTTGAGACAACAGAGACAACTAAGAAGATGACGTTGAGACAGTTGAGACAGCTGAGAAGATGACGTTGAGATAGCTGAGACAGCAGAGACAAAGTTAGCTGGAAACTTTCGAAGTCCAGAAGCGTTGAGTGAAACAAATTCACTCAACGCTTCTAAATAAAGCAGGAAGCGCTGAGACAGTCAAGAGGTAAATAACTGAGAACAAAATTAGCTGGAATTTTTTGAAGTCCAGAAGCGTTGAGTGAAACAGGTTCACTCAACGCTTCCAATGAAGAGGAATGCGCAGAAACAAAAAATTGTCTCAGCTAATAAATGAAAAACCGTTGAGACTGCTGAGACAAATCTGCTGAGACAGATAAAGTACAGAAACCGCTGCGACAACAGATAAGAGGAAAGCGCTGAGATAAAAGCTTGTCTCAGTTAATAATGGAAACCCGCTGAGACCGCTGAAACAAAACCGCTGAGACAAATCCAGGAAATTTTCTAAGTCCAGAAGCGATGAGAGCCAAGGCTGATGACGTTGAGTGTCTCAACATCACTCAACGCTTGATGAGATTCAGGAATTTTTTAAGTCCAAATGTTGATGACCACTGCTGACGTCATCAAAGTCAAATCTGCAGAAAGCCATTGCGGGAAAGCTGCTACGGCGCCGAAATATAGTTTGTCCCTTTCTGATGGCGTTGACGCTCACAAATCCTTGGTGGGCCCACACACTATGTTGCCGTTGATTCAAATCAACGCATATAAAAGGGGAAACAGAAAAGGTTTAAGGTTAACGAATACCCGGGCATCAAGTGAAGAAAATATAGAGAGAGAAAAAGCAAGAGACGACTGGACATTTATTCCGATCAAGCTTGAAAGCTGAAGTACAACCAAGATAGCCAAAAGACAAGAAGATAGATGAAGCACTTCCTGCTCAGCAAGTTGGTTCTCTCAAGAACAAAGCAAGCTGGTTGATCCACTCAACAGCAGATAGCTGCTCACCTGTGCAGCAAGAGAGAAGATAGCTGTAGAAGAAGACTTATCCCTTCTACAACAAGTTAGCTGGACTGATATCTGTTCAGTCCAGCAGAGCAAACTCAGAGATTTAATCTCTGAGTTATTTTTGTTTTCTTCATCTTAAAACTTGTAACCATTTTACTGTAGGATTCAGGTTTCCTGGATCTGTGTGTTGGAAGGCTTAATAGCTTGAGGCTGGAGAGTTTATCTCTCTGTGGTAGGATCCAACTGGAACTGAGTTGCCGGAAGGCGTAATAGTCTGAGGCTGGATAGTTTATCTTTCTGTGGTAGGATCCAACTGGATCTGAGTTACTGGAAGGTTTAATAGCCTGAGGCTGGAGAGTTTATCTCTCTGTGGTAGGATCCAACTGGATCTGAGTTGCTGGAAGGCTTAATAGCTTGAGGCTGAAGAGTTTATCTCTCTGTGGTAGGATCCAAGTGGATCTGAGTTGCTGGAAGGCTTAACAGCCTGAGGCTGGAGAGTTTATCTCTCTGTGATAGGATCCAGGTGTGGATCTGAGTGTAAGATTGTGGGGCTGAGGTGTAAGCTCTAAATAGCATAGTGCTGGAGTTTGTGCTTTGTCCAACAAGTAAGTTGGAAAAGTGAGAGGGAAAGTGGATATACCCAATTGGGGAACCACTATAAATACTTGTGTGCTTGCTGTGTGTGGTTGTTTTACTTTCTTATTGCAGGATATAAGGACAAGCTCTAGGTAGAGTATTAAGAAAACTGCAAAAGAAGCTATAAATTTCAATGACCTATTCACCCCCCCTCTAGGTGATTAGCTAACCTTCAATTAAATAACTTTCAACACTAGCTGGTTAGTTCCTTCACGCATTCCCCGAAGTTAAAAAAATATGACTTCCGTTTTCAGTGTACATCTATGCCTTATGTCTGAGAGTTTGGTGAGATAATTCTTTTATTATCTATGCCTTATGCCTTATGTCTGCAGTCCTGCAAGAACAACCTCTCCTCGCATCGATTTTGGTCTCCGCGCCCACGGTTCCAATCCACTAGAGCTCCTCTCGTTCCTCCATCGCTAGTGCCTCCTCAAGCCCGCCACCTCCTACCAGTGTCTCTTGCCCCCTCCACCGGGTATAGCCTCTGATGCCAGCTCCTTATCCAGCCTGCTACCTCCTTCCAGCTGCCGATTATGTAGCCTTTGCTCTTTTTCCGTGGTCCTCGTCACCCACCGGCACCCCCTCCAACTTTCGACCCGCCTTGGGGCTTGGGCTCTTCCACTATAGCCAGCTGCCGACACACACGGTCCACAGCCGCTCCGACCCTTCTCCCTGTTACACCTAGCCGTCGTTCCACCCCCGTTCATCTTTGTATCCTGTTGTCTCCCTCCCACACCTTTGTTTCATACCCTAGACTTGTTCAATGGCCCTCCACGCTGATGTGGACTCCTCCACCACTGCCTACACTAACTCCCATCACTTAGATCCACTCGAATAACCGCTCGAGGATCTCACTCTCCTCCTTCGATAGCTTACGTCCAATGTAGTAAACCGCCCACCGCCCCCCTACAACCACCACTGTAACCCTCTCAGACCGTCTAGGACTATATGGAATTTTTCCATCGCTCTATGGACGTCCTCCCGACCCATCTCCATCATATTGAGTTCCTTTCTTCAACGGCTCTGACCCCATCAGTTGGATTGTCCGCACTGAACAGTTCTTCGACCTCCCATCCACCCCGGTCAACCAGAATGTTCCCCTGGTCACTATCTATGTAGATCATTCGTCGCTCCATTGGATGCACCTGCAGGTTCCTGACCTCTCCTGGTCCACGCTGAAGGAGGAACCCCTCCCCCACTATGTCGTCCTTCAGGCGGGAAATGCCTACATGCACCTTAGATTCGTGCTCCAGTCTGACACCGTGGACACCTACATTATCAAGTTCATTGGCGTCGCCTCGCACGTACCCGACCATTACCTGGGGACTGGGGTTTTTTCTTCGTGGTCTCAATCCCACCTTTGGGCATGCCTCCATGTCCACAATCCGACGTTTCCTTTCCGCGTATGGAGCAAGTTCGTTGTCTCGACGTGGAACTCTACACAGTTCAGCCGTCCTCCTCACCCCGCCCACCCATCCAACTGCCGTCACTACCGACGTTGCCACCGAGATCTTCACCGCCTCTTCCCCTCTTGGATCACCTATCCCCACTTGGATCACCTACCCCCGCATGCGACCCCGATGCTAGGCCTGCCTCCTCCGCCGCAAGTTCCTTTGGCCCTGCCTCCACCAATTCCCTGACTCCCCCACCGCTTATCTCACGAGCAGCACCTCGAGCGTTGTCGCAAGGGACTTTGCTTTCTCTTCCAGCAGCTGTACTCACCCACCTACATCTGCGCTTTCAAATGATTGTGCGTGTTGGTGTGATCTGAATACGACGTTTCTGACTTCGGGGACGTGAACCCCCGGACACTCACGGGTAACCCCTACGGGCCTTGACCATGAGAACAATGTTGTTTTTTTTGGGAGGGGAGTGTTGAAATTTATTTCCTCATTTGTTGTAGGGCCTCCATCTATATAGGGAGCCCCTTAGGTGGTGGGATCTTTATCTGTGGAGTGTTAGTCATTTGAACTCTCTTGGAGAGACGTGTACTTTGGAGGACCTAGCCTCCGAGTGCCTGAAGGGAGCCCGTATCAAAGAGCCACACTAAATTTTTGAAGGTCTTCTTAATTTGTACAAATTCAAACTTCAAATTTTCATAAACCTGAAGAAAGTAATAAGTGTAGGGAAGTTCAGATCTTTCTCATTTGTTCCTTTCTCAAAAATGTTTGCTTCGTCAATAGAAATAGTAAGTTACATAAAGTCCTTTTACCCTTGAGATTGTGTTTCTTTTGATTGTTTTCCAAAATGATGATCTTGTCCACCTCAAAGAAATTCTCTCTCTCCATTAACATTTTTGGTAATTTCCTCTCAACATACTGGTATTGTTGTAGGATAATTAGGTAGAAATGAATAAGTTGAAGTATAGAACAAGTTAGGACTTATCAATTAGCCTTTATTATATACTAACATTTTTGTAATATTTTTGATTTTCCTATCTCATGTATATGTATAGGTATGGTTTAAGTGTATATTAATGTGATTTTGTTTCTCCACTTGGTATCAGAGCTCGATCCCTCTCTCCCACTTCCACTCCGCAATGCACAACCACCCATTGGCTTGCCATCATTGTTGATCTTTGGCTCTTTCTTCTCGACACCGTCATGCTTTAGTGAAGGTGAATGTCGTCGACAATCTCTTGCTTCAGAGGCATCTTCACAGTTTAGGCTTCAACACAAGCTTCTCTGCCTTTGTTGTTGATCACGATCAAGCTCCGCTGACATCATTGTCGATCACAATCTACCCGACCTCGCTACACTTGACATTGTTATTCTCGCTACTCTCGACAGTGTTGATCTCTATACGCATGCCAGTTACCGATTTCTGTAATTTTTGGCTTCATGGTCGACTTCCATAACAGATAACTCTTGCATTGTCTTCGACTCACCTTAAGAACCATTGTCTCATGATCCGCTTCTCTAAATTTCAGCCAACTCTTACTTATCTTTGCCTGTTCCCTATAACTGTTGATGTTCTCACACAACTACAATATTATCTTCTTTTCAAGCTTCTGACCTAGGTCAGCTACTCCATTTATTTTCTCAACATTGATAGGTGTCAGAGATATCTCATGGCATCCTCAGCATGCTTCCCTATCCAATAATCAAGATTTATGGCTGTAAGAGATGTTAAGATGATTGCTTAACCTTATTGTTTTTCTTGTCCGGGCCATGTTCATATTGGGGACTCTTCATTTTCCTCATCTAGTGTTCAGATACCGCTAATGAGTTTCCCTCAGAGGACTCACAGTCACTTTGGCTCCTTGAAGATCAATATCTTGCCACTGGCGAGAACAACTATCTTGAATGATCTCGAGCCGCTCAATATGCTATTTGTAGCCATAAAATTTTTGACTATATTGATGGAATAGTGGCTAAGCCACCCAAGAGTGATCCCTTTTTGCTGAAGTGAGATTCCGGTAACTCCCTTGTCTTGTGGCTTGTTCAGTCTATGTCACCGTTGGTTTTTCGAAGCTATTTTCTTATGGACTCAGCTTATGAGTTGTACATATGTGCTCCTGAGACATGTTCCCAACATAGCAACTCTACCCAGGTTTATGAACTCACTCTTCAGATTCTTCAACTTCGGTAGGAATCGATGAATCTTCTCTTATTTCTCTGAGTTTGCATTATTATTTCAAGAAGTTGATTACTTTGTGCATTTCACTCCCGCATGCACTATCGGTGTTGTCTAATTGCAAACAAAAGAAGATTGCTTCACAGGTCATGTATTCTTGATGGGTCTAAACATGAAGTTTGATACTGGCGTACCAATATCTTCCATAATTCCCCGCTTCCTTCTTTCAGAGAGGCATTTAGCATGGCACAAGGCGATGAAGACCAAGGTGATCCATAACTTCAAGCATGCCTTACTATTCTGCCATGTCTACTTTTTGTCCTGGAACACAATTCACATATGTTCCATTATGTGATAATTATGGCAAGAGGCGACATGTTCATGAATTTTGTTTCTTTCTTTATCTTCACCTTGCACCTCTTGGTCGGGAAACCCATGAGCGTGTTGGTGGGGGTGGGGTGAGGGGTGGGGAGGGGGTCGGGTGGGGGGGAGGGCTAAAATTCGGGTATTCATGATAGTTAGGTCACGATCTAATGATGTTGCTTATACTACCGAATTACAAGAGGAGTCTACTATTCTTGAGTCTACATCTAAGATTTTACCCACCCTCGCCCTCTGCAGCCTTCACTATTCATGATTGCTAGGCCACGATCTAGTGATGTTGCTTATACTACTTATACGAGGAGTCTATTATTCTTAAGTCTACATTTGAGCTTTTGCATGCCCTCTCCCCTTTGCACCTTCACTTTTGATGAGCGTGATTCCTTCAAATGTCTGCTTCTATCCCAGTGTGATTCAACTTCAGGTAGTTCCTCCACAACTTTTCCCACTTTAGATAAATCCATTGCTCATGTTGTTTCCACCACCTCCTCTGAATGGATTATTGGCTCTGATATTACAAATCGTATGACTTGATCTTCTTCAGGTTTTGTTTTTTATACTCCTTTGTGTAGTCCGGATATGGTCTTCTAAGCCAACAACTCCTATTCTATTGCTGGGAAGGGCCACATCTTGTGTTCCCCTTCTTTTAAAATCTGTTCTGCACATTCTCTCTTTTCCTTGAAACATACTGTCTATCAGTAATATTACTAGATTATTTAATTATTTTGTCACGATTCCCGACTCTTGTAGTTTTCAGGATCTGGGTACGAGACAGAACATTGACAGTGTTAGGAACGGGGGGGGGGGGGGGACCTGCACTTCTTGGTCCATCAACTCCCTTCTCAAGCTCTCTCATCTACCACCAGCCACCATCTTACTGTGGAGGATGTTTGATGATGACATCAACACGTTGGACATATGCCTTCTATTTATCTTCCAAAATTGTTTTCATCTTTTATGTTTCCTAGTAAACATTTTTCTTAAGATATTTGTGGACTTTCTAACCATGTTCGACATAATATTTCTCATGTCTCTTCTTTTAGTTTACGTCCATTTTATATAATACATATTAATTTATGAGGTCCTTCCCCAATTTTTCTCTCTTAATCATTTTCATTGGTCTGTCATTTTTATTGAGTATTTTCCACGTACCATATGAGTATCAGCAAAAAGGAAAGAGTGATGTTTTTGAGTGCTTTCAAGTGTTCACAAGATGATGGTGAACCTGTTCGAAGGCAATACTCGCAACCTCCACAATGATGTTGGGGCAAGGGGTTGTTTTGTTTTTTTTGGGGGGGGGGGAGGGGGTGGAATAAGATGGCAAGGGGTTGTTCGGGTCTACCTCCATAATCATGATATTATTCATCAGACTACATGCATGCACACCTCCACTCAAAATGACGCCGCTGAACAAAAAACTTACGCCTTCTTTAGGTTGATCATTGTCTTCCTACCATAATCCACCTCCTGAAGTTTTACCGGGACAATGCCTGCTTATTGTTACGCATTTTATAAATTGCACCCAATCCAGAGTTCTTGGCCATGTTACTCGGATAACTCACCTCTCCATCCACTGTCTGGATCATATATCATATATTCCTTCATGTATTTTGTGTGTGTTTCTTTTGTTCACATCCATCAACCTCATAGAGAGAGGCTTGATCCCCAGGCTTAGAGTTGTCTTTATTGGATACTTCTTCACCATAAGGGATACCTATGCTATCATCCCCTAACTCATTGTGTTTTTTGTACATTGGTTGTCTTCCATTAAGGGATGTCCTACTCACCTAATTCGACTCATACCATTCGTCAGAGGGAGACAAGTGGTACATTGTTGTTAGCGTTGTATAAGAAGACATTTATGTGGGTGAAATTCCCCTTCCTATTGCTCCCCTCGCTTATGTTTTATCTTCTACTTCTTAGACTCAACATCATGTCACTCCTCCTCGGTCACTGATTTCTCCTCTTCCCATAGTCTATCATCGTCATCACAGACATACATGGGAACCTCAAGCATAAACAAAGGTTCCTATGGATCCACCTCTGCTAATTCCTGTGTCAAACTCAGATTTTGGAGATGAACTTCATTTTCTTATTGAGCTTTTGAAAGGTAAAACATATTGTACGATTCATCCTCTTTCAAACTACGTTTCTTGCCATAATCTTACCCTTGAACATCTACCCTTCATTACTTTCTTGGCCTCGATTGTTATTCCTAAGACATGGCAGAGTGCACTAAGATCTCTGAATGGAAGAGAGCTATGGAGGAGGAAATGTTTGCACTTGATAAGAATGATGTATGATTTTCCTAACTTCCATCAGGAAAGAGAGTTGTTGGATTAAAGTGAGTATTCTCAGTGAAACAAACCAATATGACGTGGTAGAACACTACAATGTAAGGTTAGTGATTCAATGATCTACTCAGATGTCAGGCCCAAAGAGTTTACTATCAAAACACATTTACTTCGGTTGCAAAGATGAACTCAGTTTGACTGCATAATTCAGTGTTGCCCACATCTGAGTCAGTAGCTCCACCAACTTCACATGACGAATGCCTTCCTCGATGAATAGTTGGAGGAAAGAGTATATATGAAATTCCATTCCGGGTTCACAAAAAATAGACAAGAAGGGATGACATGCTGTTTAAGAAAATTATTACACGACTTGAAACGATCTCCGAGATCCTGGTTTGGAAGATTTCACAAGTCTATGATCCAGTTTGTCTATAAGCAGGGACAATTCAATCATAACTGATTTAGCAAATCTCTGTTCTCATTGTTTATGTGGATGACATTGTGGTTATAGGAGATGACACTGATACGATTGGGGCTCTCCAAGCTCGTTTGTCCACGGATTCGAGGTCAAAGAACTTGGGAACTCTGGTTCTTTCTTGGGATCGATGTTACTGGGTATAATATGGTTTTCTTCATTTCTTATAGGAAATATGTTCTGGATCTTCTAATGGAAACATTGATTCCTAATTGCGCTCTAGTGTCCATTTCCATTGAGGGAAATCACAAGTTCATTTATGACGATAGGATCGACGTGTTTAGCTATCAAAAATTGATCGGTAGACTTATATATCAATCAATCACTCGTCCTGATGTCACCTACATAGTAGTGATTTTAAGCAGACACATGTATTATTAAAGAGCTCGCAACCAAGAGGTGACGCATTGTGTTTTGAGATATCTTCAGAAATCTCTAGGTCGAGGACTATTATTCTCCAGAAACAACCACTTTTGAGTTGAATTTTTCACTAACGTTGATCTGGAAGCAAGTCAGGATGATAGAATGTCCACTTGTGGCTATTGTATGTTTATTGGAGGTAATTTTGTGACCTAGAGAAGAAAGCAACAATTTGTAGTGGTTAGTGTTGAAGTCGGGAAAATCTCTTCTCCAAAATTCGGATCTAAGTGCAGCGCGGGGCTACTGGTCCGACGGTTTGGCTCACCGGCTCTGAAGATGAAAACAAGAAAGAGAAAGAAGAGACTAAAGGATACCAGACGTTGCAGTAGGGAGGTCTCACCATGTTCCCAAAAATTTGGAATAAATTCCCCTTCACAACCAAGAATGACTGAGCAAGGTATGAGGAAGACACTACTTAGAGAGTTGTCGGTCTCGAGATAGAATGGGAGGGGTCAAGATTGCAAGGTTTTCAAGGTGTCATTCCTGGTACCCCTGAGGTCCTATTTATAGAAAAAAATCTTGGCGGAGGGGGGGGGGGGGGGGCTGTATTTAGACGAAGAAACCCAACCCTGCGAGGTTACCTTTTGGGCTTGCTGATCTCGCGGCTCGCTAGTGGGCGAGATTGCACCTGGCGACTATTCAAGGATCTCGCTGGAGTCTGGCGAGATGTTGATGAAGGTCGCTCATAGACGAGTATCTCTGAGCCCGCCAACCTCTCGGTTGACTGCTCGCTCGAGTGAGCATGATACTAGCCTGTAACAAAGGGTTCCTTCCCTGGTAGCCTGTTGACTTACCCCTGCTCTTTAATGATGACGTTGACCTTCTGCCTACTTGGCGCGACTGGGTCCAGCATTGACGAATAAGGGTTGTACACAATCCCCGCTCTTTTTGAGCGATCCTAGAGCTCAGAAAAAACATCCAACCCGATATTTGGCAAGGCTACTCGCGAGGTGGATACTTGCTATGTGCGTGGCTAAAGCCCCCCCCCCCCCTCCCCCAACCTCTATATATAATGAGGGAGGAGTCATTCCCCGGGCGCCTCTTCTGAATCACCGTGAGATGCCGATCACAGCTGACGTAATCACGCAGAAACTCTTGCTTTTGGGGGAGGTGCTCAACCCACTAGACCCGACCTCCAGGAAGCGAGATCGAGATGGTGACGACGAGGAAGGTGATCGCCGGAAGAAGAAAAAGACGAAGAAGAATTCCCTTGTCGTGGAGGGGGCCTCTGTCCCTGACGGGAGTCTTCCTAACCCTGCTGAGCTCTCTACAATTCCGGCCGTGACTCAAGATGTGCTGAACCAGATGGGTCTGGGCGTGGATACCGACGTCCCGCCCGGTGAGTCGGCTCACCCCAGCCCGCAGCTGAGTGAACCCGCTGCCACTCCGTTCGCGCAACCTGATGCAGACCGTTCTACCGAGGTGCTGACTACCTCGCAAGGTACAAAAAAACGCGGCCGAGCGTTGTCTCTGTGGTTCTAGGCATGATCGCCTCTTTTGACAATAATAACTACTGCAGGAAAGACGCCAACGGGGAACCCTGGCAACCTGGGCGCCGCCCCATCGAACCAAAGTATCCCACGATTTCCTCGTCTGCTGCACCAAGCCCCACAATTCTCCACACGTTGCGGATTCATCTGGGCACCGGGAGGCTGACCCTCGGTTCAACCACTCCCTTGGCAAGGAACACGCTGGCGAGCGCTCCAGCGGAGAGTCCGTCCCCTCCTCCTTCTTTGCCTGCAAGATCTTTGCCATCCTCTGTGTCTACTCTGAACGACCCGCTTCCCCCATCCTTGCGCAGCGGTTGGAATGGGTGGACGCAACCATCAGGCTCCCTGGCGATCACCGAACTCCGGTCCTTCATGGGAAGGCCCCCGTCGATAACCCTGTGGAATCCTCTATGCGCCCCGAGACCTCACAACAACACATCGCGCATTGCCACAGAGGACCATGCGGGGGTCGCTTCTCTGGACGACGTGATCCTCATCATCGAAGTCCCTCCCCTCACTGAGTACACTCCCCCCTCCCGGCGAAGCCCTCCTCACTGGGATCACCTCTCTCCCCAACGCTAGTCTCCCCTCCGGGAGCGTTCTCCTCATTGGCGGGAGGCTAAACAGTAGATCCCGTGCGCTGGTAATGATCTTCCTTTGCGCCAGAGTATTTCTTGTCTTCTTGAAGCTCACATTGATGCAGGTAAGTTATTTTGTTGGTCACCCCGCGACGCCTAGGGCCGCGCTGATCGATGCCATCGGTCTTCCGCTCCGCGAATGTCAGGAAATGGTCTCCTCGACATAACTCGACCTGGAGATTAAATTAAATCAACTAACGATATGCGAGCCGTGTCGGCGCCTTGGTTCGCTGTCCAAGATGTGGGACTTTGAGGAGCGCCTGATCTTTGCGAAGTCGCTCTTTTATGCGATCAATCATATGGAGCAGTGCCTTGGCATGGTGGAGCGTCGACAAGAGCTGTTGCACAACGAACTCCGCGGGATTCAGGGGAGCATTGGATCGGTAGGGAAGTGGGCGAGAATCGACGACAATATCCGTCGGAGCAAGGAGTGCCTGGCAAGGGAGAGCGAGTTCCAGGCAAAGATCGCCAAGCTCTATAGATCGCTACAAGAGGCTGAGGCGAAAGTCACTTAGTGCAACATTTATGAGGTTATCTTTGTTTGATAAAGAACTTTTTCCTTCCTCATCCATACCCGTGAGTCGTCTTCCTAAGGAAAAATGTGCTTCTCTTCTTTGCAGGAGGCCGATCTAGTCGCTGCCTAGCGAATCTTAGAGTTGGAGCAGCAACTTGAGGAGAGGCGAACTGCAAGCGGCGCTAGAGCTGTCCCAAGTTCGAGTTGCTGAGCTGGAGACACGCGAGGCGACGAGAAGCCAACCAGAGATGAGCATCTCCGATTTCAGGAAGAAGATTCAGATTTTCCCGGAAGACCATCCCCGAATAAAGCGCGACATCGCGAGGGTCGTAGATGACATGCTCCTTTCCACGCTCCAGTTCGAGAATCGGCTGATGCCGGTTTCCAAAAATCTGACGCTAGAGGAGATCATCCCGGGACTTCTCGCCGAGGAGCCCGACTCTCCTATGCCAGTGCAATCCTTGGGTTCGAGGGAGGACGACGATTCCAACACTGCCGAGGATGAGGATGACAGTGAGGGTGGGAGCTAGTTATCAGGGTTCTCGCCCTTCCACGCCAACATTTTTTGGGTGGCTCAAAGTCTCACCCCATATGTTTTGGAGATGTATAATTCATGTTAAACACAAATGAAAACTATTTTTTGTTGATCTATTTGCTCGATAGCCGCTGTTTGGATGCTCGTAAGACACGATGCTCGCTAGGCTCTTAGGCTCTAACAACGACGAATACTTGCTAGGATGTTAGGCTCGAGACGACGGCGAATGCTCGTTATGCCCTTTGGTTCGAGACGATGTCGAATGCTCGCTAGGCTCTTAGGCTTGAGAGAGTTTGTGTGCTCGCGAGACTTTAGCACTACGCCCCCTTTTGGATACTCGCGACAGCTTTTTTGGCGAGCATAAGTAATTCCCTGTCATGAGGCTCGAATCATTTCGCTTGGGCGAGTATTTTACGTGTTCGCCATCTTATGCTCGCTCTCCCGAGAAGGGGACAGTCTGCCTGCGCCGAACTCCGCGCTAAACTCGACCAGGGTCACATACTCGCTCAGACACTGCGAGTTTCCTGCCACTTCTTCACGCTCCCCTCCATTCACCATGTTGTCCCCTTGCTGGACTTTCCTCCTACTGTGATCCACGCTCACCACACCAAAATGTTGAAGTCGGGAGAATCTCTTCTCCAAAATTCGGATCTAAGTGAAGCCCAAGGCTACTGGTCAAGTTGTTCGGCTCACCGACTCTGAAGATGAAAACAAGAAAGAGAAAGAAGAAACTAAAGGATCCCAAGCACGGTGGCATGGAGGTTCCACCATGTATCTGGAAATTTGGAATAAATTTTCCCTCCACAACCAAAAATGGCTGAGCAAGGTACGAGGAAGTCACCACCTAGAGAGTTGTCGGTCTCGAGAGAGAATGGGAGGGGTCAAGATTGCATTGTTTTTAAGGTGTCATTCCTGGTACCCATGAGGTCCTATTTATAGATATTGGAAAAACCCATGTAAAAGGCCCATTTAGTGGCCCTCTTTCTTTGTCTTCTTTCTCCTCCTTCTTTAGTCCCACATCTTGTATAGAATTTATTCTTCTCTCGTCTCTCCTATATATTTGTATTCTCTCCATGTAATTATACACTTGAGTAATACATACAAGCTTTGGGCTATCTCAACATGGTATCAGAGCCAGGTTCCCTCTAGCTGCGGTCTTCTCTTGTTTTCAAACCGCCCAGCTCGCCCAGCCCGCCTTCCCTGCGGACTGCCTTCTCTGTCCGCTCCGATCTCCTGCGGACTGCCTTTTTTGTCCGCTCCGATCTCCTGCGGACTGCCCCTCTGCATCCGCCTCTCTTCTCTTTCTCTCCGTGGTTCCACCCTCCTCAGGCTTCTTATAGCCATCTTCTGCTCTGACTCGTGGGGCCCACCTCTTCTATCCGCTGCGGGCTTTCCTTCCTGTCCGCTGCACGCTCTTATTCTATCCGCTCGAGCCTCTTTGCTCGCGGACTGCTCCTCTCTACTCCCTATCCGTAGTCTCTTGCGGACTGCTCCTGTCCGCTGCGGGCTCTCCTCCTGTCCGCTGCGGGCTCTCCTACCGTCTCTTCTTCAGTCCGCCAGGGGTTTGCAGCGGCCTGCCCCAGTCCGCTGCGGCCTGCCCCAGTCCGCTGCGATCTGCTTCAGACCGCTGCGATCTACTCCAGACCACTGCGATCTCTGCCTTCTACTTCACCCGCTGCGGCCTCTCTCTGCTCGCGGCTTGACTCTTCCCGCTGCGTCTTCTCCCTGCCCGCCTCTGCCGCGGGCTGCTCCAGTTCGCCGCGACCTCATCCAGTTCGCCGCGACCTCATCCAGTTCGCCGCGGCCTCCTCTAGCCCGCTGCTTGCCGCGCGGTTTGTACTAGCCGCGCCCTGCTGTCTGCTGTGCCTCAGTCCGCTGGTTCTGCCCGCCTCTACTCCTCCAAGTCGCCATGTCCTCCAGCGACTCCACTACCGCTCACCCCCCGACAGACCACGTGGCTCCTCTCGAATCCGCGATGAGCTTCGGATTACTACTCTTTCCCTCTCTGGCAAGTCCAACTTCATCACCTGGGTTCACTCCGTCCGAAGGGTCTTACAAGCCAAGGATCTTGCGCGTCACCTTACCCAGGGCTCCCCGACTCCTCCTACTGATGATTGGCTCCGAAATGACGGTCGCGTCCATACCTGGATCCTGAACTCGGTGGAGGGTGAGCCGTACCAGATGATCATGTATCATGAGACCGCCAAAGCCATGTGGGATGAACTTCATTCTTTGTACTCGGGCAAGGACAACCTTCAGCACCTTTTTGACATCATCACTGATCTTCAAGCTTTGGATGTTGGCAAAGCTCTGGACATGACCTCCTTCGTGGCCCGTGCTAAAACTCTAACGGAGGCCTGAATTCAGCACCAGCCCGCGACTACTGATCTCGCTGCTCAACGCGCCCAGAAGGAGGCTGTTTGTATTGCTATGATTATGGCTCGCGTCCCGCCGCACCTTCACAGTATCCGGGCCCAGGTTCTGGCTTCACCAACTACCCCTTCCTTCTCCGATGTCTGCTCTATGTTACTTCGCGTACCACCTCCACCGGAGGCACCTGCACCACCCTCGCCGGCCCTTCTTCAGCAGGCCCTTCCTCCTTTACTTCCCCCACCATCTTTTACTCGGGGTGGACGTACGGGCTCCCGTGGGCGGGGCCGTGGTGGCCGCGGACGGCCCAAGTGCACCTACTGCGGCCGGGATGGCCATACTGAAGCGGTCTGTCACAAGAAACATGGCTACCCTCCTCGCCCGCCTACTGCTGCTGTTACCGATAGCTCTCCTCCGACTGGTACGGATCTTGAGGCTCTTCGCCTTCAGCTGCAACACCTTCAGGGGCTCCTCCACCCTCCATCTGCCTCCATTGCCTCCACCTCCCCTGCAGGTATTGTCTCCACCTCCACTACAGGTACTGCCTGTCTTTCCTCCGGATCTCGCTGGATCCTGTACTCGGGAGCCACCCACCACATCACTTCCATGCAGCCGCCCCGGTTCTCTGATGCTCCTCATCCCCAGTCTATTACTGTGGCCAATGGTGCGATTGTTCCGGTCTCCGGATGTGCTGATCTCTTCCTCCATCCCTCTCTCTCTCTTCGTTCCGTTCTTTATGTGCCGGCCTCCCCATTTAATTTACTTTCTGTTGGTCGTATTACTACTGATATGAATTGCTATATCACCTTCACCTCTTCTGGTTTTTTGATACAGGATCGTCAGACGCGGATTACCATTGGTAGGGGTCGACTGCAGAACGGGCTCTACCTCCTCGATGTCTCTCCCACATCACTTTCCTCTGTTTCCTCTACTGATTGGCACTGTCGGCTTGGGCATGCCCCTCTACCTATCCTCCAGAAGGCGCTTCCTGACATCTCTCTTCCTGTTTTTAAATGTGATTCATGTATTCTTGGCAAACAGCCTCGTGCTTCTTATCCCGCACATTGTACTCGGAGCTCTGCTCCTTTTGATCTAATACATTCTGATATTTGGGGACCGTACAAAGTTTCTAGCATCTCTGGTTATCGTTATTTTATAACCTTTATTGACGATTACTCTCGCACCACCTGGTTGTATCTACTACATGATCGCTCTGAGCTTCATCGTGTTTTTCAGGCTTTTGTGTTAGAAACTCGTACGCAATTTTCTACCGCCATTAAAACTTTCCGCTCTGATAATTCCCGGGAATACACTAGCCACGAGTTTGCCACTCTCTGCGCAAACTTCGGTATTGTTCATCAGACCTCTTGTCCCTACACCCCGCAACAAAACGGGGTCGCCGAACGAAAGAACCGCCACTTACTTGATGTTGCTCGCTCCCTCATGCTTCACATGCACGTTCCCAAAGTATTCTGGAACTTTGCGGTTTCCACCGCGTGTTTTCTTATCAACCGTCTTTCATCTCCGGTTCTCCAGAACGCTACCCCCTTCAGCCTTCTTTTTCTCTCCGCACCTGCCTTCCCTCTCACACCCCGGGTTTTTGGCTGTACTTGCTTTGTCCATAACCTGGGCCCCACTCTTGACAAACTGGATCCCCGTGCGGCCAAACACATTTTCGTCGGCTACTCCCGCACCCAAAAGGGTTATGTTTGCTACTCCCCGGTCACCCGGAAGGTCTCTGTATCTACTGATGTTACTTTCCGGGAGGATCAACCCTTCTTCCCTCCTCCTTTTCCACCACTTCTACCACCACTTCCTCCTCCACCCTCCCTCCCACGGCCGGTGATCCCCGTCCACTCCCCTTCCACCATCCCTCCGCCTCCTCCCAACATTGACCCTCCTCGACCGCACGTTATTCGGGTCTATACTCGTCGCCCTCTTCCTCCCGTTGCTCCTCTGCAGACGGCTTCGACCTCGGCTTCTCCGTGTTCTGCTGCTCCGGTGCCGGCCTCTACAGCTCATCCGATGGCGAACTATGTTTCTCTCCATCGTCTCTCTCCACCTCTTCAGACCTTGGCTACTTCACTATCCTCGGTCTCTATTCCTACTTCTGTACAGGACACTCTCCAACATCCTGGGTGGCGTGCTGCCATGGAAGAAGAGATGGCTGCTCTGTGGGCGAACCAGACTTGGACCTTGGTGCCCCTTCCTCCCGACCATAAACCTGTTGGGTGCAAATGGGTCTTCGTCATCAAACATGCTCCTGATGGGACCATTGATCGACTCAAAGCTCGTTTGGTTGCTCGTGGCTTCACCCAGCAACCGGGGCTCGACTATGACGAGACTTTCTCTCCGGTCGCTAAGCTCAACACGGTCCGAATTCTCATTTCTGTTGCTGTCCATCGTCAATGACCCTTATTTCAACTCGACGTCAAGAACGCTTTCCTGAATGGCGACCTTCAGGAAACAGTTTACATGCAACAACCTCCCGGGTTTGAGACCACGGGGGAGTCACGGGTTTGTCACCTTCTCAAATCACTATATGGTCTCAAACAATCCCCTCGGGCATGGTTCGACAAGTTCAGCAAAGCTCTCCTGGCAATTGGCTTCACTCGAAGCTCGGCTGACTTCTCATTGTTTACTTGCCACCGGGCAACGGGTACGGTTCTCCTATTGGTGTATGTCGACGACATCATTATTACTGGAAATGACTTGGACAACATACAGGCCGTTAAGCTACATCTGAGCTCCGTCTTCCAAACTAAAGATCTGGGACATCTTCGGTACTTCCTTGGTCTGGAAGTGGCCAGACGGTCAGATGGTCTGGTTCTCTCTCAGCGAAAATATTGCCTGGATCTTCTTCATGATGCGAGCTACTCTGGCTGCAAACCTATTAACACTCCCATGGATGCAAATCACAAACTTTGTGCTCAGGGCTCGGATTCTGATTTTCTTCTACAAAATCCAGAATATTACCGTCGTCTAGTTGAGAAACTTATCTACCTAACAGTTACAAGACCTGATATATCCTTCGCTGTGGGACTCGTTAGTCGCTATATGCACTCTCCTCGAAGCTCTCATCTCCAGGCTGTGGAACGCATTCTCAGATATCTTAAGACTGCTCCTGGACAAGGACTTGTATACAAAACCTCATCTTCCATTCCTACACTAGTGGCATACTCTGATGCCGACTATGCTGGCTCCCTAGACGATCGACGATCTACTAGCGGGTTTTGCACCTATTTTGGAGGACATCTGATTACTTGGCGAAGCAAGAAACAAGCAGTGGGTGCTCGATCCTCAGCAGAGGCAGAATATCGGGCAATGGCTGCTGTGGTCTTTGAACTCACATGGATTGAGAGTCTCCTTACCGACCTTGGAGTTAAACTATCTTCACCACCTCTCCTCCTATGTGACAGTCAAGCTGCCATACATATTGCTAAGAACCCGGTCTTTCACGAAAGAACGAAGCATATTGAGGTTGATTGTCATTTCATCCGAGAGAAAGTCCACATGAAGAAGATCGAGCTCAAGCATGTTCTGGGTACTGAACAGGTCGCTGACATCCTCACCAAAGCTCTACCTAGTACCCTCTTCTATCAGTGCCTATCCAAGCTTGGCGCATACGACTTGTACGCTCCAGCTTGCGGGGGAGTATTGGAAAAGCCCATGTAAAAGGCCCATTTAGTGGCCCTCTTTCTTTGTCTTCTTTCTCCTCCTTCTTTAGTCCCACATCTTGTATAGGATTTATTCTTCTCTTCTCTCTCCTATATATTTGTATTCTCTCCATGTAATTATACACTTGAGTAATATATACAAGCTTTGGGCTATCTCAACAATAGACAAAACCCTTGGGGGGGGGGGGGGGTCTTTAGGTGAGGAGACCCAGCCTTGCAAGGTTACCTTCTTGGGCTTGCTGATCTCGTGGCTTGCTATTGGTCGAGATTGCACCTGGCGACTATTGAAGGATCTTGTGGGAGTCAGGCGAGATGCTGATGAAGGTCGCCCATAGACGAGTATCTCTGATGAGGCGCTAACCTCTCGGTTGACTGCTTTCTCGGGCGAACATGATACTTGTCTGTAACAAAGGATTCCTTCCCTGGTAGCTTGTTGACCCCTGCTCTTTAATGCTATGTTGACCTTCTGCCTACATGGCGCGACTGGGCCCCCCCTTGACGAATATGGGTTGTACAGTCAGATCTAGTGCGGAGACCGAATATCAGACATTATCCTAAGGCCTCTATGAAGTATTGTGGTTGACATCTCTTCTATAGGTCTTGGGGATCCTTGAATCCCAGCCTTTCTGAATGTACTGCGATAATAAAACTGCCATCAACATAGCTCATAACCCTGTTCAATATGATAGAACCAATCTTGTGGAATTTCACAGAGATTTTATCAAGTTTACTTGACATGGGCACATTGTCACTCCTTTTGTTCTTTCCAAAGATCAGTTCACATACATTTTCACCAAAGGTCTAGGTTGCGGCGTTTTTACTAACTCTATACTCAAATTATGGATGATAGATATTTTTTGACCAATTTGTGTTGAAGATTTGTATTTTTGAGCAAATCACAGATTAATAATTCTCATTATTATGTAATGGAATTTCTTAATATTTCCATTTCTCCTATCCCATGTATATGTATTTGTTGGAGTTCAGTGAATGTTAATGTGACTTTACTTCTCCACTGTATCTTTCTTTCTTTCTATTGAACTTGTTTTGATTGGAAAACAATAATCTTTACTCTAATGCATCAAATCCTTCTATCTTCTAAGTTTATTTACCAATTATTTAAAATTCAGGTTCATTGATATTCTTCGAGATCAAAAGCTATGCCTATGGAAAAGTGAGGCAGCTGAATATTCCTTCAAATCACTTGTATCAGCTATTTGTTCTTCTGGATCTGAAAAGTTTCATGGAGAAACGGCTATTGCTTCACCATCCTGGATCACTGCTGGATTAAGCACAGGATATTGCAGGTTACTTGATACAAGATGTGGGAATGCCATTGCTTTTTGGCGAGCACATGCTGGCTATATTACTAAGGTGTATTCAATATATTATTCTTTGAAATCTAAACTCAAAGCCGTAAAATTATGGGCTTCTCTCGTTATAATTTACTTTTTACCTTTTTGAATTTTGCAGTTGGCTGCTGTAGAAGACCATTTGCTTTTGTCCAGCTCTCTTGATAAAACTCTGCGTGTTTGGGACCTTAGAAGGTACTTTTTTATATATTGTTAATTTATAACTGTTGTTTTAACTTTTTAAGGTGTCAATTCAGATACTCACTTTGATACTATTACGATCCAAACTAAGCTTGCCCTTTGGAAGATTCAGTGTGTGCTGGGACTAGCTCGTTAATATTGATTAGAGATATTGATGAAGATCAGCTGCGGGATTACACTCTACTTTGAGCCACCACTCGGCGGGAGGCACATTTATGTACTTGCACGGGATAAGTTGATCGGATCGTTGATCCGAGGCCAAGAGCGCGTCTGAAGCGTCATTTCTACAATATTATGTATTTTGTAACAACCCGATTTTTTTATTATGATAATAATAATAATAATTATTAAACCGAATCTGCCCCCCCCCCCCCCCCCATATAACCCGATCCAGCCCGCCTCCCGCTATTTCATTTGATCGGCTAGGGCTTCGCTCCCGCCGCTCCCGTGCCTCCCGTTTCCCGCTATTTTCCCGCAACCCGCTCCCGATTCCGCCTCCTCCTCCTGCGCCGACCACTCCTCTATCTGACGCCTCCTATTGCTTCCTCGCCTCGTCATGCTCCTTCACTTCCCCTGACCGGTCCAAGGGCCAGCAACCATTCTTCTTCCTCCCAGGGGCTGACAACAACTTCATCACCTCTCCAGAGCCGGAGGTTCTTCTTCCTCCTCCTAGGGCAACAACCTCCTCTCTCTTCTTCGTCGATTTGGCCGTGGATTTCCAGAAATGCCTAGGGTTGGGTTCCCTCTCCTCCTTGAGCCCGATTTTGACTCCTTTTTTGGTAAGAATCTTCCTCCTTCACCCTTAATCAAAATTTTCTTAATTCCTAAATTATTACTGTGCTCCAAATTTTCATATATCCCGCGTTTCCGATTTTTGCCCCCCTTATTATCATCTAACTATTGTGTATTTGTGATTTTCGGCATCGTTCGTCGCGTCGATTGACGGTTCGTGAAGGAAGCCCTTTCTGATTTATGGTTTCCCCTAGCCGAGCGCCGCCAAGTCTTCGCCTCCGCGTGACGTCTCTTCTCCCCTCACTCTTAAGGGAGGTATATTCTCTTACCCCTCTCATGTTTAGATTATTTGATAATAAATTGCTTGTGTTGGCGTAGTGAATTCTGCTGTCTCTTTTGTTGTTTTTAAACATGTCCAATTAGGGTTTTTAAGTCTTGCTTGCGCCGCCGCCGTCAATTTCAGCTTCCTTCAGGCAAGTAGAGATGATTTCTCTCTTGCAAACATTGAATTTAATTGTTTTGTTTGATCTTATGTTTATATGAATCAACCCTTGATAGCTTGTTTCGTCAGATAAATTTAGACATCGAATTATTTATTAGACTTGTACTAGTTTGAGGTTCACTCGATAGGATTAACACGAGTTATGAATATAAATGATGATATTTGAATAATTTGGAGACGAGTTAGTGAATGATAGTTAATTGGATATTCAATTTAAGGATTTGCATCTCGTTTGATGAACAATTTGAGGACAGTAAGCTTGAACACAAGCATTAATAGATTTGAAAGATCATTGTTAAGGCTCCTGGTTAGGGATTTAAAGATGGTTGGATTATGTCACGTTCGTACCGTACACACATTTGAATTGGAAGATCACACTTGTAACAAATTATGAATAACAAATATATGTTTGGTGGTTCTATATCATGCTCAGTAGTGAACACATGTTTTTCTTGGAAGATTACCGTGCTGTAGAATTTATTTAACCTAGGCGAGTTCTCGATATCTCCGATCCGACACCTGTCAACTTACCTCTGCAATTTACTTGATAAATCTTCTTGATATTATGACCTTGACCTCTCGAACTCGCAAGGCTTAAACTCACTGTTTGATTCCTTCTGTGTCGTCCAGTCAGGTTTCATATGTCTGTCTGATTAAAACCTATTCTTGGTCCGATCGCTCATTTTAAGTATGAAATTCGAAAACAAATCCGTAGTTGTAAGCAAATCCTTGAACTGTAGCGTCTAACTAGACATCTGTCTGCCGTCATGGTCAGGACAAGCAGGATTACTTTTCCGACAATACTTGCACACAGATATGATCGTGAACCTTTGACGCCGGCTATAGCACCTACACCTTTCATCGATTACGACTTATAACATATTACGTGAATAATGTTAGGCTATACTCCGGTGTAGTCTAATACACTAACTTGTTCTATTTAGCTCTTTTGTTTGTTGGTCAATGAATAGTTTTGATTCATGAGAAACTGGTACACTCATGCTTTTCTGTTTCTGTTACTGTTCTATACTTTACCCTGCTCATCCTGTTTATTTCTATGTTTTGAGACTTTTTCCTTGTGTTTTGGAATTGCCTTAACTTTCGTGTCAGTGCCGTCAGGTTCCTGAGCCCGATCTGCATCAAGCTTCTTCTTTCCGATGATTGATCTTCTTGCCGTGTCAGGTTTGATGTTTTTGATTCATTTATTTTACTATCAGATGTTTTTTTTATGTGATAATTATGAACAGTAATACATGAACAACTGCTAGGCTATTTATATATTATATGTATTAAAATTTAGTATTATTTGCATGTCCATTCATTTGAGCATTTCATGACAAAAAACCTGTATCCGAAATTTATGTTCGGAATTTTATTTAAAATACTTGTGCATTCAAATTTTTCACTATGATGTTCTAAAAGCTTCCGCTTATAAAAATCAACATGTTTCTATTTAACAGTAACTATTTTAAAACTATTTTAAGTATTCTCTGCATCCGCCTTAGCAGACATGACTTTTTTTCCCTCATGTTTGTGGCATCACGACCCGCTCAAAGCGTACTCTGACTTTTGTCGAGACGGGTTGTGACAGTTGGTATCAGAGGGAGGTTAGAGAGGTCAGCTCAAAAGATAAAGTATTTTTGTAATTATCAAATATTTTGAACTTTATTATAAAAATAGATATACATGCATCATTTCTTCACTCATCTTGTCAGTATCTGTTGTTCGCGGCTAAAATACGCACACACTCACTCATAAGCATGTGTAGTATGCACATGAATGTTAAGGGGTTATTGGCAAACTTAACATTATTGTGCATATGAATTTCCATCATGATATACACCGTTTGCGAATATTAAATTGTATGAGCGGTTTAATATTTTCAAGTGCGCTGATATTAGAGTCCTAATATGCATGACATTTTAAGTGATATGGGTGTTTAACATGTCATGTGTATCCTTTCATTTGCATTCATATTATAAATCATTGCACACGTGTGAAGTCAAGAACAAGAATAATGATTGTAAACACATGAATTTTCTATCTGCTTGACATTCCGCATGATCTCGGTATTGCACTTGCATGATCATTACTTATAGTTATCCAATGAAAATGCTGTAATTATTACATAATTTATGTATCTAACAGTAAGAAATGTGTTAGAATATCTAATTTCTAGTCACCGATATTTGTAATTAGTTTTTCTGTTTCGTGTGTCTGTCACTCTTATCTGGTCATCTCGTATGTTCTTGTAGATAGCTTCTAAGTGTCAGTGGCAACGAGAGTCTTCTTGTTAATTGATTTGCTGTATTTCTTCAGCGTTGTCTTGTGATTCTCTAACTCCAGTTTGACTCACTTCTATCGATACTCAATCGTCATTCAGTTTCTTTTTCCTCTTTGATGTTCTATTTTCGCTTCGTGCGAGATCTTTTCGCTCCCGAATTCTTGTGTTTTGCCGCTCAATTTTGAGCTAATCGAAGAAATTCCTGTGTTTCCTGAAGCTAATCTTTTGTACGTGGCCGAACCCGCTAAGTCTGAAGAGTTCTCTTGAGAAATTGAATCTGATCTTGGTAAGTCTTTGTGATTGTTCTTCTTCCTATATCTTCATAGATAGCCTTGATATCTTGATTTGTAAATTCTTGTTGGAATGATATCATCTGATTTTTCGTCATTTTTGACATCTTTCAGTGTTTCTCAGAAAGTTTCGGGAAGCAACTTCCTAAGTAGGGGCGAATGTGACAACCCGATTTTTTTTATTATGATAATAATAATTATTATTATTAAACCTAATCTGCCCCCCCATATAACCCGATCCAGCCCGACTCCCGCTATTTCATTTGATCGGCTAGGACTTCTCTCCCGCCGCTCTCGTGCCTCCCGTCTCCCGCTATTCTCCCGCAACCCGCTCCCGATTCCGCCTCCTCCTCCTGCGCCAACCACTCCTCTAACCGACGCCTCATTTGCTTCCTCGCCTCTTCATGCTCCTCCCCTTCACTTCCCCTGACCGGTCCAAGGGCCAGCAACCCTTCTTCCTCCCAGGGGGCTGACAGCAGCTTCATCACCTCTTCAGAGCCGGTGGTTCTTCTTCCTCCTCCTAGGGCAGCAACCTCCTCTTTCTTCTTCGTCGATTTGGCCGTGGATTTCCAGAAATGCCTAGGGTTGGGTTCCCTCTCCTCTTTGAGCCCGGTTTTGACTCCTTTTTGGTAAGAATCTTCCTCCTTCACCCTTAATCAAAATTTTCTTAATTCTTGAATGATTTTTGTGCTCCAAATTTTCATATATCTTGCATTTCAGATTTTTGTCTCTTTGTTATCAGCTAACTATTGTGTATTTGTGATTTCCGACATTGTTCATCGCGTCAATTGACGGTTCGTGAAGGAATCCCTCTCCGATTTAGGATTTCCCCTAGCCGTGCGCTGCCAAGTCTTCGCCTCCGCGTGACGTCTTTTCTCCCCTCACTCTTGAGGGAGGTATATTCTCTGACCCCTTTCATGTTTAGGTTATTTGATAATAAATTGCTTGTGTTGACGTAGTGAATTCTGCTGTCTCTTTTGTTATTCTTAAATAGGTCCAATTAGAGTTTCTAAGTCTTGCTTGGGTCTCTTGGTCGCCACCGCCAATTTCAGCTCCTTCAGGCAAGTAGAGATCATTTCTCTCTTGCAAACATTGAAATTAATTGTTTTGTCTCATCTTATGTTTATATGAATCAACCCTTGATAGCTTGTTTCGTCAGATAAATTTAGACATCGAATCCTTTATTAGACTTGTTGTTAACCCCGAAATCGGCGATCCTTCCCAAGACAGCCAGCTCGCTCGTCGTGGCCTGCCCCGGGTTCCTCCTGGAGGTCACGACGCCTTAGTGTGGGCGGACAGAATTCTCTGTCCGCTCAGTCCGCACGGCTTGGGCGGTCTCAGCGGTCTGACCGCCCAGGCCGCGCGCCTTCCCTTGGTCGACAAGGGCCGCGGACTGCTTCCGCAGTCCGCCTCTGCAGGCCGCGTCCTTTTTCAGCTTAACCGCAAGCATGTCTTCGCAGGTCTCCCTTTGCCGGACTCAATTGCCTATCGGCCCAGGTCGGCAACAAGCCGCGTCCTTTGCAGGAATGGACTCCCTTAACCCGCTCCTGCAGGTCGCTCTTCAAGAAAACGAGACCGCTCAAACCGCCAAAACAATAGTGGCGACCTGCCCCAGGACGCCAACCAGCTATTTCAGCTTCCACCTCGCCAACACGCGCGGCCTGCCTCGTCAGTCAGGCAGGTCTCTCAGCCCTTATCACCCAGCAGCGTGGGCAGTCAGCTCCTTCAGTCCGCCTGCAGAGCGCGGACACTAAAACTCCCCGGCTACCCGCAAAGATCGGCAATCATATTCCAGATCCTCGCGAGCTGGGTGGACTCGAAGTACAGTCAAGACTTCCAGTCCGCATTCGTTGATGAATAGCTCCAGCTCCTCAGCAACAGTCCTCATCTTCGGCGGACTCAGCTCGCCAACAGAGGCGGACTCAGCGGACTCAACGGACTCGCCATGCAGTCCGCCTTTCCTTGGCCTCCACCCGCTCTTCTCCCAGCTGCAGGGTCAACCTCCCTCAACCCGCAGACTAGGCGCGGGCTCAATCAGTTGTGGCGGACTCAGCGGACTTGCCATGCAGCCCGCCACACCTTTGCCTCCATCTCTCCTCAGTCCGTAGGCTTGGCGCGGGCTCAGTCAGTAGTGGCGGACTCCTTCCAGCCCGCCAGACAGCAGAACTTCCTCAAGGCAGTCCCAGACCGCATAGCATCGTGCGGACTCGGCGGACTTAGCGGGCACTCAGCTCGCACCCTTAGCGCTCGCTCAGTTTAGCAGCGGCGGACTCTGCGGATTCTCCTCGCAGTCCGTCGCATTGCTTCCAGCTCCCGCTTCCCAGGAGCGGGTAGGTAATCCCTCAGTCCGCGCATCCTTGGCGTTGTCTCCTTCAGCCCGCACATTCTTGGCGCGGGCTCAATCAGCTCAGCAGCGGCGAACTCTGCGGACTCTCCTCACAGTCCTCCACTTAGTCTCCCAGTTCTCCATCAGCAGCCCCAGCTCCAGAAGCAAGCCCCAGTCCGCGCAGCCTGTTGCGGACTCGGCGAACTCCGTCTTCTTCTCGCTCAAGTTACCGTCTCACCGGGGGTAGCGTCACGGCAAGACGTTACCTCCTCGGGCCTATAAATAGACCCCCTTGCCTCTCCTTTGGGGGGTCTCATCGTCGACAAGGTGCTCACGCTCGACGACAGCCCACAACAAGCTCAAGTGATCAACCCTTGCGGACTCCGTTTCTCAGTCCGCCCCATCTCTCTGTCCTTAACCGCGCGCGGCCTGCCGGCTTCAGTTGCCAGACCACGCGGCCTCCTTTTCTCCCTTAGTCGCGCTGCCTGCCGACCTGGTTCTCCAGTTCGCGCGATCTCTTTTCTTACCTTCGCCGTGCGGTCTGCCGGCCTCCAAGCTCAGTCCGCGCGGCTTCCTCTGGCACTTCTTCCTTAGCCGCCAGCTTCCTCCTTGTACCCCTTTATTGCTTTCTTGTAAAGGTGTATTGCCAAGTTGTAACACTCGCTATTAATCAAAGGAAAGCCCGTCACAAGAGTGACATTTAAGACGCGGCGGACGAAGTCTGCTGTTGCCGCTGCTAGCGGCCCCCCTTTCTCTCTTCTTCTTCTTAGCTCGGCTCAGCTCCCTCTCGGCATCAACCTGCAAGCACAACCGTCCAAGTAACCGTCTGCTCGACAGATCCTGATCAACCTCCTCCGCTGCTCTCAGCAAACCTCTCCTCTATCCCCGCAACCACTTTGACAAGCGCTTGCCCCACTCTCGAGCACTCAGAAGCTTACTCTTCCCCTGCAAACTTCATACTCTTCCTCTCCTAGCTTGTGAGATCGAACACCTCCCTCCGTGTTAACTAGTCGGCGCCATTTCCGCGCATCAACAGTTAACACGCGACCTTCAGATCCGAACAGACGGTGAACATCGACAGTTAAGCATGTCAGATCATCATTCAGCCGAGAACCTTTCTCAATCAAGTCCCAAAGATGATCCTCTCTGGGAGGCCTTTGAGCAATCGCGCCGTGAGAATGCTCAGCAATTCCAAGCGATCAACCAAATGCTCGCTATGATCACGCAGCGACTAGACTCTCAACCTGCAGCAGCTCCAGTTGCTTCAGCTGCTCCAGTCAATCCAACACCAACATTGGAGCATCAGCAAGCTTGTCCTCCAGCTTGCCCGCCAGTGTACCTTCCTCCTTATACAACAACCTTCCCGCAAGGGCCTGCAGCCCCTTTGCGACCTCAAGATGAAGAGTTTGCTGCTCGCCAAAACTTTTTCCGGAAAGCAGCCCGGGGAAGTCCTGCTAGATTTCTCAATTTTCAGGGAAGTCATCCTTACCCTTCAGCTCCTGCCTTTGCTCCTCCTGCAACAACTTTTCTCTTTTATCCTCCTGCTTATTTTGTAGCTGCAACTTATGCTCCTTTTTATCCTTATGCTGTAGGAGTGCAAGAAGAGCCTTCGCCATTTGCAGAGAACGTTTGTCATGAACCAACTCTAGCTAACTTCAGAGAGCCCCGGCTACCAATCTACACTGGAGAAACTGATCCAGTGAAGCATCTGCAAGCCTTCGAATCAGCCGTTGCTCTCAAAACTCTTTCAGATGCAACTAAGTGCAAGCTCCTTGTCACAACCGTTGATGGACAAGTGAGGGACTGGTTCTATGGTCTTCATCCTCACTCCATCACTTCCTTTGCTGATTTGCGAAGAGAGTTCTTGCTCAGATTCTCTACCTCAACCAAGAGAAAGGGCGGTCCAGAAGCCCTCTTTGAGATCAAGCAGCGTGACAATGAAACTTGGTCTCAGTTAGTTGATCGATTCCAAAGAGAAATCTTGGACATCGAGATTGTTAGCCAAGAAATGTACCGGGCTCCTACAACTTAGACAAAACAATGTCCTACCTCAGATCCTCAAGATCCTACAACTCAGGTTCCACTTTAAGAACTCTACCTCAGAGTACACCTCTACTCCTACTCCTCAGGCAAACCCTTGCCCTACAATCTCAAAACCTTCCAGTTCCTACAGCTCAAAGAAATTTCCCCTTCTCCTACCTCAGGCTCACAGTCCTATCTCAGACTTTATAATTTAAGCTTACAACTCAGAGGAATCAACCTCCTACACCTCAGATCTACTAATGGATCTTACAAAATTATTAAAACAGAAGGAATTTGTGTTTTGAAATGTCACTCAGAAAGAATGAGACTGGTGACTTATTCTTGATCAGATTTTGATGTGAAATTTTCTTCCTTAACGTTGGCTGTGAAGAACAAGGTTCAACCCTTCTTAACTTTTTCAAAGCTTCTTGAATGAGAAGTTAGGGTTGATTCTTGACTGGAGATGATTGAAATTGATCCACGGTCTGCCTCCTTTCCCCTTCAGAATTTTGTGGAAATTGTTCTGACTGACTTAGACGAGAAGAAGAATTATTTTTTGTTTCTGTTGTGTTGGTCTCCTTATATAGACTTTGACAAGAGTGACCAACTGCCCCGGTTAATTTATTGACATCTGACAATTCTGACAGTTGTCAGATCTTCAGACTTCAAATTCTGGACTTAGAAGAATTTTTTGTCTTGAAAGATACTGCATGAACGTGTTGACACAGTTCTTAGTGTTGACACTTCTGTACTTAGATTCTGTCAACACCAGTCCTGGGTGTCGACACTTTTCTTATAGGGATGTCGACAACAATCTAGTGTGTCAACATTGCTGGCTTCTTTTCTCAACACAACTTTTATCAAATGTGTCGACACGAGTCCTGAGTGTCGTCACAGCCGTTGTCGACCCAAGTCCTGAGTGTAGACACAGATTGCCTCCAGTCTCGACATATCTTGTGTGAAATGTGTCGACACTAGTTCTGATTGTGGACACAGCTGGTTCTTTGACTAACAATGTCGTCCCAAGTCCTGGGTGTCGACACAGTTTGATTCAAGTCTCGACACTTCTTGAATAAGGGTGTCTACACTAGTCCTGAGTATCGACACAACTTGATTCCCAGTCTCGGCACTGCTTATACAAAGGTGTCAACACTTGTCTAGTGTCTCGACACTTTTGTACTTAGACAATTTTCTTCAACATAGCAACTGCACAAGTAAACTCAACATTCATCAAATATAAATTTGTATATATCATTGAGTTGAAAGAGCTTATACAAATCAGGTACATAATTCCCAATGTACCCAACAATCTCCCTCTATTTGGAGAAGTCATAACTCAAATTCAATGATAAACACCATGATACCAAAATATGATGATAAGAATATATATATTAAAAGTGTTGGACAGAAATGTAAAGAACATAGGAATGAACACACAAATATAACCAAGTTCAAACAAACTTTTCATTCCAATTTGTTATCAGTTTACACCTTTAAGTTTGTTACAAAATTCTTAAAAATAAAATTACAAATATTCAAAGAAAAATATTTTAGGAAAGATCTGGCTCTCTGATGACAATGTCTTTTTTTGATTGTATCTTAGCTTTAACTTCAGGCACTTTGTCATTAGCTATCTTTTTGTCTTTGTCATTCTTAGCTTTAGAAATTTTTCCTCCTTAATCTTTTGCCTTTCATAATAGTGATATGACTTGGAAAAGTATTTGTTGGGCTCAACAGAATTAGATGGGATCTTCCCTGCCTTCAGATCATGTCTGAATTTCTGATGACCTCCTGCTGCTTTAAGTGCTTAGCTTACTCTTGCTCTGTATACCATTTTCCTCTATCAGTAACATTAGTATTGACTGCTTTCCATGCTATGAGTATAATTGATCTCGAAGTTGTGCTCCATTATTCAAAGTCTGGCCTAGCTTCAGCTTGTTCCCTGAACCTTTTATTTGACAACTGAACTTCTTTCTATTTAAGTAAAGCAGATGCAATCATCTCCACCTCTTCACATACTATATTTTGAACTTGTGGTGGAGGACTGTATATGGTTTGGACAGTAGCTTAAATGTCCTCAAAATGAGCTGGTCTGTACATGAATTGGACAAGATTTTTAGGATTTTGAATGTCCTCAAACTGAGCTGGTTGGCCTAAAACCCTAAACCCTAATCATCTCCACCTCTTCACATACTATATTTTGAACTTGTGGTGGAGGACTGTATATGGTTTGGACAGTAGCTTAAATGTCCTCAAAATGAGCTGGTCTGTACATGAATTGGACAAGATTTTTAGGATTTTGAATGGCCTCAAACTGAGCTGGTTGGCAACCAGACTCAGCAGTTTGGTCTCCATCATACCATAGGAGAGGATGACCAAGAGTGTCTCTGATGCTATTGGAAATCCAAGTAGCATGCTCAGAGCTAGCTTTTATCATTACCCTCTCCCCCTTTATGACTTCTCTTTTCATTTGATCTCTCAAATCATTTTTGTGAAATCTAACTTGTCCATCTAGATAATTTATTCCTGAGGTTAAAATGGTCTTTACTTTCAGTAAATGGTCATCCAAGCCCTTGTCAGAAGCTTTGATATCCTTAATTAGTGATTCTAAATGAGTTGTCAGCTGAGTTTTCAGATCCTTTGTGGCAGAAGTTATCTTGTTTTCTAAAGCAGTAATTTGTTCAGTCAGCTTGACCATTGTTTCATTATGCATTACAGTCATATTCTCATCCATTATTCTTTGATTCTCAAGGACATAGCCTTGTTTTACAGCTGTTTCATCTTCAGTCTTTTTGGACTCCTCTTGCTGTTTAGCAAGGTATACCACACCATGAGCTTCCCTCTGGAAGAAATCAGTCATATCTGTCTCTAGAAGATTTACTCCAAACCTAATAGACTTAATGTCCTGAGCCAGTTGAAACTGCAGCTCCTTATTCCTTTCATCTACATATTTCTCAAGGTGAGTTCTTTGCTGGTCAAGCATAATCTATAGTTGAACTAGCAGTGAGCTTGAATCCACTGGAGGAGCGGATGTTGGGCCAGATTGTATAATCTTTTTATAGCTTTTCCTTTTCTTCTTTAGTTCAGACAATTTCCTTTTCTTTATCTAAGAGGCTTCTTCCTCCTCAGATTCAGATGAAGTTACCACCTCAATAGATGTTTGCTCTTTTGCTATTTCAATAGTTGGGGTCTGATCTGCCAACTCCCCCTCAACCAGTGCAACTTCTTCACCAATGTTGATGGTATCCAGGTTGATCTCATCTTGCTGAGCATCAGCATCTGGAACAAGGTCCTCTAGAAGTTCAGTCATCTCCCCTTGGATATGTATATTTTTATCCAAAACTATTTCTTCTTTGGTCTCCTTGGGGATATCATCCTCCATCTCTCTGTCTGGTATTTCCTTTTCGGGAACTTTAGTTTGTTTCAGCTCTTGTACAACTTCCATTATTATTGTATTTATAGTATCCATTTCAAGTTCTGGCAGATCATTGAGGTTCTCCCCCTCAATTTTATCCTTCTCTTGTATATTCTCCCCCTGAATGTGTTCCTTTTCTTGCACTGTCTCCCCCTCCACCTGATCACCAGTTTCAGGTGAAGGCCTTGTAGATTTCTCTGCTATTGTATCATCTTTTTTTCAGAGGTAGAACTTTCTTGTTCTTCATTTTTACTGGAAGAAGCTTCATCCACCACTACAACTTTCTTCTTTTTCTCTTTCTCCTTCTCAACTACAGCTGATTCTTTGGAAAGGACTCTATCCCACTTGGCTAATATCCTCATGTCCATTCTTCTCATATGGTTAATTTTAGATCCAAGCTTTAGGTTGAGGCTGTCAGGAATAGCATGAATCAGATATAAACTAAGAATTCCCCCCATATTAGGTTTCTTGATACTCTCTGCTATTTTATCAAAGGCTACTCTACTCCAGTTAGTCTTGATTTTAAAAATTACTTTTGTTATAAGCTCAAACATCTGGGCAGATAATCTGTCATGTGCTCATGTTTTACACAACAACACCTTCCCAATTATTTCTGATAGGAACTTTCCTTGAGAATTCATACCCTTTCTGTTCATGGTGCTTCCAATCTTAGTGGTTTGAGCCAATCCACACCACACCAATGCTTCAACTATCCTAGTGGTGTCTATTTCATCTTCCTGATCGATTTTTGGCATTTGAAAGATCCTTGCCAGTCTTTTGATTGTGAGTTTAACCTTAGCTTCATACAATTTAGACTTATCTTTGCTGATTTTGAATCCAGTATAACATTTGAGAAGAACTCTGAAACTTCACGTTTCCAGATCTTTGATGGTTCTGAGAGTAGATATTCTAGACCTGCCTCAGTTATTAGGTCAATGACGTTCCTAATTTCTTCTTGCGCTGAGACGAATCCATTGCGCACCGGTTCATAACCTTCATTGATGTTGTCGTCATTCCTTGGAGCCATTGGAGTGGAGAAATTTAGAAGATGTGTCGACTATCGGAGTTCTAGGTCTCGACACTTAGAAATCAATCTCTCGAAATTTCAAGAAAGCGTAGTCGACGTCTACTCTTTTACCCCTTTTATAGTCAAATTTGCCCTGAAGACGAAAGGGCGCGCTGCATTTAGACTTCTCTAAATTTTTAGGTAAAAACCTAGTGTCGACACAAGTAGTTCTGTCGAGATGTGTCGACACAAGTCGACACAAGAATCATGTCTCTCGACACAAACCTTAAAGTCTCGACACCCTTATGTCTCGACACTTACTTTAGTGTCTCGACACATTACTGCATATAGTATCGACACCCTTTCTGGTGTCTCGACACTTTTTGAACTGTCTCGACATATTCTCTGGTGTCTTGACACAATTTTTGACTTAGTCAAAATTTTATTTTCTGAAATGTATATTCGTGACATTTATGATGTCTTACTTGTTTATTTAGGTTGGTAAACTTTGTTACTTAACTTATACAAGTTGAACAGAGATGTTTTTAAGGTACCATTGTATATGATTATTTTATGTTTAACATTTTTAGTTCAAACTTGAAGAAATTGAACTTTTTTTCGTCTAAGAGTTTTGTGAATATGTCAGCAATTTGATTTTCTGTTGGAGTATAATGTAAACATATATTTCTCTTTTCAACATGTTCTATAAGAAAGTGATATCTGATTTCTGTGTTTGGTTCTGTTATGAGAAATAAGATTATTAGCAATTGAGATTGTACTAGTAGAATCAGAATACATAACAAATTTATTTAGTTGTACACTATAGTCCAGGAGTTAATGTTAAATTCACAGTAACTGTACACAGCAGCTCGCAGCTGATATATATTCAGACTCAGCTGTTGAAATAACTACACTTAGTTCCTATGACATTGTGATTTCTAGGTCTAGGAACTAGATTTCAGACCTTACATCTCTCAAATTGGTTAAGCTTTTCTTGTATTGCCATAATCCATTTGAGGTCTGAATTGACTTCTTCATACTTCTTAGGTTCCATCTGAGAGAGAAAGCTAGAGAACAGAACTTCATTATGATGTCTACTCTCAGTAGTCACTCCTAGCATGACATCACCTATTATTTGATCAATAGGATGATTTTTAAGGTGTCTAACAGCTACAGGCAGTTTCTTACCATCACCTTGTTCATTAGGTAAAGGAGGATGAATCTCTTCCTCCCCCTAGGCAGTGACTGTGTCTTCTATAGGAATTACTACATTATTTCTAGCCTCTAATTCTATATCAGATGAATCTCCTAAATTTAATTTTTTCAACTTGTAGTCAACATCTCTTACACTTGAATTGTTAGATAGTATATTATGTAAGACTGAAGTTTTATCAAAAACAACATTAATTGATTCATCTACCACTTGATGTTTCACGTTGTAGATCCTATATTCCTTGCTATGATTGTTATATCCTACCGAAATACCTTCATAGGACTTCCTCTGAAAACTTACTTAAATTAGTCTTCCAATTGTCTAAAGACATAATACTTACTTCCAAAGATCTTGAAATAGTACAGACTTGGTTTTCTACCTTTCATTAGTTCATAGGGAGTCTTGTTGTGACTTTTGTTGATCAAGACCCTATTCTGAACATAACATGCAATGTTTACAGCCTCAGCCCAGAAATATTCTGGGAGAGATGTGACACTTAGCATAGTTCTAGCAGACTCATTGAGAGTTCTATTTTTGCTTTCAGCAACCCTATTTTGTTGGGGAGTTCTAGGAGAGGAGAATTCCTAAAGAATCACTAGTTCTTTACAGAAATTTGTCATTTTTTCAAATTGAAATTCTGTGCCATGATCATTTCTGAACTTGACCACAGAACAACCCTTTTCTTTTTGAATTTGTTTGTCAAAATCAGCAAGAATTTCCAGTGTTTCAGACTTTCTCCTTAGGAAGAACACCTAAACAAATCTAGAGTTATCATCTATAATCACATAGGTGTAAGACTTCCTACCTAAACTAAGAATTTGCATAGGACCAAATAGATCCATATGAAGTAAGTACAAACACATCTCAGTGTCTTTTGACTGAATGCTCTTAAAGGAGACTTTTGTCTGTTTGCATTTTTGACATGCTGAACACATGTCTTCTTTGGAGCATTTTAGCTGGGGTCCATTTTTAACTAAGTCCTTAGAAAAGATCTTGTTCATACCTCTATAATTTAAGTGAGCTAGTCTCTTGTGTCATTGTATACATAAAGAGTCTTTCTCACTTGTCACTAGACATACATGTGAATTATTATTTATACTTAAGAAATTTAAACAATAAATATTGCCACTTCTAGTTCCAGACAAGATGATCTCTTGATCACTTGCATTCCTTATCAAACACTTATCATTGTAGAATATGATTTCAAAACCTTTATCACAAATCGGACTTATGCCTATCAGATTGTGTTTCAATCCTTCCACAAAAGCCACCTTTGTGATAGTCACTAGACCGTTAGAAATGTTACAATATCCCTTGGTGAGTTCTTTTTCTGAGCCTCCAAAGATTTCTTTTGGTTCATTCTTTACTGATGTATAGTCCCTTAGCAGACTTCTTGTTCCAGTTATGTGCCTGGAACAGCCACTGTCCAAGTACCATATTGGTCTTTATGTGGTACTTGGATTCACCTGCAATCACAGAATTAATTAACCTTAGGCACCCAAATAATTTTGGGGTCTTGGTTCCTGTTAGTCTTAGTTGTATGAAACACAACATGCTTTCTGAACAGATGTGTCTGTGACTTTAATGAGGGTGCTGTCGGATTATACTAACAATCT
This sequence comes from Platanthera guangdongensis, assembly GCA_039583875.1. NCBI lineage: Eukaryota > Viridiplantae > Streptophyta > Magnoliopsida > Asparagales > Orchidaceae > Platanthera > Platanthera guangdongensis. Next base: position 68,256,412 of record CM077163.1, on the reverse strand, counting down.
AGGGTAAAATGCCTAACCTTCCCACAACACCAACATTCTAACATGTTATATTTTTTTTTTGTTGTACCTTTGAAGTTGTACATCTGGGCACCTTAGAGTTGATATTCAGATTCCATGGTAGAGGTGCAACATTGACACCCTTACCTTTCATGTTGAAGTGATGTGTACTTTGAGCAGATCCAAGAATTCCTTGTCTCTTTGGATTGATCACTCTTTGTGGTGGTCTGTGGGCCTTATAGACATTAGATTTTTGTCCATTCCAGCATGACTCTTTATTGACCTTGCTGGTGGTTCACTCAGAGCTCGTGTCTAGGAACACATGATCCCTTGTATCTGTTAGAAGTCAGATGCTTGACAGGTTGCTTAGCTCGAGCTATTGGGGCTTTACCCTTAGGCTCAGGTTTTTTTATTGATCTTATTATCCTTAGTATATCTTACACCACTTCTAAATGGTACAGAAAATGTATCAATAATAGGTAGTACAGACTTAGGTCTTGAGAACTCTTTCAGGATCTGTCTTTCCTGAAGAAGCTTTGCTTCCAGGTCTTTGACAGTCTTGGCTTGTTTAAATCTATGAGCTTCAGTTTTTGAAGGTCCAACTTAATGTTGACCCTCTCCAACTGTAAAGTACTGCTCTCAAAGAATCTAGTTTTTTGGCTTGTTCCTTAACTAGCTCTTTGTTTGTAATCAAAGCCTTAAACAACTTCCCATATCTATTGATGAGTGTGTTGAAATCTGCTTCAGAATCGGAACCATGCTCATTATTATTAGAAGAGTGTGAACATAATTCATTCTCTGATGCTGATCTAGAGCTTGAGGAAAAATTAGTAGTAAGATGTTTTACCTTGGCAGAATTTGAACAATCCTGATCTTTTTCTTCTGCTAGGGTCATCATCCCTTGATCTGTACAGTCTTCATTATCACTGGCTGACAGTGTGGTTCTTGTGTTGCTGGCCTCCTCAGTGTCCATTAAACACAAAAGAGTCTCCTCCTCTTCTGGTTCAGATCAATCTGTCTCACTGTCTGAAAGAGTGAACTGCTTCTTGGCCAATAGGCTTTTGTCAAACTTCTTGTGCTGTTCAGTCTTCCAATTTTCAGAATTTTTCTCCTTTCTTTTTATTGGGCAGTCAACAATAATATGCCCTTGCCTGTTACATCAATAGCAAACACGATTAATTTTAATGTGTTTATTATGAGAAGAACCATACCTGACCACAAATTTCTTTTTCCTGGTTTTCTCTGAGTGATCCGTCTTCTTGTGAGAAGAGTCTCCAACTTGACCCTTCCAGTTGCCCTGCCTTCTTCTCCTCAACATCTTCTTGAATTGTTGTCACGACCCGTCTCGACGAAAGTCAGAGTGCGCTTCGGGCGGGCCGTGATGCCACAAGCATGGGCGAAAAGAAACCATGCCTGCTAAGCCGGATACAGAGAAAATCTGAAATTAAATTATTGTTTTGTTGAAAAGTTTATGGTTTTTTTAAAAAAAGATATATGCGGAAGCGCTTAAGATTTTAAAACAGTGAAAATTTAATGCACATGTATTTTCTTATAAAATTTAATGTTACACACAGTACTGAAACAGAAATAAATGCAATAACAACAATAATGGAAATGTTATAAAATGATCTAATACAACAGAAATATCATAGAAGTTATCCATGATACAAAAGAAAATGTCTTACCATAACTAGTATATGATAAACGAACAGACAGTAAATGCTTCAAATACATAAAACCTGATGCAAACAACTACAAAGAAAAAACCTCCGAGCAAAGCTGCAGCTGAACAGGAAGTAGCTCAGGGGGCAGGCGGCGCAGTCACGAAACCTAAGACAATTTCAAGACAGAAGGAAAAATGTCTTACAACTTATGATTTAAACATGAGCAAGTTAATGAATTAAAATGTGAGCAAAATCAAACAGACATATTCGAGTACCGATCTATCTTGTACGAAGCTACCAAACATACCAAAAACCAAGTCAACAGACACTTCTGAAAGATTAGCCTACTCCGGAGTATAGCCTAATGTAAAATGTTGTAAGTCTTGATCGATGAAGTGTAGGTGCTATAGCGGGCGCACATGGCTCACGATCAGATCTATGTGCAAGTCTTATCGGAAAAGTAATCCTGCTTGCCGTGACCATGCCAGCAGACAGATGCCCAGTTAGACGCTACAATTCAATTATTTGCTTACAACTACGGATTTGTCTTTATGTTTCATACTTAGGTGGTTACTTATCATGTTATGTTATGTCAACATTATGAGAGTCCAGAATTTTGTAGAAAAAACATTGGTAAAAGAGCAGATAACCAGATTAAATCTAAAGTTTTTTCAAGTGAGACGGGGTTCTCTACTTGGCTTAAGGTGACGTCGCAAAATGTTAGCGACTGCTAAATGACGCAAGCGAGGTCAACAACTTTAGCTAAACCTGTTCCAAGATCAAAAATGTACTTCAAAGCAAGAATAACGTTCCTACACTTGCACACGCATATGATGACAGCGCTACACAACATGAGAGGAGTTTAGGAATTTACCTCCCTCGAGAGTGAGGGGAGAAGAGGCTACCGCGAAGGATCAGGGATTTTGGCAGCGTTTGGATGCGAAAAAGTCCTAATTCGGAGAGTGCTTGGAGTGATTCCACCACTAGACCTGAAGAGCGGCATCGTAAACACAAATAAGACTTGATTAGTCGAATATACGACGAACACACGTTGAATCGACGTTGTTACATCGATTGGTGAGTGAAAATTAGCAAAAACAGTAAGAGAAAACTGAACTTAGGAGGCAAGATGTGTTTTCTTACCCAAGTGAAGCCAAATTCCGGCCCAAGGAGGAGAGGGGAGGAAACCCTAGTCGTCCTTCTCGCAAGCACCAACCCAAACGGAGCAGGAGAGGTCGTCGGAGGGAGAGACGGTGGTTGTCAACCCCTTGGAGGAGAAAGAGATGGTTGTTGCCTTGATGAAGAGGACAGTCGGCCAAGAGAGGAGGAGCTGTTGCGGGAGTTGCCGGCCAAGTGGAGCGCCGGAGACGACGGGGAAACAAGAGGATGAGGTGCCAGTCCTAGAGGAAGGGATCTCCGGCAACGGGAAGGGGAATCGGGACGCCCGGACGCGGGATCGGGAGCGGCGAGTCGCTCGTCTTCGCGGAGACGGGACTGCGGGCTGCTGCTGTGCGGGAGGGATTTGTACCGGGAGAAGTGTTTTGCGGCTTGCGGGATTTGAGCACCGGCTCAGTTCTTTTTAAATAAGGGGGGGGGGGTAGGTTTAGGTATTGGTTTAAGTCTATGTTAAGTCTTTTTTTAGGTATTGTTAAGTCTTTGTTTATTATTATTGTTATAATAGTGAGATTGTTACATTCTCCCCTACTTAGAAAGTTTTGTGCTGAAACTTTTCAAAGAATTCTCTGGAAAGTCTATTATTATTGTTATAATAGTGAGATTGTTACATTCTCCCCTACTTAGGAAGTTTTGTCCTGAAACTTTCCAGAGAATTCTCTGAATGATACTAAGCAACGAAGTTTTAGATGACATATACTTCAAACAGAAGTTTGCAGATAAACGCATGAAAACTAACTATGAAAGATACTTAAATAACAAGAAAGTAGGACTTAAAGACGTACCAAGATCAAGAGAAGAGTTGTATCAGATTCGAGCTCCCAAGTGTACTCCTCGGACTTACCATGCAGCCAAAGTGACTTCACCATCGGAATGGTTCTCTTTCGAAGCTTGCGCTCTTGAAATTCGATGATCTTCGAAGGCTCGATCGGAAAAGACAGATTGACTTCAGGGATCACTGGAACTTCTTCAAGAACACGATTTGGATCGTGGATATATTTCTGAAGCTGGCTAACATAAAAGACGTCATGGACACCGACCAAAGAAGCAGGTAGCTCCAGACGATAGGCAGATCCTCCAACACGTTCTGAGATGGAGTACGGTCCTACGAACCTCGGGCTGTGCTTATGATGGCGACCTAACCGTTTCACCCCAGGAGTAGGAGAAACCTTCAAGAACATTTGATCGCCCACAGCAAACTCTAACGGACGACGGCGCTGATTTGCATACTTTCTCTGCCGCTCAATGACACGACTGAGCTGAAGACGAGTCTTCTTGGTGGCTTCCTCCATTTCCTGAAGTAGCTCAGGGTCCAAAATCACCTTTTCACCGACTTTCGACCAGTAGAGCGGGGTCCTACAACGACGCCCGTACAGTGCTTCGAAGGGAGCCATCTTGAGTCTCTCTTGATAGCTGTTGTTGTAGGCGAATTCAACCAATGGTAGATGTTCATCCCAAACTCCCTTGTAGTCCAAAATATAACACTGTAGCATATCTTCGAGAATCTGATTAACACTCTCAGTCTGGCCATCGGTCGTCGGATGATACGTGATACTCAGGTTGAGATCAGTGTCCAAAGCTTGCTGAAATCCCTTCCAGAAGTGTGATACAAATCTCGAGTCACGATCAGAAATAATTCGCAGAGGAATCCCATGGAGCCTAACAATCTCAAAAACATAAATCCGGGTCATCTTCTCGGTGGAATGACCCTCCTTATACGGGATGAAGTGAGACACTTTAGTTACGCGATCTACTATGACCCAAATTGCATCATGTCCCATCGGAGTACGGGGCAGATCAGTGATGAAGTACATAGAGATGTCTTCCCACTTCCATTCAGGGATAGGCAGAGGCTACAAAAGTCCACCAGGACGCTGACGCTGAGCTTTCACCTTCTGACACGTTAGACATCGAGAGATGAAGCGTGCAATATAGTTCTTCATGTCAGGCCACCACACGATCTGCTTCAGCTCATGATACATCTTGTTGTTGCCAGGATGACCAGATGTGAGGGACTCGTGGGCTTCTCGGCAAATACAATCCAGCAACTCAGGAACATCGGGAACGCAGAGGCGACCTCGAAAACACAAAACATCATCAGAGATGGAGAAATCTGGGAGAGTTCCAAGTTCAACCTGTCGGCGAATGCGCTGGAGTGCGGGATCAGACGGCTGCAGGTCCTTTACCTGTTCTACCCATAATGGACCAGAGACTTCTCCTTGGCCTCCAGGTGAGAAGGATATGTTCATCCGCTCGAGGTCATCAATCAGGGCCGCGAGAGAAGCTGACATGGGTGCACCGGTGGCAACTGAAGCCTGACGACTCAAAGCATCCGCCACTGAATTGGCTTTCCCGGGCACATAAGTGAGCTGCAGGTCATAATCTGCTATGAATTCTAGTCATCGCCTCTGACGAAGATTGAGATCTTTTTGAACAAAAATATACTTCAAACTTTGATGGTCAGCGAAGAAGTGACATTCCACGCCATAGAGGTTGTGACGCCAAAGCTTCAAAGCAAACACCACTGCAGCGAACTCCAGATCATGAGTGGGGTAGTTGCGTTCATGAGTCTTCAACTGTCTCGACCCATAAGCAATAACACGATCTTCTTGCATCAGGACACAACCCAAGCCCACTCCGGAAGCATCGGTATAAACTGAAAAGTCCAACCCCTCTGAAGGAAGAGCTAAAACTGGCGATGAACAGAAACGTTGCTTCAATTCAGAAAAGGTCTGCTCACATTGATCTGACCACTCGAATCTGGCATGTTTTTGGGTTAGTTGTGTCAGGGGAGCAGCAAGAGAGGAGAAGTCCTTGACGAAACGCCGATAATAGCCCGCCAAACCAAGGAAACTGCGAATCTCAGTAGGGGTAGAAGGCTGCTTCCAGTCCATAACAGCGGAGACCTTGGCAGGATCAACGGAAAGTCCTTTGCCTGAAATGACATGCCCCAGAAAGGCAACACGATCCAGCCAGAACTCACATTTCGCCAACTTGGCATAGAGTTGGTGCTGACGAAGCGCGGAGAGAGTGAGTTTAAGATGGGTTGCATGCTTCTCACGAGTCTTTGAGTAGACCAAGATATCATCAATGAAAACAATGATGAACTTATCCAGGTAGTCGCGGAAAACACGGTTCATCATATCCATGAAAGCAGAAGGGGCGTTAGTCAACCCAAAAGACATCACCAAAAATTCAAAGTGTCCATACCGAGTCCGGAAGGATGTCCTGGGGATGTCAGATTCCTTGATCTTCAGCTGATGGTAACCCGACCTGAGATCTATTTTGGAGAAGACGGTACTGCATTTGAGCTGGTCAAATAGGTCATCCACGCGCGAGAGGGGGTACTTATTCTTGATGGTTACCTTGTTCAGGTCCCGGTAGTCGATGCACAATCTCATGGATCCGTCTTTCTTTTTAACCAAGAGAACGGGGGCTCCCCAAGGAGAAGAGCTGGGACGAATGTACCCACGCTCAAACAACTCATCCAATTGCGACCTAAGCTCCTCCAGTTCTCGCGGTGCCATGCAGTATGGAGCTTTAGATATGGGGCGCGTTCCAGGCTCTACATCGATGGAGAACTCTACTTCACGATCAGGAGGCATTCCAGGCAACTCGGCGGGGAAGACGTCAGGGAACTCGAAAGCAATTGGGATAGACTCAAGTTGCGGTATGACGACATCTGAATGTGAAGCATAAACAAAGCAAGCAAAACATCCCTGACTAAGAAGTCAAGAGGCGCACAGCAGAAATTACCTGCAGGTGGCTGTGAGTGGTCCTAACATGGACGTTGTAGTCTTTGTCATCGATACTGAGATTGACCCTCTTTGTCACACAGTCCAGTTTTGCTCGATACGCGACCAGCCAGTTCATACCCAAAATTACGTCGAATTCTGTCATATCCAGGACTATGAGATCGGCGACAACTTGCAATTCACCAAGCAGTATCGGACAATTGAGAATGCCTCTAGTTGACAAGGGCAGATGACCGGGGACAGAAATCTCGAAACGGACTTCGAGTGGCGAAGTAGGCCAACTATGAAGATCCACAAAATGACGCGCTATAGAAGAGTGAGATGCTCCAGAATCGAATAGGATTTGCATCCACTTGTTCTTGAACCTAAAACTCCCTAGAAATGAATATTACGGGCAAATTCAAGATTATTTGACACTAAGGCAGCAAATGAAAAGATGCAGGAAATTAACAAAAAGCTTTACATAAAACATAGCAGAGATGACAGAGGTAGATGCGAGCGTCTCGCCCTGAGTGGTGACGTTCAACACAGCCTTGCCCATATCTTGGGCACCAGAAATAGCCTGCAGAGGCTCAGCGAGGATCGGGCTTTTCTTCACGGGGCAATCTTTAATTTGATGTCCAAACTGCCCACATCTGAAGCAAGTATTCATCTTGTGGCGACAATCTCTCACCAAGTGACCCGATTTCTTGCAGTAAGTACAGACGGAGGAGGCAGAGGCAAGCGTAACCTGAGGTTGTTGTGCGGGCACAACCATCTTCTGCTTCTTCAGGAGGGAGCGGCAGACAAGGATGGTATGGCCAACTTTATGGCAGTAGGCACACACCTCCTGGGACTTGAGACCTTGCTCCTGAGGTGGAGCACTCTTAAGCTTATGGTCAGGTGCAACGACATTGCTTGTACCATGCTGAACTTTCTTGGCAGTGCGATCCAGCTCAATAGCCTCAACCTTCAAGGCGTCCCCAACAATCTCGGCATAGGTGGTGGCTCCGTGGGTTACCACATGCTGGCGGAAGTCATGTCGGAAGCCCTTCACGAATCAACTGATCTTCTTAGACTCATCGGGCACGAACTCTGCGGCAAGGAGAGATAGACGAGAGAACTCTATCTCATATTCAGTCACGGTCCTGCCGTGCTGCTGAAGGGTCAGGAACCTTTCAGCTAACTTGTCTCGCTCCACGGACGAAAGAAACTTTTCCATGAGCGCATTCTTGAACCGCTCCCAGGTCATAGCAGAAGAATTGGGGAGACTGCGCCGCTGAAGCCTCCAGGTGTATGCATCCTCGGTCAGCTGGTAGGCCGCAAGATGAATCTTTTGTGCCTCAGGGACACCGACATACTCGAAGTGCTTTTCCATCTGGGAGAGCCACTCTAAAATGATGAAGAAATCACGGCTGCCATTGAAGGAGGGCAGATTCAGCCTCTTGAACATCAGCGTATCTGTCATCGCTACAGGAGGAGCAACTAGACCTGGCACGAGCGGGACCACCAGGGTGTCAGTAAGCGAGCCAGTTCCTGAACCAGGTGCAAGAGGGGTGGTTATAAGAGCGGCGGTAACAGTGACTCCAGCTGTCCCTGCGCTGCCAGAATCAGGAGTTGTGTCAGGAGTTTGACGATCTTCCTCTAAGCTAGTGAGATGCTCGAGAATCTGCCTCAACAGCTGGGCAGTGGCATCTCCAGAAGTTGCTCCGGCAGGAGGGGTATACTTCTTACGCTGCGATCGCTTAGGGGCCATCTAAGGAGGAACACAAAGGAAACGAGTAAAGAGACAGTTACGTTAATCATAGAAGATTAAGGAACAACAGGTTCTAGCATTTTGATACTGTCGAATACATAAATCATATATTAGTTACAGCTTTTTCATGGGACAACTCTAGGTAATGCTCATGTTAAAATGACAAGGAATCACATGCAATGTCAAACAATTTATAAATCCATGTGTGTACAATCATCATCTGTTGTTCTTGACTTAACATTTGTGTAATGAGTTATGTTATGCATGCAATGTAATTATGTATAAAATGCATTCCTACGAATGTTCATGAATGGATACACATGTCATGTTAAGCGCTCATATCACTTAACATGTCATGCATATTATGGTTCTAATGTCAACGCACTTGAAAATATTAAACCGCCCGTACAATTTAATATTCGCAAGCGGTGTATAGACTAGTGCAAATTCATATGCACAAAAATGTTAAGTTTGCTCATAACCCCTTAACATTTGTGTGCATACTACTCATGATTATGAGTGGGTGTGTGCAATGTTTCAGCCGCGAACAACAAATAATGACATGGTGACTGAGATATGATGCATGTTCCTGTATTTACATAATAGAAATTAAAATACTTGATAATTTCAAAATACTTTGTTTTCTTTTTAGAGCTAACCTGACTCTGATACCAATAGTCACGACCCGTCTCGATGAAAGTCAGAGTGCGCTTCGGGCGCGCCGTGATGCCACAGGCATGGACGAAAAGAAACCATGTCTGCTAAGGCGGATACAGAGAAAATCTGAAATTAAATAGCTGTTTTGTTGAAAAGTTTATGGTTTAAAAAAAAAGATATATGCGGAAGCGCTTAAGATTTTAAAACAGTGAAAGTTTAATGCACATGTATTTTCTTGTAAAATTTAATGCTACACACAGTACTGAAACAAAAATAAATGTAATAACAACAGTAATGAAAATGTCATAAAATGATTTAGTACAACAGAAACATCCTATGAGTTGTACATGATACAAAAGAAAATGTTTTACCATAACTAGTACATGATAAACGAATAGACAGTAAATGATTCAAATACATAAAACTTGATACAAGCAACTGAACTTAGGAGGCAAGATGAGTTTTCTTACCCAAGAGAAGCCAAATTCCGGCCCAAGGAGGAGAGGGGAGGAAACCCTAGTCGTCTTTCTCGCAAGCACCAACCCAAACAGAGCGGGAGAGGTCGCCGGAGGGAGAGACAGTGGTTGTCAACCCCTTGGAGGAGAAAGAGATGATTGCTGCCTTGATGAAGAGGACAGTCGGCCAAGAGAGGAGGAGCTGTTGCGGGAGTTGTCGGCCAAGGGGAGCGCCAGAGACGACGGGGAAACAAGTGGATGAGGCGCTGGGCCTAGAGGAAGGGATCTCCGGCCGCGGGAAGTGGAATCAGGACGCCCGGAGGCGGGATCGGGAGCGGCGAGTCGCTCGTCTTCGCAGAGACGGGACTGCGGGCTGCAGATGTGCGGGAGGGATTTGGACCGTGAGAAGTGTTTTGCGGCTTGCGGGATTTGAGCATCGGCTCAGTTCTTTTTAAATAAGGGGGGTATGTTTAGGTATTGGTTTAAGTCTATGTTAAGTGTTTTTTTAGGTATTGTTAAGTCTTTGTTTATTATTATTGTTATAATAGTGAGGTTGTTACAATTGTTTTGAGAAGAGTGACAGTTCTTCTTCAGTCACATCCCCTCCTGATGAGGAAGATTCTGTGCATTCTTAGACTGCATCCGGTGTTTCTGAGAGAGCATATTTCTCCCTGACTTTCATGGATGTCTTAGCCTTTAGGGCCAAAGACTTTTCTCTGCTGAGTACTTTTGCTGAGTCTTCTTCAGACTTCCTGAGATTCAGCTGTAGCTCATGAGACAGCAGCTTGTCAAAAAGTACCTGGGGGTCTAAATTGGCTAAATTGCCCATTTCTCTAATAGCACAAATCTGGATGTCATATTTCTTATTCAGGGACCTCAAGAACATGTCATTCAGTTCATAATTGGTGAAACTTCTGTCATATGTTCTGAGGTTGTTCACTATTCTGAAAAATTTCTCAAAGCTCTCAGCCATTGTGTCTTTCTTGTCTTGTCTGAAGGCTTCATACTGTTGGTTTAATAGAGATTTTTTGTTATCTATAACCTCATCAGTACCTTCCATATATACAATCAATGATTCTCACATTTCTTTGGATGTTTTGCAATGAATCAAGTTTTGGAATGTGGAGTCATCTATGACACTGACAATTATGTTCTGAGCCCTCTTGTCCATCGAGGCCAGAACTATCTCATCCTTGTCCATTTTCTTGTAGGTCTTAGGTGTCCTTATGTTGGCATCAAGAATTGACACTTTCATAGGTATGAAAGGTCCTTCCAATACTGTTATGTATATTCTTGGATCTGCAGCCTACATGGAGAGTCTAATCCTTTCTTCTCAAATTCTAAAGTTTTCTTTAGAGCAGACTGGGAGTTTGATGGAATGATTTTCTCTTTGAGCCATGATTTAATCTCCGTTAATCCTTAGGATTTTCACTATCTTTTCAGTAAACCTCCATCTGATATCAATTGTAAAGTGTTTGTTTAGGATATAAAGAGTGACCTAGAGGGGCGGGGGGTGAATATGTCTAATTTAAATCTTGAGTACTTTAAGTCACAGAAAGTTCTTAGAGTGTTTATTATTCCAATCACAACATTCAAGAACACAGTCAAAAACAACACATCTAATTTAACAAACACATCACACATCACAGCACAAATCACAGCACATCACAACACACAATAGTTTTATAGTGGTTCCTCAATTTATGGGTACATCCAATTTCTCATCTTCGCCTATCTAGCAATGAAATAGATTCGGCCAAACTTCTTATCTTTCCTCAGATCCACAGATCTTACACCTCAGAGCTCAGCTGACTCTTACAACTCAGACAAAGTAATGTCCTACCTTAGATCCTCAAGATCCTAAAACTCAGGTTCCACTTCAAGAACCCTACCTCAGAGTGCACCTTCACTCATACTCCTCAGACAAACCCTTGCCCTAATATTCAGAACCTTCCAGTTCCTACAGCTCAGAGAAATTTCCCTTTCTCCTACCTCAGGCTCACAGCCCTACCTCAGCCTTTATAATTTTGTAAGATCTATTAGTAGATCTGATGTATCAGCAGGTTCTATGTATTTAGTTTCAGTTACTGTTGGATTTTTACTATTCATGTATTAGTAATCGTCAGACATTTTCACTTGTATCGTGGACAACTTTTTAGGGTGAAGCATTGTACTAGTTCAATTCATTTATGATATTTCTACCTTTGTGACTAGTTGCATTCATTTAGTTTCAGTACTGTTTGTAGCTCCATTTTTATAAAAAGAAAGCATGTACAACAACTTTTTATTTATTTATTTGCAGTTTTTGCACCACTTTAAAATCAACTAAATCCTTTTCAAAAATAACAATTTAAAACTAGTGGTAGAATCTCTGTTTCCGCCTTATCAGGCATGACTCCTCTCTGCATGCCTGTGACATCACGATCCGCCCAAAGTGCACTCTGATCTTGTTAAGACGAGTCGTGATAGTTGGTATCAGAGAGAGGTTAGCTACTAAAAATAAAATATTTTGAAAGTATTATATATTTTGGAACTTTATTATGTAAATAAATATATACCTGCATCATTGTTTCACTCACTTTATCGTTGTCTGTTGTTCGAGGCTGAAACACACACTTACTCATAAACATGAGTAGTGTGCTTGCAAATGTTAAAGGAGTATAGACGGTTTAATATTTTCAAGTGCGTGACATTAGAATCATAATGCGCATGACATGATAAATGATATGAACACTTAACATGACATGTGTATCCATTTATGGACCTTTTTTTTAGAAATGCATTGTAGACATAATTACATTGCATGCATATCATAACTCATTTCACAAGTGTTAAGCTAAGAGCAATAATGACGATTGTACACACATGGATTTTGCAATCATAGTTCTATCGCACGCGAATTTATCGTCGCATTTGCATTTGCATGACTTTCACCTATAGTTGTCCACTGAAAATGTTGTAACTATTACATGATTTACGTATCCAACAATGTTAGAATGCTAGAACCAGTAGTCTCGATCCGTTATGCTTAGCCTGACTGTTTCTCTTACACAATTCTTTTATGTTTTTTTAGATGGCTCCTAAGCGATCGCAGCGAAAGAAAGCTACCCCTTCTGCGAGGCAGGCCCCTAAAGATGAAACTGCCCAGCTGTTGAGACAGCTTCTGGAGCGTGTCACCCGTCTGGAGGGGGAACTCCAAACTCCTGATCTAACCTCTGGTTCCAGCAGCGCATGGACGACTGGAGTAGCTGTTACCACCACCCATCCTGCACCCGGATCTGGAACTGGCTTGCCTGCTGGCACTATGGAGCTCCCGCTCGTGCCAAGTCCGACTGTTCCCCCTGTAGCGATGGCAGACACTCTTGCTTTCAAGAGACTAAATCCGCCTACCTACAACGACGACCGTGATTACTTCGTGATCACTGAATGGATCTCCCAGATGGAGAAACACTTTGAGTATGCTGCAGTTCCTGAGGCCCAAAAGGTTCTCCTTGCGGACTGTCGACTGACCGAGGATGCTTACACTTGGTGGCTTCAGCGCCGCAGCCTCTCTGATTCTACCACCTTGACTTGGGGACAATTCAAGGATTCGCTTATGGAGAACTTCCTCTCTTCTGTAGAGCGGGACAACTTAGCTGAGAAGTTCCTATCCCTTCAACAGTTTGGCAGGACAGTGACCGAGTATGCGAGAGAGTTCTCCCGCATATCCCTCCTTGCCGCGGAGTTCGTGCCGGATGAATCCAAAAAAGATCAGCCGTTTCGTGAAGGGGCTCCGTCATGACTTCCAGCAGCATGTGGTAGCCCATAGCGCTACCACTTACGCGAAGACTGTGGGAGTCGCCTTGAAGGTGGAAGCAATTGAGCTGGATCGTTCTGCCAAGAATGTCCAGAATGGCACGAGCAATGCCGCAGCATCCGACCTCAAGCGCAAGAGTGCTCTATCTCAGGAGCAAAGTACCGGGTCCAAGGAGGTGTGCGCCTTCTATCGCAAGGTGGGTCATGTTTCCCAAGTCTGCCTTTCTCTCCTGAAGAAACAAAAGAAGGATATCCATGCTCCGCTTCCTCAGATGACGTTTGCCTCTACCTCCATCGTTTGTGCGTACTGCAAGAAGCCGGGCCACCAGCTGAAGGACTGCCGTCGTAGACAGAAGGCTTGTTTCAAGTGTGGGCAGATTGGACACCTCAACCTAGACTGCCCTATGAAGGAAAGCCCGGTTTACTGCAAGCTGTCCCCGGAGCTCAGGACAGGGGAAAGGTCGTGTTGAACGTCACCACTCAGGGCAAGGCGCTCGCATCTACTTCCGTCATCTCTTGTATGTTTTAAGTAAAATTTTAAATTTCCCACACTCTTTACCTGCCTTTAGTATGGATACTCTTGAAATGTGTTTATGGTGTTTAATTCTAGGGATTTTTAGGGTCAAGAATAAGTGGATGTAAATCCTTTTTGATTCCGGGGCATCTCACTCTTTTATAGCGCGCTGTATCGTGAATCTCCATGGTTGGCCTACTTCGCCTCTCGAAGTCCCTTTTGAGATCTCTGTGCCCGGTCATGTCCACCTTTCTAACAGGGGTATTCGCAATTGTCCGATCTTGCTTGGCGAATTGCAAGTCTTCGCCGACCACATAGTCCTGGATATGACAGAATTCGACGTAATCTTGGGTATGAACTGGCTGGTCGCGTATCGAGCAAAGCTGGACTGTGTGACAAAAAGGGTCAATCTCAGTAACGATGGGAAGGACTTCAGCGTGCATGTTCAGACCACCCGCAGCCACCTGAAGGTAATTTCTGATGTGCGCTCCACTCGGCTTCTTATCCATGGAAGTTTTGCTTGCTTTGTTTATGCTTCACACTCGCATGCTGCCACACCTCAACTTGAGTCTATCCCGATTTCTTCTGAGTTCCTTGACGTGTTCCCCGCCTTGTTACCTGGAATGCCTCCCGATCGTGATGTATAGTTCTCCATTGATGTAGAGTCTGGAACGCACCTCATATCTAAAGCTCCATACCGTATGGCACCTCGAGAACTGGAGGAGCTTAGATCGTAATTGGATGAATTGCTTGAGCGTGGGTACATTTGTCCCAGCTCTTCTCCTTGGGGAGACCTCGTTCTCTTCGTTAAAAAGGAAGACGGATCCATGAGATTGTACATCGACTATCGGGATCTGAACAAGGTAACCATCAAGAATAAGTATCCCCTCCCGCACGTTGATGACCTATTTGATTAGCTCAAGGGTAGTACCGTCTTCTCCAAGATCGATCTCAGGTCAGGCTACCATCAATTGAAGATCAAGGAATCCGACATCCCCAGGACGACCTTCCGGACTCGGTATGGACAATTTGAATTCTTGGTGATGTCTTTTGGGTTGACTAACGCCCCTACTGCATTTATGGATATGATGAACCGTGTCTTCCACGAGTACCTAGTTAAGTTCATCATCGTCTTCATTGATGATATCTTAGTCTACTCCAAGACTCATGAGGAGCATGCAACCCACCTTAGACTCGCTCTCTCCACGCTTCGTCGGCACCAACTTTATGCCAAGTTGGCGAAATGTGAGTTCTGGCTGGATCGTGTTGCCTTTCTGGGACATGTCATTTCGGGTGATGGACTTTTCGTTGACCCTGCCAAAATCTCTGCAGTTATGAACTGGAAGCAGCCTTCTACCCCTACTGAAATCCGCAGTTTTTTTGGTCTGGCTGGCTGTTACCGACGTTTCGTTAAGAATTTCTCCTCTCTTGCTGCCCCTCTAACTAAGCTAACTCAAAAGCATGCCAGGTTTGAGCAGTCAGATCAGTGTGAGCAGGCTTTTTTGAATTGAAGAAACGTTTATGTTCAATGCCAATTTTAGCTCTTCCGTCAGAGGGGTTAGGCTTCTCAGTTTATACCGATGCTTCTGGAGTTGGGTTGGGTAGTGCCCTGATGCAAGAGGTTATCGCTTATGGGTCGAGGTAGTTGAAGATTCATGAACGCAACTACCCCACTCATGATCTGGAGTTCGTTGCAGTAGTGTTTGCTTTGAAGCTTTTGCGTCATTATCTCTATGGCGTAAAGTGTCACTTCTTCACTAACCATCAGAGTTTGAAGTACATTTTGTTTAGAAGGACCTCAATCTTCGTCAGAGGCGTTGGCTTGAATTCATAACAGATTATGAATTGCAGCTCACGTATGTGCCCGGTAAAGCCAATTTAGTGGCAGATGCTTTGAGTCGTCAGGCTTCTGTTGCCGCCTGTGCACCTATGTCAGCTTCTCTCGTGGCCCTGGTTGACGACCTCGAGCGGATGGGCATATCTTTCTCACCTGGAGGTCAAGGGGAAGTCTCTGGTCCGTTATGGGTAGAACATGTAAAGGACCTGGAGCCATCTGATCCCATACTCCAGCGCATTCGCCGACAGGTTGAACTCGGTACTCTTCCAGATTTCTCCATCTCTGATGATGTTCTGCGTTTCCGAGGCCTCCTCTGCATTCCCGATGTTCTTGAGTTGTTGGATTGTATTTGCCGAGATGCTCATGAGTCACGCACATCTGGTCATCCTGGCAACAACAAGATGTATCACGACTTGAAGCAATTCGTGTGGTGACCTTGTATGAAGAATTATATTGCACGCTTCATCTCTCGATGTCTGACGTGCCAGAAGGTGAAAGCTCAGTGTCAGCGTCCTGGTGGTCTTTTGCAACCTCTGCCTATCCCTGAATGGAAGTCGGAAGATGTTTCTATGAACTTCATCACTGGATTGCCTCGCACTCCAAGAGAGCATGATGCGATTTGGGTTATTGTGGACCGCTTGACTAAAGTGGCTCATTTTATTCTGTATAAGGAGGGTCATTCCACCGAGAAGATGACCCAGATTTATGTTTCAGAGATTGTTGGACTCCATGAGATTCCTCTGCGAATCGTTTCTGATCGTGACTCGAGATTTCTATCGCACTTCTGGAAGGGGTTTCAGCAAGTTTTGGTCACTGATCTCAACCTAAGAATTGCTTACCACCTGACGACTGATGGCCAGACCGAGATAGTTAATCAGATTCTTGAAGATATACTACGTTGTTATATCTTGTACTACATGGGAGCTTGGGATGAACATCTACCCTTCGTTGAATTCATTTACAACAACAGCTATCAAGAGAGCCTCAAGATGGCCCCCTTTGAAGCACTGTACGGGCGTCGCTGTAGGACCCCGCTCTACTAGTCAGAGGTTGGTGAGAAGGTGGTGTTGGGTCCGGAGTTACTTCAGCAAATGGAAGAAGACATCAGGAAGACTCATCTTCAGCTCAGTCGTGTCATTGAGAGACAGAAAGTATGCAAATCAGCGTCGCCGTCCGTTAGATTTTGCCATGGGTGATCAAGTGTTTCTGAAGGTTTCCCGTACTCCTGGAGTGAAACGGTTTGGTCGTCATCATAAGCTCAGCCCGAGGTTCGTACGTCCGTACGCCATCTCAGAACGTGTTGGAGGACCTGCCTATCATTTGGTGCTACCTGCTTCTTTGGCCGGTGTCCATGATGTCTTTCATGTCAGTCAGCTTCGGAAATACACCCACGATTCTAATTGAGTTCTTGAAGAAGTTCCAGTGATTCCTGAAGCCAATCTTTCCTATCCAGTCGAGCCCGCGAAGATCGTTGAATATCAAGAACGCAAGATTCGTAAGAGAACCATTCCTATGGTGAAGGTACTTTGGGTGCATAGCAAGTCTGAGGAGTACAGTTGGGAACTCAAGTCCGACATGCGCAATCAGTGTCCGCAACTCTTCTCTTGATTTTTGGTAAGTCTTTGCGCCCGACTTCCTTGTTATTTCAGTATTTTGCCATAGTTAGCTTCCATGCGTAAGTTGATAAATGCGTGTTTTGAGTGCATGTCGTCTGAATCTTCGTTGTTTTGACCGCATCCAGAGAATCCTCGGGAAGTTTCGAGACGAAACTTTCTAAGTAGGGGAGAATGTAACAACTCATCTCATTTAATAATAATAATAATAATAAAACAAAACCCTGAATTCCCTCTTTAAACCCGAGTCGCCCCCCCCCCCCCCCCCAATTTCATTATTTCCCGCATCCCGCACCCGTCGACCCAGTGCTGCTTTCCCTTTTCTCGTATCGCTGCCGCAAGCCGCTGAATCCTGCCTCCTCCCACAGCCCCCGACGCCTCTCCCTCTGGCTTCCCCCGCCGTCTTTGGCTCTCCCGTTGGCCGACGACACCGAAGCAGCGACTGTGCCTCTCCAGGAAGCCGACAACACCGTCAACCTCGCTGGTCGCTTCTTCTTCCTTTCAAGGCAAATTCATCCCTTCCTTTTCTCCTCCTCCGGCTAGAGAGTGCAAAACAGCATTCTTCTCTGGCAACCCTAGCTCCTCTCTGTTCCGGCCAGTGGTTTTCGTGAGGGACTCCTAGGGTTTCGCTCGAAACTCCTCTTCGTGGATTTCTGAGCTCAGATTTGGTCTCCTTGGGTAAGGATCCCCGCCTAACTCTCATTTTCAGTTTTTCCCTAATTTTTTGGGTGGATTTCCGCCCTTCGATCGACGTAATTTCGTCGTTCCCTCTTGAGTTTGTCGTAAATTCTACTAATTTTATTTATGTTTGTGTTTCCGGTGCCGCTCATCAGTTCTAGCGGTGGAATTCGCTCTGAATCCTCTCCGATTTAGGGTTTCCGGCGCCTAGAGCCGCCAAATTTTTGATCCTTGTGGTAACTCTTCCCTCACTCTCGAGGGAGGTAATTTCCTTCAAACCACCGTTTATGTGAGTTTTCTTTTGCAAATATTAAATGTCTGTGTAAGTGTAGGAATCCCGTTTATGATATTGTGTTCGCGTGGTCTTAAAACAGGTTAAAAGAATTTAAGATTCCTAAGCGCTTGCTAACACCGCTTGGCCGCCGCCATCCGTTCAGTTTTACCTTAAGGCGAGTAGAGAAACCTCTCTTACTTGCAAACATGAAATCTATTTTTACTTCACTTTTTGTTATGAAGTTGACCCTTATAGCGTGGAATCGTCTAATTAATAACTTGTCCCAAATTAATTATGAATTCCTGAGATTGTTCAATATCATATGCAACATTGAAAGGAGAGTATTGGTTTGGTGTGACGCGTTGAATCGAGCCCCCGCCTAGCTGGTAACAGAAACCATTAGGTGACTTTTTGCAAGCACAGTTGTTGATAAGCCATGCATCAATTTATACACTAGAATCCTGTACACCAAATGACAACACCTTCACCCTTCATTGTTTTCTGTTTATGGTATGACAGCTAGACTAAGCTCTGCATTAGGCTATTAAAGTAAAAGAATCTTATTAGACATGGTTACTTGCCCGGTAGTAGGTTGCTACATGTAAAACTAGTTCACTGCGCTCTTATTTCCTTTGCTTACTTTTTGTGCAAGTTATTAACTTGAATATTTATATATATATTTTTCATGTTCTGAGACATTTCCCTTTTATTTGGATTTGTCTTAAGATCCAAATCCAACTTCAACTTTGCTTGGAGATTTCATTTTGTATTAGCAGGTTCTATGTATTTTGTTTCAATTACTGTTGGATTTTTACTATTCATGTATTATTTATGATCCGACATTTTCTCTTGTATCGTGGACAACTTTTTAGGGTAAAGTATTGTACTAGTTCATTTCATTTATGATATTTCTACATTTGTGGCTAATTGCATTCATTTTATTTCAGTACTGCTTGTGGCTCTATTTTTATAAAAAAACATGCACAATAACTTTTTATTTATTTATTTGTGGTTTTCGCACCACTTTAAAATCAACTAAATCCCTTTCAAAAATAACAAATTAAAACTAGTGGTAGAATATTTGTTTCCGCCTTAGCAGACATGACTCCTCTCTGCATGCATGTGGCATCACGACCCGCCTGAAGCGCACTCTGATCTTGTTAAGACGGATCGTGACAGTCTGGGGTTAAGCCGCAGCGGTCTTGATGGTTTCCCAGCGGTCTGGTTGAAGCCGCAGTCTCGGACAGATGGTTAACCGCAACTGCGGTCTGATGACAACCCACAGTTGCAATCCGGTAGTTTGCAGGAGTAGCGGTTTGGTGGATAACCACAACTGCGGTCTGGTGTCTACCCGCAGTTACGGTGTGGTAGCCTGTTTCAGCGGTCTACCCTAGTTGATTGGCGGCTTTGCTAGAAGCTTGTTGTTGTTCTATTGTTGGCTGTATAGTGGGCGGTTTGACTATGTCAAACCGCGTAGACCGCCCGACTTGTATTTAGTCCCACATCGTGTGTTGTATTCTCTCACCTTACCCGATTTCTATAAATAAGGGGGCATACCTATGTGTTCTTTATCTTTTTGGAGAAATAAATTTTGCTGTTTATTTAACTCTTTGTTCATTTTTTCACTTGATATCAGAGCGAACCGATCTTTTGCTTCAAAAAGATCGCGGTTTGTTGGTTTAACCGCGCGACCTCTTCCTCCGGATTCGTCCGGCTTCTTCCGGTTTGTTTCTTTCCCTTCCCTTCCCTCCCTTGCTTCTCGCTATGCTTGCGACTTGCTTCCTTCCTGGCTTTTTTGTTCGCCCGGTTTTCCTTGCTAACCGCGCTTTTTTGCGGCTTGTTGTGTTCGCGTGGTTTCTTTTCTCGTGTGCGAGTTCCGTCTTTTGTTCGCGGCTTTTTCCTTGCCGCTGGTGTGTTGTCACTTTGACCGGGCGGACTCTTTTGTCTCTCTTTCTTCTTTGCTCGCGCTCTGTTCGCGCGGACTTCCCTCTCTGCCTTGCTCTTTCTTCCTTGCGTCTTCTTGTTGTGTGGCTTGTTCGTCGCATTTCTTGTCGTGGTCCGTGCGGTTTGTTCATACGACTTGTCTCTTCCCGCGAGTTGTGCCTCTTCTCGCGCGGTCTCTTTCTCCTTACTCCTTTTTGGTGGCTAGTTCTGTCCTTTTTATCCGACTTGTCTCTCAAACCGTGCGGTTTGTAGTTGTTTTCTATGACCATTCCTTTTTCCTCTTCTTCTCTCGCTACTTCTGCTGCTGCTCAGTTGGCCACTAACGGAAGGTGGCTCATTGATTCTGGTGTTGCTAATCATATGACGGGGAATTCTCTTCTTTTCTCTTGTCTTGAACAGAGTATTCATTTGCCTCCGGTTCTTATTGTGGATGGTTCCCCGTCTCCGGTTAGTGGGTCTCGCGCGGTGCCTGTTACTTCCTCTCTTGAGCTTCATGACACTCTTTATGTCCCGAGTTTTCCGTGCAATATTCTTTCTGTCACTGCTCTCTGCAAACAGATGAAATGCGAGGCCGTTTTTACTGCTTCTACCTGTGTGTTTCGAGTTCCTCACTCACAGGAGACAATTGCTACTGGGACCGCGAGCGGTGGGTTGTTCTACCTTGATACCGCTTCGGCTTTTTCATTTTCCTCTTTACTTCAGTGGCATCCTCGCCTTGGGCATCCTGCTCGAATTCTTTATTAACTTCTACCTGATTTACCTCAGGATGATTCCTCCCTTCATTGTGAGGCATATCAATTTGGCAAACATCATCGTTCGACTTTTCCAGCTAAAAATGGACGCAGTTCTTCTCGTCCTTTTGATCTTGTCCATTTGGATGTTTGGGGTCCTGCTCCCCTTCCGACTGTTGGGAGAGGTAGCATGTATTTTGTTATTTTTATTGATGATTTCTCTCGGTGTAGCTTGTTATACTTGTTACATGACCGCTCTGAAATATTTTCTATTTTCTCTGCATTTTATACCAAGATTCGTACACAATTTGATATTCCTATTAAAATTTTTTGCACTGATAATGCTAAGGAGTATCTTAGTCATCAATTCTCGTCGTTCTGTTTGAATCATGACATTGT
Organism: Platanthera guangdongensis; assembly: GCA_039583875.1. Taxonomy (NCBI): domain Eukaryota; kingdom Viridiplantae; phylum Streptophyta; class Magnoliopsida; order Asparagales; family Orchidaceae; genus Platanthera; species Platanthera guangdongensis. The sequence continues at coordinate 68,235,191 of CM077163.1, read as the reverse complement.
CCATCCAACAACTTGTCCTTACACTTCTCAACAGAATGACCTTGCTGAATGTAAAAACTGTCATCTTCTCGATGTGCCTCGTAGCCTTCTTACTCATATGCATGTTCTCTGGTCTTATTGGTGTCATGCAATTCTTCTCTCATGTTTTCTCATTAATTGAGTTCCATCTTCGATTCTCGGTGGCAAGACTCCATTTTCTATCCTGTATCATGATAAGAATCTGTTTCCTTCATCTCCTCGTGTCTTTGGATGTACTGTGTTTGTTCACTCACCAGCTTCTGGTCGTAACAAACTTTCTCCTCGTTCTGTAAAGTGAATCTTTCTGGGTTATTACCCGACACAAAAAGGATACCGGTGTTTTGATTATGTTCTCAGGAAATAATATGTTTCAACAGATGTTACTTTCTTTGAGGGTGTTCTGTTCTTTTCTTCTCCCTCTATTTTTCCTTCTTCTATTGATTCTACTTCTTCTCCTCTTGTGTTTGCACCTCTTCCAGAGTCTGCACCTATTCCTTCTCCCTCTATTTCTAATTCTCCTACTCTGTCTGATTCTTCTCCTGAGCTGCTGCCATCAGCTCCTGGGCCAGCTATCCCTTCTTCGGTTGATACTGATACTGTAGACCGAACAGACCTTGATCTTCCAATTGCTCTTTGGAAAAGTGTTCGGTCATGCACTCAACATCCTCTTCATCATATGGTTTCTTATGCGCGGTTATCTCCTTCGTCTCAGAGCTTTGCTCTAGCTCTATCGGCAAATGTTATTCCAACAGTCGGAAGAGGTGCAGAATCAGATGCTTATTTGTCATGTCAATACCGTTTTTTTCTTCTTACATGGGATGATAAAAATGGTATTGACATGACAAAGAAGCACCTGCTTCAACATTTTGTTATCAAGGATATGTGTGCCCCTAAGTACTTTCTGGGGATCGAGATATCTCGGTGATCTGGTTCTATTGTTCTTTCACAGTGGAAGTATGTGCTAGATCTCTTGAAAGAGACAGACCTTCTTGGGACGAAACCCGCTTGGACTCCAATGACTGTCGGAGATGACAAATGTTGGAGTGAAAATTCTCCTATTCTTGAAGATATTACCAGATACAGACGTCTTGTGGGGAAGCTCATTTATTTGACAGTCACAAGATCAAATATTTGTTATGCAATGGGGAAAGTGAACCAGTTTATGCAAGCCCCCAGAGAATGTGATCTGCAGTCTGCTCTAAAAATTTTAGAGTATGTAAAAGGTGTTACAGGAAAAGGGCTTTTGTTTCAAAAAAGAGGACATTTGAAGGTTGAGGCCTATTCTGATGCTAGCTACGCAAATGATAAGGAAGATAGAAGGTCTACATCTGGTTTCTGCACTTTTGTTGAGATAATCTAGTCAGCTGGAAGAGAAAGAAACAAGCTGTAGTTGCTAGATCAAGTGCAGAAGCTGAATACAGGAGCATGACTCAGACTGCTTGCGAATTGAAGTGGCTTCATACACTATTACTTGATTTGGGAGAGTTTTATGATCATCCCATGCCTATATTTCGTGACAATAAGACAACAATATATATTTCGAGAAATTTGGTGTTTCATGAAAGGACAAAGCATATTGAGGTGGATTGTCATTTCATCATGGGTGAGATTTTGAAGAATCAGATATGCACATCGTTTGTTACCTTGAAGAAAGAACAAGCTGATTTCTTCACCAAACCGATTACTTCTTTTGAGGAGATTTGTAGCAAGTTGGGCATGGTGGATATTTATGCTCCAGCTTGAGGGGGAGTGTTGGAGCTTGAGGAGACCTGGCGGTCTTGTTTCTAACCGCAACGGTCTGTCTCTCTCAGCAACCTAGAGGTTTAGCTCTGCGGTCTGTTGGTGGACCTCAGCTGGCGGCCTGGGTGGTAGCCGCACCAGCAGTCTGAAGTCAATCCGCAGCGATCTGGGGTTAAGTCGCAGTGGTCTGGATGGTTTCGCAGCGGTCTGGTTGAAGCCGCAACATCAGACAGATGGTTAACCGCAACTGTGGTCTGATGACAACCCACGGTTGCAGTCCGATAGTTTGCAGGAGCAGCGGTTTGGTGGATAGCCGCAACTGCGGTCTGGTGTCTACCCGCAGTTGTGGTCTGGCGGCCTGTTTCAGCGGTCTACCCTAGTTGATTGGCGGCTTTGCTAGAAGCTTGTTGTTCTATTATTGTCTGTATAGTGGACGGTTTGACTATGTCAAAGCGCGACTTATATTTAGTCGCACATCGTGTGTTGTATTCTCTTACCTTCCCCGATTTCTATAAATAAAGGGACGTACCTATGTATTCTTTATCGTTTTGGAGCAATAAAGTTTGCGGTTTATTTAGCTCTTTGTCCATTTTTTCACTGCTGTGAAGAACAAGGTTCAACCCTTCTTAGTTTTTTCAAAGATTCTTGAATGAGAAGTTAGGGTTGATTCTTGACTGTAGATGATTGATGTTGATGCACGATCTGCTTCTTCTCCACCTTTAGAATTCTGTGAAAATTGTTCTGACTGACTTAGACGAGAAGAAGAATTATTTTCTCTTTTTGTTGTGTTGGTCTCCTTATATAGGCTTTTTGATAAGAGTGACCGGCTGCCCCGGTTAATTTACTGACATCTGACAGTTCTGACAGTTGTCAGATCTTCAGGCTTCGAATTCTGGACTTAGAAAATTTTTTATCTTGAAAGATTCTGCATGAAGGTGTTGCCACAGTTCTGAGTGTTGACACTTTTGTACTTAGATTCTGTCGACACCAGCCTTGGTTGTCGACATTTTTCTTATAGGGATGTCGACAACAATCTAGTGTGTCGACACTGCTGGCTTCTTGTCTCAACACAACTTGTATCAAATGTGTCGACACTAGTCCTGAGTGTAGACACAGTCAGTGTCGACCCCAGTCCTGGGTGTCGACACAGCTTGCTTCCAGTCTCTACATATCTTGTGTGAAATGTGTCAACACTAGTCCTGAGTGTCGACACAGCTGGTTCTTTGACTAACGGTGTCGACCCAAGTCCTGGGTGTCGACACAGCTTGATTCCAGTCTCGACACTTCTTGAATAAGGGTGTCGACACTCGACACTAGTCCCGAGTGTCGACACAACTTGATTCCTTGTCTCGGCACTGCTTATACAAAGGTGTCGACCCTTGTCTAGTGTCTCGACATTTTTGTACTTAGACAATTTTCTTCAACATAGCAATTGCACATGTAAACTCAACATTCATAAAATACAATTTTGTGTATATCATTGAGTTGAAAGGGCTTCTCCAAATCAGGTACATGATTCCCAATGTACCCAACAAATAGCTCTACACTCAGAGAGTAAAACTCTCCTACATCTCAGATCTGTACCCGATCCTACCTCAGGCACACAGGCCCTACAACTCAGATCCATACAAGGTTCCTACCTCAGAAACATAGGCCCTCCAAATCAGATCCACAACTGGATCCTATCTCAGCCTTTATAAAATAGGCCTACACTCAGATCTGTTAAGATCCTACAGAAGAAAGAGTTTTGTTGTTGTTGTTTTGACTCCAGAGAAGATCTCTGTGTCTACTGCTTCCTGAGCTGAGTTAACTCAGCGCTAACTTCTTCTCATCAATAATAATGTTGATCTTCAAAAAGTTGCTGCTTCTGCTGGAAGTAACTCAAAGACAAGGTATCTGAACTTGTTGTTGAAGACAAAGATTTGGCTATTCTATATGCTCTTCAATCAGCTAACTTTGACTGCAAAAATTTGAATGCTCTGTTTAGTCTTCTTTCTCAGAAAGATTTTCTGAACTTGTTGTCGCTGGTGAAAATAGCTACAGCTAACTGTAAGAACTTTTAGTTCAGCGGGTTTGAAAATTCAGCTTCAAGCTCTACAACAATGGTGAGGAGGAAGACGATGAAGTTCCGCCTCTTTGCAAAATGATAAACCCTAAAAGTTGTCTTTGCATCCGTCGAACTTATCCCTTTTATCTTTCGCCGTCCAACGACTATTTGACCCGTGGACCCCACTATAGTTGACAGCTACAACTTATCTTTATCAGTAAAAGTCATACAGTAGACATGCGACGCCGTTTGTCGTCTACTGTAGCTTTCCCACAACATTTTGAAACTTCGCTGACTCATGCTGACATCATCATTTGTGGACTTAGCCAAACTCTCAGTTTCATCTCAGGCGTTGAGTGAATGGTCTTCATTAAACGCCAAAACCCTTAGTCTATTACTCCGCACTTCCAGGCGTTGAGTGAATAACCTTCACTCAATGCTTTTGTCCTTAAGACAATTTTTTTGCTGATTAGGCGTTGAGTGCGTTGTGTGAACATTCATCACACAACGCCAACTTGACTTAGCCAAATTATGCCCTGGTAGGCGTTGAGTGCGTTGAGTGAATAACCTTCGCTCAACGCTTTTGGACTTGGTCAATTTCTTCTGCACTGCCAGGCGTTGAGTAAACCTTCATCACTCAACGCCGCTGGACTTAGCTGCTTCTCTGAACGTCTGCCTTCTTGCTGAGGCGTTGAGTGAACTGGCTTCACTCAACGCTTTTGTACTTAGCCGTAATTTCTTGATTAGCTTGCGTTGAGTGAGCTATCCTCACTCAACTCATCTGGACTTAGACAGATTTTTCTGTCTATCTTTCCTTAGGCTATGACTGATCATTACCCTGTCGACGCCTTCTGTTTTAGGTGTTGAGTGAGTTGTTCTCACTCAACGCTTCTGTACTTAGCCAGAATTCTTTGACAGAATTTTCAAATGCTGGAGCTTGACTCAACGCTTATCTTCAGGCGCTTAGTCAGCTGTCCTCACTCAACGATTCCGGACTTAGTCGATTTTTCTGTTTGCCAATGTTGAGGTTTTGATAGACCCAGCTTTACTCGACGCCTCTTGTTATATGGCGTTGAGTGAACTGCCTTCACGCATCGCCTGTGGACTTAGCCGCAAAACTTCCTTGCAAACTGCTGGGATTTGACTGTCCATCCTTTACTCGATGTTTTTTGGAATCTGGCGTTGAGTGAACTCACTTCACTCAACGCCTGTGGACTTAGACGATTTTTAGTCTTTCCAGCATCCTTCCTTGTCATCTGGCGTTGAGTGAACTGGCTTCACTCAACTCCTGTGGACTCAGACAGATTTTTGTCTCTCCAGCTCTCTACCTTGTGACCTGCCACAATCACTTAAATAACTTGTCTAATCTTGTTTCAAGAAACATCTTGCACATGATGAGCTTGAACAACATCAAATACAAATATGCTCTTAGTGTTGATGGTGATGTCTCTTCAAATCAAATCTATGGAACATTGATGACAATATTCCCAACTGTAAATGTATTTTTGAAAGATAGAGGGGTGCAACCTATAGTTATGCAAACTCCCTAGGGAGGTCCTTGTAATTAACCCTTTATTTATTGGGAATGGTTGGATGTTTGGATTGTTCATTGTCTAAATCATGTACCGTTATGGTTAATCTATTGTAGTCCTGATTTATCTTCTCTTCAATTCAATGCTTACTGGAATGATGGTAATGAATGCTTTCTAGTTTAGATTTTAATTTTTGTTTCAATATAGCAAAACCTCCAACCATTGATTTGCGTAGAAAGCTTGTTGATATTTGAATCTTAGGAATCTTCTCCTCGGGAGACGATAACTCTAATACATTCAATCACTTATTAAGTTGGCCGATGCGCTTAGTCCTGTAAACGGTTCGGTTTGATTTTAGGCAAAATTGAAACTGAACTTAATAACCTTGTTTTTATACACCCCAAACCGAAACCAACCGAAACTGATCAGTACGGTTTGGTTTGGTTCAGTTTTTGAACATCGGCTCTATTTCTAACATACTAAGGCTCTGTTTTGCCACTGTGGTGATGGTCGTAAACTCATGGGTTAAACGGTCATTCGTTAAGGAGCTCTTAACAAGCATCATCTGTTTGAACATAAAAGTGGATGAAGTTCCTTAAGTGGGCATTAACGAATGACAATTTAACCCCCATGTTCATGACCGCACCACCGTGCCAAATGGAGCCTAAATTATAAATGGAAGTCAAATTTACTAATACTATTGTTTTTGTGTTGCGCATGATTTTTTTTCTCTTCAATGATTTAATCATTACTTTCATCCACCATTATCATTATATCAATTCACATTGCAATAAAAGTTAAAGAAAGATCACATGTTTGCATGCATACTATTTTTGTACAGCAACACCTATATAAAACATTTGAAGCATGGTTCATTGGTTTGGTTTCATCGGTTTGCCGAAGATTTAAATCGAAACCGAACCGAACAAGTTCGGTTTTCCTCCCCACTGGAGCCAAAACCAAACTGAACCAAACCAATCGGTTCGGTTCAAAATTCGGTTTGATAGGCTCGTTTCTGTTCGGTTTCGTTAGTTTCGGTTTTCTGTGCACACCCCTAGGTGCACGGGCGTTGCATATCCTTCGGGTTTTGCAACCGCACATTCTACAATGGTCAGTCAGTCCAAATTTTTAGAAGTTCACACCAGATCATCGACTCTAAGTCGGCATACGTCGAATGCTATCGTTAGACGGTATCAGCGATCACTGACAGTAGTGATTGATCCTGACCCAGTATTGATCTTCGTTACACGCATACAATTCCTGAAGCTCCAATAGATGTAGCAGCATATATATCTTGTCGTGCACACAACAAACACTTGCAAATAGAGATTAGAAGACTTATCCAAATTTTTTATTTTCAACAAAGAAAACGTCGAAGTATATTCCAACAAAACCTAGATTTTGTGAAGAGATTGACGTAAGCTCAAGGGAGGAAATAACTGCTTTTGGTGGCAGGTCTTGCTCGACTATTTTTTTAGTTTGAATTAAATTTCTATATGAACGCTACAATTATAAATTAGAGGAAATATTTTGTAGGGATCATAGTGGAGCCACTTCTGGGGACAAAAGGGCAGTTTATTTTTTATTTTTTTATTTTTTTTTCTCTTCTTTCTCAACCATATTTGAATTTTGTAGCTATTCTCTTACCAAAACATCGATTCTAAAACTTCCAGGAATTTGGGTACACAAGCAAACATATTTCGAGGCCATCAGGATGGTATCTCCAGCTTTTCTTTCTGGGGTCGGGATGTTATTTCCATTTCCAGAAATAAAATTGCACTCACTTCTGTTTCTTATTCGATGGAGGAGGAAGTATGTATTAATTTTCATATCAACAAAAGTTTTATCTTCATCTATTGATAATGAGAGGATTCAATGCAGGTTTTGGAGCATAAAATTTCACCACAAAAGCTTTATTCGATCGATAGGGGAATAAGCAGCCCTTCAACTCTTTCTGCAATCTGTGTTCTTCCTTACTCTCGGCTGTTTCTCGTTGGGACTGAAGATGGCTATTTGAACGTTTGTTGTTGAACTCTCCCCTTCACCGTTGTGTGTGTGTGTATTCCTTCTGTAAATAGTTTGTTTATCTTCCTTGTAAATTACTATTTACTTAATTGTAAGGTTTCTTAGTGAGTTTTTTCGATCCTATATTAATTTAGGTGCAGTTCTTGTGATTATATATTTGTTCTTATAAATATTTGAGGCAACGCAGTAACTTATTGGCATACTACATTTGAATTCAAGCAAGTTTATTGAACTGGGTTTTCTGTGATGGCAATTTTTTTATATCTTGCCTGTATAAATTGATACTACAGGAGATGTTTGTGGAGGGATTTTTAACAGTATGAAAATCCCCATAGGCAGACCGTGGAACTCTGGCGCCATAACGAGCAGCATACAGCTTGGTGTTCCCATAAACGTTGCCAAGGCGCCATCGCCACACCTTAACAGAGCTTTTTTTTACTTCCTGTGAGTTTGATATGATATGAATGAAAGAAAATATATCATACCTACCATTTTCTATCTCTCTTATGCTGATGCTTTTGCACGATTGTTAATGGTTCTTGATTTTGCAATACTAAATCTTTGTTGTGAAGAGTCTTCGGTTCCTAAAAAGTTCCATATGAAGGCTTGCAACTCTGACTTGGACAAGTATTTAAAGGCGTTCGCATGGGATAACCTATCATGAGTAATTGCTTGTGTCTGCTCTATCATTTAATTTCCCATATTATAAGCGTGTATACACTTTTTTTAAAATGATGGTGATTCTATAACATAGATCGTAGATAGTTTGATGTTAAGTTCTTGTACTAAAAATAATAAGATATTCAGCGAACATAGTTTTAGGATACCGGGATGTGTAGTTGTAATCAAAACCAAAATTCTCGTTAATATATCAACATTTTATGAACACTTGACTTTCATATTGCAAGCTATAAAAACACCTTGTCATTGACCTTTGACTAATACATTTATAGGACTTGCGAGTATATTCTGTTGATACATTTTTGCCCCAAGTGATCTGATTGTTTACTCGAGTTGCGAGAAGGCGAGACAGGGTTGTCTTTTTTTTTCTTCTCATGTGATGTTTTTTATGTGATTTGGTTGGGTTTTGAGGCACGCGAGGGCTGTTTTCAGAGAGGGAGTGTGTACTTTATGGCCCTTCTGCTGATCTCTTTTGAATATCCTTTCAGCTACAATCTCAGTGGACATGAGGGGTTTCCCTATGGTCAATCCTCTATACCCGGGCTGCCCATGCTTATAGATGGGAATAGTGGGTTCTAGCACTTTTTATATTATTCTTGTTGTATGAACTATCATTTGAGTGACATGCGAGAACCCTATTTGCGAAAACTCGCCTCGCTTTTTAGAGGATGAGTATTGATCAAACGTCCAAGCAGTTATCCCCACATTTTTCCAAATCTTTGAATTTTGGGAAAATTATAATTGACGATAACCTCTTCCTTCTTTTGTCTTCCTTGATCTTATAAATATCCATGGCTTGATCTTTCTTTGGTTGTATGATTTTTGCCAGAAATTTCATCTAGAGTGCAAGTACCCTTGAAATGAATAAATCAAAAGTGTCGAGTTATAGTGACCTTATGGCGAAGCCTTGATTTCATAAATCTCTTGCTTCTCCTATTGGTGGCGAAACTTTGAAGGGGAAGAAGAAGACAAAAAAGGCGAAATCCCTGCGAATAATAGTTTTTGCTAAGAAAGCTATTACCCCCAAACTCGTCTCTCCTTATGCTGATATCACTATTCTCCTGACGGAGATTCTTCTCTCTATGGGGTGATTTCACAACTTTGACAACTGAGCCGAGAACATGTCATAATCTTTGCGATTTTGGCACTTTTTGCCAATTATTCCAGACCTTCTGAAGGTATCACCTCTTTGACCTTTATTATGTTATATAAGATTATTTGAATCTTGATGGAATTTGTGAAGATATTAATGTTTTAGCAGCAAACTTAGATCTTGCAGCGGCGAATAGACTAGCGAAATTAGCAGGCCAGCTTTTGGATATCGCCTTCCTTGATATGGCCATTGCTTTGATGAGGACCCAACTGGAGATGAGAAGGCAGGCAACTCTTCTGCTAAAGTCCCTGATAGATGGCGATTTGAAGGTAGCATTTGATGAAGTTTTTGAGCTTGAAGGAGGCATTGAGAAGATTGAAATTGAAAAGTTTGAAGAGAGATTGCAATAAAAGAATGTTGATGTGACGGCTATAATTTTAGATGAAGAAGTTAAGAGGATTGTGGACCTTTTGGAAAACAAGGTTGTAGAGGTCTAGTGTTCTGCACTCCCTCTTTCTCGAATAGGGCTGTGAATGTCATCCATGATTCCGCCGAGATTGCAGCAAACTTCTCGCGACACTTTCTTCTAGTGGTGTGATCCCGAGGCCCGGTTCTCGCCGATTCTGACAAGCTATAGCTGTACAGTATTCCAGATTACAGTTTTCTTGATTCTCCATGGCTCCCAGAAGCACAAGTGGTCTGCTAGGGGGAGGAGAACTAGTTCGCACAGGGTTTACCTCATCCTCCGATGAATTTAGAAATGTGATCCTCATGTTGGAGACTACTGGACTTACCTTTATCCTCGAACATCCATGCAAGGTTCTGGATAAGGAAGTCCCTGAATTCTTCCAAAATGCTATGCTGCGACGTGAAGACACTGTCATAAAGAGCAGAGTTCAAAAGACAAAAGTCAAAGTGAAAGCGTCACTCCTCTCATGGTACTTGGGGCTTCTTACGTGTGAAGAAGCCGACTACCTAGATGAGGATGACTTCTCTAGGGCTCTCCTGTTTTGTGGACTGCCCCGAGGTACCAAAGCAGTTAAGCGTAAAGGAATAAACCAATAAGGCAAGCTTCTATTAGACATCATGGTCAAAGTGTTGTTGTGCAAAATTGGTTCCCATGATTACCTTTCTACTAAGATGTTCAAGAACTCGGTAGCCGTCATCTGCAGAAAGAGATCTTATTTGGGTGCTCTGCTGTTTGAGAAGATCAAAGACAGCCTCCGCACTCCCAACTTTGAGAGGATTATCAGCTTGTACCTGAATCAACTGGATGGTGGCAAGTTTAATATGACCAAAGGTGTGCCTATCCATAACATGAAGAAAATAGACTCATCCATATTTTCCAGGTGGGATAGGAGGATCATTAGGCAAGAGGGAGCCCCAGATTTGGCTATGGAGGAGGTTGAACATACTCTTGATGTCACGATTACTTCTCCACACCCCACTGAAACTCCTGAGAGATTTAGTGCATGAGCGGAGGGGGAGGCAATTGAGACAGTTGTGGATACAGAGGATCTGATGACAGAGGTTGCCAAGATTGCTCAGACTACTGTTGAAGAGTTAGTGCCTGAGGAGGCCGAGGATGATATTGCTGCTGAGGAGGATTTTCATGTGGATGACCTGGATGATGATGATGCTGCTGAAGATAATATACATGTGGATAATGATGGTGTTGCTGTTGATGGTGTTGCTGCTGATTGTGTTGCTGCTGGTGAGCTAATGGTATTGGATAACCTGATTATCCCTCTCCCAGAAATTGTTCCTGCTTCATTTTCTGTGGGGGAGGTGACTAGGCCCTCAGTGACAGTTGCTACTGAGTTTGCTAGGCTCATGCGCAACCATGAGAAAAGGATAAGCAAGATGCCAGATGCACCTCCTGCTGCTGCGGAGGAGGTTGTGGTTATTTTAGATGAGGAGGGAGATGTGGAGGAGAATACTCCTATTGCTGGAGACTGCTACAACTTCCAAAGCTCGTTTATCTATGATAGATGAGTCGTCCAGTGAGGATCTACCCAGCACTCCTATCCCTGAGATCCCAGGTTCTACTACTGATAATACAATTTTGCAGAGCATAGAAGCAATGTTGGCCAAGAAGAAAGCATATTTTGACTCCTCAATGCAAAGAGTGCTGAAAAGGGTGAAAGAAATAGAAAGAGAACTGAATAATGGCATAGCTGAGGTTAAAGTCAGATTTGACAAGCTAGATGCCAAGCTAGACTCTTGGTTTACTCAAGGTGAAAAGGGGGTAAACTTTGTCATGAAAGGATTAGAGAGAAATCTGAAAGTTCTGTACAATGTTGATATAAATGCCAAAACCATGATTGAAGCTTACAATAATTTGATGGCACATTATGACACCAGCATGGAAGCTTATACAAATTCTCTAGCTGAAGAAGTCAGAAAGGGGGAGGATACCATGACAGCTATGGTGGTAGCAAAGGTAAATGCGCTTGAGTAAGTGTTAGCAAACTTCAAAGGAGTTAATGACTACAGTTTTGACAACTTTTTGTGGCTTCACAACGAGATCTTTGGTATGCCAGGCCAGGAAGCTTAGGTACCTTTTGTGCCTGCTCATGATGAGGTTCATCCTACTGAGGATTACTCTCAATATTGGGTAGACACATAGGCCGCTACTGTTGTTGAGGCCAGAACTTCAACTTGTTGAAGATATTCAAGCTGATCTAGTTCTCAAGAGCCCAACAAGTCAGAGCCCCTTCAAAGTACTTTCTAGAGGAATTATGGGGAAGAATGGAACAAGTATATGGGGAAGGCCCGTCGACAGTCAAGTTAGAGCCCAACAGAGAGATGGAAGAGGTTTGGAGCCCTATATCTAGAGGAATTATCTTAGATATATTCTCCTTGGTCGACCCTGGTGGTGAAAAACATCAGCACCACTACGATCAAGAAGAATGGAACAAGTATAAACTAGTTTGTACAAAGAGATGGATACATTTCAGGAACAATCAAAATGCTGATTCGATGCCTCCAGCCCCTCCAAATTACTTTTCGAAGCCAAGGGATTATTTGGACAGGCAGAGATTGAAGAGGCAGAGCAAGCAAACCCAATAGTCATATATCATATATTATGTGTTGAGTGTTGTGTCCCCCCTCCCAAACTATGAACTTTCTTGACATATATCTATATATATATGATTTTTATGTTTACTGGGAATGCGTGTTGCTTTTAATTTCTTTGGTCTTTTCGAGTCTTAATGTTTTATTATTTATTATGTACAATTCATCTTAGCTTATAGGGTTCTGACTTCTTCAAATCGGGGGAGATTGTTGGGTATTGTGTCCACAATAACCCGAATTTGAAGAAGGGTCCAGTTAAGCTAAGATAAATTGTGATTGTATTTGATGCTGCTATTTCAGTTATGTACTTGCAGGTTTACATTGCTAAGTACACACCAATATAAGGTTACAGTGGGTCAGGAAACACAGGACTATACAATGTAATCCCTCACTGTGTATGCCAATGTATTGACTCACATGTAATCTCTCTATTGGGGTGTACTTATATCCCAAGTACTAGAAAATGATCAAGGAAGAACAACGACTTGGAATCAGAAGAACGTGAATTTGACTAAGTACAATTCGTCAAGTATGGTTAGGAATACATGTCAAATTCACCGAGTATACTCGTTAATACTCGTCGAATTCGTCGTATATCCCTTCCAACACTCGTCAAATTCATCATTTGTACTTAGGGCAGATTCTCTGATAATTGGAAAATCCGCCAAGTAAAATTCGCCAAGTATCATCATGTATACTCATCAATTTTGTCGAATGTATCTAACGATACTCGCCAAATTCGTCGAATATACTAGACGATACACACCGAATTCGTCAAGTCCATTCGACGCTACTTCTCTGGATTTTTCTAAGTCTCATTCGTCGAATATTACTTGTCATGGCATCGAGAGCGTTGATTCATTTAGCCTATAGTCGATGAATTCGTCGAGTATACGAGCTGATACTTGATGAATTTGCCGAGTATGATTCTCTGCTTTGGCATTGAGTGAGTGTCTGACCTGTACTGATTGGTCTAAGTCTAATTCGTTGTATATCAAGACTCATTCGGCGAATATACTAGTGATACTCGGCAATACTCGACGAATTTGAATTAGGTAATTTTTCCAAAAATTTTCAAAACTCTGGCACGGTGCTTTCTAGGTTTCGTTTTTGAAAATTTTCTTATAACCATTGGCAAGTGGATCTCTATAAATACATAGGGTATATTACCTTTCCATCTAATCTTGCTATTGTGCTTATTTTCTCTCTGATTCAAAATGATTATTTTCCAATTCGGTAAAACTGTCGGCTCTGTGCGATACACGTCTTCCCGATCGGCTGACTACAACAAGCTGTGCAAGATCCAATCTTCACCGATCTCTACCTCTGGATTGTTGCAATCTGAAGATTCCTATTCCTCCATATCTAGACGATTGAATGTTCAAGATTCAAGGTCTTTAAGATTTCTCTCTTCCGAGTTCTCCAAATTTCAAGATCTACTTTTTCGAAGAACGTCGAAGTGAAGACTTGCAATCTTTTCTATTTTGTAATTTTCCTTTACATTAGTAGGAGATTTTTCTCTGAGTTGTAGATCTGGTTTGTGGATCGAGTTGTAGATCTGGTTTGTGGATCGAGTTGTAGATCTGATTTGTGGATCGAGTTGTAGATCTAGTTTGTGGATCGAGTTGTAGAGCTAGTTGTGGATCAAGTTGTAGGAGGGGTTATTCTCTGAGTGGTAGGAGCGTCGTCACCGAGTTTTATGAGTTGCAGCTCAGAGGTGTGAGATTTTTTTAAATCTGAGAAAGGTGATGTAGATGAATCTAGCCCTTCGTGGTAGATAGGCGAGGCAGGAAAGTGGATGTACCCAACTCGGGGAACCACTATAAATCTTGGTGTTTGTGTGCTTATTTTTAAGTAATTTTTGTTCTGCAAAAATACACAGACATCACCTATTCACACCCCTCTATGTGATTTAGGTAGACGCTAGATACTTTCAGCTAGTTCACTCAATGCTAGATGCCAAGGAAGAATGTTGGAAAGGCTGAAAATCACCTAAGGCCACAGACATTGAGTGAAGCCAGTTCACGCAATGCCAGATACCAAAAAGCGCTAAGTAAGGTGTGGACATTCAAAGCTTAGCAGTCTGCAAAGCAATTCTGCGGCTAAGTCCACAGGCGTTGAGTGAAGGCAGTTCACTCAACATCATATATCAAAAGTCATCGAGTATAGCTGAGTTTGTCAAAGCCTCAGTATTGGCAAGCTGAAAAATTGACTAAGTCAACAGGCATTGAGTGAAGCCTGTTCACTCAATGCCATATACCAAGCAGCTTTGAGACAAGCTCAAGAAGTTGAAGATTCTGTCAAGACATCTGGCTATATCCTGAATCATTGAGTGAGGACAACTAAATCAACGCCAAAGCAGAAGGCGTTGACAGAGGAATAATTAGTCAAAGCCTAAGGAAAGAGATAGACAGAAAAATCTGTCTAAGTACAGAAGCATTGAGTGAGGACAACTCACTCAACGAACTCAATGCCTTAGCAAGCTGGCAGACTAGAGAAGTGGCTAAGGACAAAAGTGTTGAGTGATGAAGGCTCACTCAACGCTCTCAACGCTCAGTAGATAAAGAAAGTTGTTGCTAAGTCCAGGAACATTGAGTGATGAAGATTCACTCAACGCACTCAATGTCTGGCAGTACAAAAGAATTAGCTAAGTCTAGAGGCGTTGAGTGAATCCAGTTCACTCAATGCACTCAACTCCTGATGGTGCAGAGAATTTTACAAGTCCAGACTCATTGACTGAAGGCCATTCACTCAATGCACTAAACATATAAAGTTGAATCTGAGAATTTCGTAAAGTCCACAAATGCTAACGTCAGCCAAAATCAACAAAAGTCAACAGAGTTCAAATTAGTTGTGGGAAAGCTACAGAACACGACAAATAGCGTCAGAGGCTTACTGTTGACTTTTGTTGATTTTGGCTGACGTCTTCTTCCATTAAAGTAAGGTACAACTACCAATCACAGGTGGTCCCCACTGCTTCTTGGAGCCGTTAATCAGTGAAATATAAAAGGGACAAGATGGACTAAAGGAACTTTTACATTTCGGAAAGTTGCGGCTGAACTTCTTCTTCTTTGCCATTGTTGCCGAGCTCAAAGTTTGAAGTTAAATCAGCTGATCTAAAAGATCTTTCAAGTTAGTTGTAGCAATTTCTTCTGCTATAGCAAGTTCAGATAAGGTTCTGATAAAGGAGCAGAGCTTTCAAGTTTCTGTAGATCCAGGTTAGCTAATTGAAGAACACAAGAACTATCAAATCTTCAATCTTCTTCAGCAAGTTCAGAAACAAGTTTCTGAGTTTCTTCAGCACATGCAGCTTCTTATTGAAGATATTGTTTTTGTTGCTGTGAAGAAAGTTAGGGATGTTAACTTAGTCCAATATGGCAGGCATAGAGAAATAATCTCTTGTGTCTAATCAACAACAACAAACTCTTTTCTTCTATAGGATCTTAACAGATCCGAGTGTAAGCATTGTTTATAAAGGATGAGGTAGGATACAAGTATGGATCTAAGTGTAGGGCATGTGTGCCTAAGGTAGGGCCTTTGTGCCTGAGGTAGGAGAGTGTTACTATCTGAGTTGTAGGGCTAAACTCCAAAGCCTGAGTTGTAGGACTATTGATTTAGTTTGAGGTAGGTGATCTGCTGATCATTAAGCTTTAGGAGCAGTTTGATTTGAGGTAGGGCTTTGTGCCTGAGTTGTATGTCTTGGAGGAGACTGAGAGATCCTGCGGGATCTGTATTGTAAGCTCTAAGGAGAAGAGTTTTGGAGAAAAGGCTTGTCTAACACATTGTTTGAAAAACGGGAGGGAAAGTGAACGTACCCATAATCTGGGGAACCACTATAAAACTACTGTGTACTTTTGTATTGTGCCTTGAAAGCTAAAAGTAACTAACTCACACAATAGAAACTAACTCACAACACACTAGGGGGAGGGAAAATTAAAAAGACTTATAAAAACCTATTCACCCCCCCAGGTGTTTAACTACCTTGGAATTAAAGGCATTCAAGTGGTATTAGAGGGAGGTTGCTTAAGAAGGACTTAACAGTCAGAGAAGATCTCAAAGGGTATCTGAAAAAGTATACTTATTGGTTCAGGAGAGAACCATAATGATCCGGGTTCCATGAAACTTCTTATCTGCAGAAAGGAGAGTTTTGGAATCTAGAAATAGAGGGTCAGACTATTTATGGAAGCCTCTGACTCAAGGATCATTGTGAGAATCAAGGAGGGACCTTTCATACCTATGAAGGTCTCAGCTCTGGATGCAACTATCTAGAATCCAAAGACATATTTAGAAATGACCAAGGATGAGGTCATAGTTGCTGCACTTGATAAGAGGCCACAAAATATAATTGCTAGTGCCATAGATGATTCTACCTTTCAAAATTTGGTTCACTGCCAGACCTCCAAGGAGATGTGGCACACTCTAGTGATCTACATGGAGGGAATTGAAGAGGTCAGAGATGACTGGAAGTCCATGCTCAATCAGGAGTATGAGGATTTCAGGCAGTATAATGGAGAGAGTATATCTGTTTGCTATGAAAGATTCTCCAGGATAGTGAATGAGCTGAAGACCTATGGGAGGGTCTTCAACCATTATGAGCTGAATGGCAATTTTCTCATGTCTCTAACAAGAGACTGTGACACAAAGATATGTGACATCAGAGAGGTAGCCAAGCTAGCTGATACTCCTCCCCATACTCTATTTGGAAAGTTGCTCTCTTATAAGATGCAGCTGGCTGGCAGGAAAGAGGAGGAGACCATCAGCAAATCCCAGGTCAAAGAAAAGTCTTTGCCCTTAAGAGAAGACATCACCAAGAGGAGCAAGGAGAGGATTCCCTCTCGTCTAAGGAGGCCTGCTGACTCAGACAGCACATGGCCAAGTTCTTTTGAAAACATCATGTTAGATGAAGACTTTGCTGCCTTCTCCAAGACGCTTTAGAAATTGATGAGGAGGAATCAGTGGAGGAGCAGACCTTCCTCCTCTTATCATAAGGAGGACTACTACAAGGCAGAGAAGAATCACTCGAAGGGAGGCGGGTATGACTCTAAGCCTAGTAAACATGTTTCCTTTAAAGTTGCTTGCTACTATTGTAACAAACCTGGGCATGTAATAGCTGACTGCATAATCAAGAGAATGGAGGCTAGTGAGAAGAAACAACACCAGCACAAGGGCAAGAAGGACAGGTCCTTCATTACAAATAAGCAGAAGAGTTGGACAGACTCATCTTCATCTGAGTTTGAAGAATAAGAAGCCCTCATTGGGATGCTGGGTGCAATTGCAGATGAGGATGAAGATGTCTACAACTTCTGTGGGCTAATGGCATTGTCTGATGAAGAATCCAGCCAGGATCAGCCTGGTCCAGTAAAGGTACACTCTCTTTCTAATTCTTCTTCTGAGTCAGGCTATGAGACTAGTCCATGTTCAGAAACTTCTTCATCCAGTGGTGAAGATGACTCTGAATCTGAAGAAGATGTTAATCAATTTATTGATATGTATGGTGAATCTGGATGCCTTTAAGAAATGCAGGAAGTTGACTAAGAAGAAATTTGAGGATATTGCCTCACTTCAGCCAGCTACTGCCCAGCAGGCTGAGATATCATCCTTGTTGGATTAGAAGGCTAGGGAAGTCAGCCAACTGAAAAATATTACTATCATCCAGATTGGCACTATTAAGTACAAGGATAGTCTCATTAGATATCTTGAAGAGAAGCTCCAGAGGGAGAAGAGAATTGTGGTTAGTTTCTCTAAGCCCAATAC
The DNA here is from genome assembly GCA_039583875.1 of Platanthera guangdongensis. Taxonomy (NCBI): domain Eukaryota; kingdom Viridiplantae; phylum Streptophyta; class Magnoliopsida; order Asparagales; family Orchidaceae; genus Platanthera; species Platanthera guangdongensis. Next base: position 68,217,223 of record CM077163.1, on the reverse strand, counting down.
TGTGTTGCCCTTTATAGACTCCTCTCAGAAGGGTAAGAAGGGGTTGGGGTTTAAGGGAAACACTAGACTTCCCCCTTCCAAAGAGAAAGGGAAAGATCCAGTCCATCCTCTAGCTTCCAAGCATCCTATCTCTTTTAAGAAGGTGATGTTGCCTTCAAACAGGTATGACCATGGTCACTAGAAGAATGATTGATTCACTAGTATGAATAGAGGTGTTCACAACCATGGTGGAAGGTACAGTAGGGGAGTGAGTTCCTTTAAGGCTCCCCATGAGGAAATCCAAATGGCCCATCATGGACCATTTCTGTTTGGTGCACCAGCCGCTTCACTCAAGAAAGTGGCAGTAGCTAACCCTCAAGGCCATCCATCAAAGACCTAGACTAAGGGCAAGTTAATCAGCAAGCCAGATCTAGCTATCTCTGATGTTATAAACAACATGTCATATGCAAAGAAGACTGCTGCAAATAACTTTCAGAGCAAGCCAAGAAAGCCTGCCGGAAGACTTATCTTCAGCTAGATCCTTGCTAAAAGGGACTTGAAGAAGGTTGTTGCACCTCTTCCTTCTGTTCCATCAATAGTTAACCAAACTGCAGGAACTGCACAGAAAAGAAGATATAATATCCATGAGTGTTGGTGTTATGGGAAAGTGAGACATTTACCTTAGATTGCTGGCACAATCCTACTATGCCCAAAGCTAATGTTAGTCCTCCTGTCAAAAAATTTATAGGAAGACAGTTCCCTTTTCAGGCTAATCAGAACCTAGGACCGAATAATTATTGGGGCACTAAGGTGAGGTAAACTACTTGTTGCAGGTTAGCCTAAGTGCCCATACCCCTATATGGTACTTGGACAGTGGTTGTTCCAAGCACATGACTAGGAACAAGGAGAAAATTAAAGGAGTACACTCCAGTGAAGGATGAACCCAAAGTTATTTTTGGTGGTTCAGATAGAGAAGTCACAAGAGGTTTTGGTAAGATTACCAATGACATAGTCACAATCTCAAAAGTGGCATATGTTGAGGGATTGCAACACAACCTCATATGCATAAGCCAACTATATGATCTTGGTTATGTAATCTCCTTCCACAAGGATGAGTGACAGATTAAGAGGATAAGTGAACAAGAGGTCATCTTGACAGGCACAAGGAGTGGAGATGTTAATTATTTAAATTTCCCATGTCTTAATAAAGACTCTCCTATATGTCTATTTGCAAATGAGAAAGACTCATATTGTGTACAATGGCACAAGAGACTAGCTCATTTGAATTTTAAGACTATTGGCAAGATCTTTAGTGAATAGCTAGTTAGGAATGGTCCTAAGATGAAATGCCCCAAGGAAAGCATTTGCTCAGCATGCCAAAAGGGAAAGTAGACCAAAGCTTCCTTCAAGGGCATTGGGACCAAAGACTCTGTGAGGTGTTTATACCTCGTGCATATGGACTTGTTTGGTCTTATGCCAGTTCATAATCTAGGTAGGAAAATCTACACACTTATGGTGGTTGATGACTATTCTAGGTTTACTTGTGTGTTTTTTCTTAAGAAAAAGAATGAAACTCATGATATCTTCATGAAGTTTGTCAAGAAAATTTAGAATGAGTTTGATAGTACAATGGTCAAAATCAGAAGTGACCATGGGACTGAATTCCAGTCTGAGAGCATGACAAAGTTCCGCGAAGAGCTTGAGATTCATCAAGAATTTTCTTCTCCAAGAACACCCCTGCAAAATGGGATTATTGAGAGGAAAAATAGAACTCTCATAGAGGCTGGAAGGACCTTGTTGAGTGACATATCTCTCCCAGAATATTACTGGGCTGAGGCAGTAAATACTGCATGTCATGTCCTTAACAGAGCCTCTATCACCAAGAGCTACAAGAAGACACCCTATGAGATCTTGAAGGGCAAAAACCAAACATGGGCTATCTCATGATATTTGGTAGCAAGTGCTATGTGCTTCATAATGGTAAGTCATATGTGACTAAGTTTGTTGCCAAGTCCTTTTATGGGATTTTTGTTGGGTACAACAATCATAGTAAAGCCTATAAGATCTACAACTTGAAAAGCCAAGTTGTAGAAGAGTCTGTATGTGTAGTCTTTGATGAGTCTACCATGATTAATAGTGAGCTGCCAGGCTCCTCTTCTAGTACTGTAGGTACAGATCTGATGATGGACACGCTAAGCATCAAGGAAGCTGCTCCAGTAATCTAAGATGGAGTGGATATTCCAGAAGAACTGCAAGACACACTTGAAGTGGATGAAGGTCAGCAGGAAGCTGCTACTGAAGCTGATGCTAAAAGAAGACTGCCTCCAGATGTCAGGCATCTAAGAGATCATCCAAGACACCAAATTATTGGAGATGCAAACCAAGGAGTGGTGACAAGAAGCAAGAGCCTTAATACATCTTTGTACTGTGGTTTCCTGTCACGGGTTGAGCCCAAGAGATTTGAAGGGGTCAACATAGATCAGTTCTAGATTGTAGTTATGCAAGAGGAATTGAACCAGTTTAAGAGATGCATGGTACGAAAGCTGGTTTTGTTGGATCTTGTGGCTAACCTTAGAGGGGGAGGGGTTGAATAAGGTTTTGTGCATTTAATGAAAATTCAAATTAATTTGCCCCAGAAAATCGTGTTCTAGAAGCTATCGCAGGGCGTTAGGTAGCTAACGCGCGACGGTAAGTTTGTGAACTTATTTTCTTGTGCAGATTCGTTTGTATACCCCACATAAGAATAACAACAAATAATCTCAGCAGACAACAGAGATGAGAAAGTAGAAGTAATGTAATTCCATCGCAAGAATTAAAAACAACCAATGTTTAGACAATTACAAATTGTGATCCTCGTGACGCAAGAGATAGAAGGCGATGAAAAAGAAGGACTCTTTTGTTTTCTCTACCGACCTGTTGATGCCGCCGCCCCGCTACCCAACTTGATGACGATCCAGTTGTCGAGGCGCTACAACATAAAGACCTTCGGAGCCATGACGACGCTAACGGAAGACAACGCTACAACCCCCGTCCGTGGCGTGCTAAGCCCGCTTGAAGACTATTTTTAATTAATATATCATGCTCTAATTACTTTTAATTTTATATGTGAGAATATAAAATTATTCCAAAGTTGGTTAATAATTTTATATTTATTTAGAGACTTTGTAGCATTTATTTCCTACATTTTAAAATATTTTTTTTTGTGTATTTAGTCGCCCGGATGGATGAGATTTTCATCTCTATCTTGCATGGTTAGATGTGTTTGTGTAACTCCTATATAAGGAGCTCCTTTTATGAGAATGAATATTAGAGAATTAAAGAAAGAAAACATAACCCTCATTTGAGAGTTTCGGCCAGGGAGCTCTCCTAGCCGCCGCCCAAGGTGTGAAGTTGCCGCCCCCCTCCCCCCTTGCTTCCTCCTCCCTACTTCGGTGCGATGCCGGCGTGGCTTCCTTCGGTGCGACTCCAAGGAAGAAGGTTGCAGCCCATTTGGTGCGACACCAGTGGATCCGTGGAGAGAGTGATTCTTCCACCTTATCTAGTATGTTCATGAAAGCGGGTTGGGTAACTTCTCTTTCCTCATCTTTGTGATTTCTTGCTTAGTGTTGTGTGGAGGATGAACAACTGTTGCTTTTCCGTGATTTTAAATACCATCGCTTGCCATTTCCAAAATTATTTTCATCGTTGTTAAGCTTCTATAATCCGGATCGGGTAGATCCTATTTGCTTGAGTGGATCTTGGCCTATAGCCAAGATTTTACTCTCAAAAGGGAGTGACAACCTTTACATTAATTTGGGGAATCACCCGACTTCTATTTTTGATCGTTATTTTAGAGTTGATCTCTCCACCTTGTGGTCGTATGTGCTGCGTTTGAGACGATCCGTAACGAGACGATAAATTCTTGTGTAGGAGCGGTAGGATTAAGGCGCGTTGGGCATGGTAGACTACCTTGTCCCCGTTACACTCTCCAAATGTCGGACACTCGCTACGTCAATTTGGTGTCAGATCTAGGTTGTCGCAACTTATTAGTTGACGCGTCCTCACTAGAGTTTTCTCCACACGCGCAGTAAACAAAAAAAAATTTTATGGTCTGCCAATAGCGCTCTAAAAAGTTTATTTTTTTAAAAAAAATTTAAAAAACAATTCTGCACGCTCTATTTTTAATCACTTCGAGAAACTATAAAATATTTTGTCTTCAGTATAGGTACAGCCCTAGGAAAAATCCTCTTTCCAAAATATTTATAAACCTGTATGCGCACTAGACTAGGAACGAAGTACACTACACCTTCGTCGTCTAGGATGGCTACGAATGAACACGAGGATCCCAACGCTGAAGCCATATAGGGATTGCGTAACGAAATGACCGAGCTTAGGACAATGTTAGCACAAATCCTTCGAAATCAAGGAGGTCCTCATCTACCAAACCAAGGTCCGCCACCGCCACCCGTTAATGTTGGGCAGCCCAACCGGCACCAACCGGCCCAAGATTCGGATTCTGATGCAGACTCCCCCCGAGTGCCTCCTCAAGAACACCGCCCCGAGCGTGACTTCAATCTTACTAGAGCCATTAAGATCGACGCCCCCACTTATGATAATTTGGGAGATCCCCAGATCTCCCTTACTTGGGTAATGGATATTGAGTGCTACTTCGAGTGGCACACTCTTACGGACCAACAAAAGGTCTAGGTTGCCCGGATGAAGTTAACGAGTCATGCAAAACTTATTGGCTGAATGAGGAGCGTAGGCTAGGAACCGGGCATGGGGTCCCACTTATTGGATGGGCCGTAATGAAGAACCTAATGACCGATCAGTACGTTCTCGCGTACCATCGCACATAGATGTTCTTTGAGCTTGCCACCCCGTGGCAGGGCTCAAATTCGGTAGCTGAATATATGGAAGAGTTGAAAGACCATATGGTGCGTTGTAATCTTAGGGAGAACCCCGAGGTCACCTTATCTAGGTTTTGTGAGGGACTATCTTCCAATATCCAACAAAAACTCCTATGCTACGGGCATACAGATTTGAACACAACTTTCAATGCCGCCCTCGACATTGAAAAACATTTAGCCTCTAAGGATCCCTCCCGTTATTCCAACGCAAAGGGAAAGTCCACACTTGGGGCATCCTTATCCACATATCAGGACAAAGGAAAGTTTCGGTCCAACGAGTCTAAATCGGTAGTTAACACAGTTAGGAATGCTAAGAACCCCACCAGTGAGCGTATCCCCATAGGAAAGGTTAGTAAGTCCAATACAACGTGTTATGCTTGCGGTGTCCAGGGTCACTATGCCTATAAATGCCCAACTAAGACCAAGGCCATAGCCCTATTAGATTCGGCTACCGACCTCGCTGATCTACTTTACGAGGCCGCTGAAGAGAGTGATCCGGACGGAGTCCTTAGTGATTCGGAGGACGACTCCCCCCTTATGGTGATGCGTTGTATCTTGACCACTCCTCTCCCGTTAGATGACTGGAAGAGGACGAGTATAGTTTCCTTGATTTTTAAGAGCGGTGAGAAGTTGTGCAAGTTGATCATCGATAGTGGTAGTTGTGTGAACGTCATTTCCGAAAATGTTGTTACACGTATGGCCCTGACCACACAACCCCGCCAAACTCCATATCAGGTAGCTTGGATCAACAAGGTTACCATTCTGGTCACCAAGCATTGCCTAGTGCCCCTCTCATTCAAGTCCTATATAGATGAGTTGTGGTGTGATGTCCTCCATATGGAAGCTTGTCACGTGTTGTTAGGCCGCCCTTGGATTTACGACCGCGATGTGACACACTTTGGGAGAACCAACATGTACGAATTTAAATTTAATGGCAAGGTCATTACGTTGAGGCCAACTGTTCCAAAGGAGCTTGTAGGGCCGATTAAGGACACCACTGTTCCGGTTGAGAGGAAGGCTCTGAGTCTTGTGGGTAGGAAAGATTTTGTGAAGTATCCGTTTCTTGATGGAGTAATGTATGCACTCGTACTTATGAGTACGAGGACTGATACGGGAGTGATGTGTGATTTACCTAGGGGCTACGGGTGTTGTTAGAAGAATATAAGGCCGGATGAGCAACCCTCGTCGTAACCACCGCTTTGTGATATACAGCATGCGATAGATCTTATCCCCGGTTCACCCCTACCCAACCATCCCCATTATAAACTCCATCCCGCTGCCCATGAGGAACTATTGACCCAGATTGAGGACTTGGTAAAGAAGGGGTTCATTGGGCCTAGTCCGAGTCCATGTGCCATCCCAGCCCTGCTTGCCCCCAAGAAGGACGGAACATGGAAGATGTGCGTTGATAGCCGTGCTATCAACAAGATTACCATCAAGTATAGGTTTCCTATCCCGCGATTAGATGACCTCTTAGATGTCTTATCTGGTGCCACCATCTTTTTGAAGTTAGATTTACGGAGTGGGTATCACCAGATTAAGATCCGTGAGGGAGATGAGTGGAATACATCGTTTAGATCTAAGGATGGATTATATGAGTGGCTTGTGATGCCCTTCAGGTTATCCAATGCCCCCATCACCTTATCCTGGATGATGACACACATCTTTCAGCCATACATGGGGAAGTTTGTGGTAGTTTATTTTGATGATATCCTAGTCTATAGCACCACCGTTGCCGAGCACATTTCCCACATATGGGTGACTCTTTCCACCTTGCGGAAGGAGACATTGTTTTTGAACTTTAATAAGTGCACGTTCAATGTTCCTGAGGTAGAGTTCTTAGGTTATATAGTCGGGACTGAGGGTATACGAGTTGACCCTGGAAAGGTTCAGGTGATAAGGGACTGGCCTGAACACACTAGCCTACGAGAGGTGCATAGTTTTCATGGATTAGCTACTTTCTATCGCTGTTTCATACGAGACTTTAGTAGCATTATGGACCCTATTAGTGATTGCATGAAGAAGGGTGAGTTTACATGGACGAAGTCCGCCACCTCTGCTTTCCAACATATTAAGAAGCTTATGACCAAGGCACCAGTGTTACGTCTACTGGACTTCACCAAGGTCTTTGAGCTTACATGCGATGCATCTGGGGTGGGAATAGGAGGTTTCTTAAGTCAGAAAGGTCACCTGGTCAATTAATTTAGTGAGAAGTTAGCGGGCGCCAAGTTGAATTATTCAAACTACGATAGGGAGTTTTATGCTGTTGTTCATTTTTTGCATCATTGGAGGCACTATCGTCTCTCCAAAGAATTTGTGATCCTCTCCAACCATGAAGCTTTTCGCTTCATAAACGGTCAACACAGAATCAGTCCGCGTCACGCTAAGTGGATAGCCTTCTTGAAAGGATACATGTTTTCTCTCAAGCACCTTAAGGGGTCCGATAATCGCATTGCCGATGCTCTTAGCCGCCTTACCCTATTGCTATCCACCATGCAAGACCACGTTATAGGGTTCGAGCGCATTAAATACGATTACGCCACTTGCCCGGATTTTCAAGAGATGTATCTATCCGCCCAAGATAGCTCTCCCACGACTATTTCAGCCTTTACTCTTCGAGACGGTTTTCTCTTTAGGCACGGAAAGTTGTGTATTCCGCGTTCCTCGTTACGACATCACATTATTTGGGAACTACATAGCGGCGGTTTGCGTGGGCACTTTGGGCGGGATAAAACCATTGCACTCATTGAGGAGAAATTTTATTGGCCTAAACTTAAGACAATGGTTGGAGGAGTAGTGAGTAGTTATCGTACATGTCAAGTCTCTAAGGGCACTAAATCTAATGTTGGGTTATACACCCCACTACCCATCCCTTCCATACCATGGGAAGACGTTAGCATGGATTTCATTTTAGGCCTTCCTATCACCTTCCGACATCACGATTCTATTTTTATAGTTGTGGATAGGTTTTCTAAAATTGCGTATTTCCTTCCGTGTAGTAGGAATAACGATGCGTCTCACATTGCAAAATTATATTTTACTAACGTTGTTAGCCACCGTGGAGTACCGAAGACAATAGTCTCGGATAGAGATGCCAAGTTTACGAGTTATTTCTGGAAAACACTATGGATTTTAATGGGTACCAAATTATTATTTTCCGCCGCCTATCATCCCCAAACCAATGGGTAGAAAGAAGTGGTTAATCGGAGCTTGGGAAATCTTTTAAGATGTCTTGTAAGTGACCACAAAGGTACTTGGGATTTACTTCTTCCCCATGCCCAATTAGCCTACAATAATTCCAAAAATAGGTCCCAGCGTAAAAAGCTAGTCAGTTTGTACAATCCTTCGCCCAACACATTCAGGACCTACATGCACATATACGGGCTACTTTGGCTTCTCAATACGAGTCCTATCAAGCACACGCTAATCTACATAGGAGAGTGTCACACTTTAAGGTTGGCGATCTGGTCTTAGTCTGTTAGTTCCCGAACGACTGCCAACTTTCACCGCTAAAAAGTTAGCACCAAAGCGCGGCGGCCCTTTTCGGATTATAAAGATGTTAGGAGACAATGCTTTCATTTTGGATTTGCCTGCAGATTGGGGTATCTCCCCCATTTTTAATGTCTCGGATTTGACGCTATTTGTTTCTCCTCCACCTGAGTTGACTTCTTTGTCATCTTATCCTTCCACTGAACTTTCTAATGGGTTGGGGAGTGGTAGTTCGGATGATCTCTCTCTTACGGTCCCCACAGGTATCTCCTCGGATGGTGAGTTGTATTCATTTATTCCTACTGCTAACATGTTTCACAGGTTTCCTAAGACATTCCTTACTCCAGATAGTATTCTGGAGGCTGAGCCACTTGTTACTCCTGATGGTGCTACCTACCGCTTCCTCGTCCGTTGGCATGACCGCCCCCCTTCGAATGACTCTTGGGTCCTCGAGATGCGGCTTCGATGCTTGGATGCCACTGTTCTCCTTAGCTATCTCTTGGACCACGCATCCAAGATACGTAATTTTGAGCGGGGGAGGATTGATGCCGCCGCCCCGCTACCCCCACTTAATGACGATCCAGTTGCCGAGGCGCTACAACATAAAGACCTTCGGAGCCATGACGACGCTAATGTAAGACAACGCTACAACCTCTGCCCGCGGCGTGCTAAGCCCGCTTGAAGACTATTTTTAATTAATATATCATGCTCTAATTACTTTTACTTTTATATGTGAGAATATAAAATTATTCCAAACTTGGTTAATAATTTTATATTCATTTAGGGACTTTGTAGCATTTATTTCCTGTATTTTAAAATACTTTTGGTGTGTATTTAGCTGCCCAGATGGATGAGATTTTCATCTCCATCTTGGATGGTTATATGTGTTTGTGTAACTCCTATATAAGGAGCTCCTTTTTATGAGAATTAAGATTAGAGAATTAAAAAAAGAAAACCTAACCCTCATTTGAGAGTTTCGACCAAGGAGCTCCCCTAGCCGCCGCCCAAGGTGTGAAGCTCCCCCCTGCTTCCTCCTTCCTACTTCGGTGCGACGCCGGCGTGGCTTCCTTCGGTGCGACTCCAAGGAAGAAGGTTGCAGCCCATTCGGTGCGACACCGATGGATTCGTGGAGACAGTGATTCTCCCACCTTATCTAGTGTGTTCATGAAAGCGGGTTGGGTAACTTCTCTTCCCTCATCTTTGTGATTTCTTGCTTAGTACTGTGTGGAGAATGAACAACCGTTGCTTTTCCGTAATTTTAAATACCATCGCTTGCCATTTCCGAAATTGATTTCATCGTTGTTAAGCTTCTATGATCCGGATCAGGTAGATCCTATTTGCTTGAGTGGATCTTGGCCTATAACGAAGATTTTACTCTCAAAAGGGAGTGGCAACCTTTACGTTAATTTAGGGAATCACCCGACTCTATTTTTGATCGTTATTTTAGAGTCGATCTCTCCTCCTTTTGGTCTTATGTGCTGCATTTGAACCGATCCGTAACGAGACGATAGATGCTTGTGTAGGTGCGGTAGGATTAAAGCGCGTTGCGCATGGTAGACTACCTTGTGTCCATTACGCTCTCCTAATGCCGGACACTCGCTACGTCACATGTTCCACAGACCAATTGGCTCTCTCCCTTTACCTTCGAGAAAGGTCTTCAAGCCGTCTCTTCGCCTCCACACAAGAAAGGAACTTAGATCCTCGCTAGATCCTCCGATCTAGACGTCCCTACCCCGGGACGATTTTTTGCGGAATCCTACCCAGATTCCGACGACCCTCGCCGGTCAATTTTCCTCACCACAAGATTAAGAAAAAAAGAAGATTACCAAAATAAAGATGAAAAGAATCTAAAAGATTAAGTTCTCCCTCTAGACGATTTCTCCATCGAGCGATAAGTGGCCGGTGCTTGAGATCTTCGTATGGTAGTAACCAGTCGGTTCTTCTTAGTCGATGTTGATCTTGGATCCCCAGAGTTCTTCGTGTGCGAACAGGAGGAAGACAACTTTCTTCTTCTTCGACGAAGACGGTCAGAACGGAATGCAAAGAGGCGGATGAACCCTAGAATGCACAAACTTGTCCTTTTTTGTTTTAGGTAATGAGCACAGAAACATAGATGATTTTATATACATATTCATGAAAATAGACTACCATCGGCGGTAAGAGTAGCTCCCGGTGCTAGGTTCACGCGCTTGATGTGCCAGCTATCCTCCAAAGTATAAAAAAATATTCAAAACGAATATTTTCCTTTTTCCAATGCTAGCGCGGCGCGGTAAGCAGATAGCGCCCGACAGTAGGCCTGGATCAACGCACTCAAAGCCTTGGAGCATTAAGTGGGTTACCGCGGTGCGGTACCAAGATAACGCCCAATGGTAGTGTTGTCTCAACGCACTCAACGCCTTAGGGAATTGAGTGGGATACTGCGGCGTAGTACGAAGCTAGCACCTGGCGATAATGCTGTCTCAATGCTCTCAATGCCTTGGGGCGTTGAATGGGTTACCGCGATGCCATACCATTATAGCGCCTGTGCGGTAGGATACCAAGATCTTTGTCAATTTAATTCATCGAGCTAGTGTGCATGGTAGAACTAGCGTAGAGCGGTAGGTTCCCGAGAGCTCTGTCCAATTAATTCGCGGCTACTGCCCGACGGAAACTTCTATCGCTCGACGTTAGCAGGCATAGGAGACTTCTTTTCTTTGCGTGAACCTGTCAACCTGCGCACTCTATCAACACAAGATGTGATCAAATATAACCTGGGATTTGATATTCTCAAACACAGGGAATGTGAAACAACAGTTCCAACAAACTCCCCGTTTTGATAATATCAAATCTCATTCATGATAAATAACAAAGTACATGATAGAGTGAATATATATATAAAAGATAATCTTGAGCGTTCAGGTTTCAGGTTCTCTATATAGCTCCCCTACACACACGCTCCCCCTACCTACGTGTTCTACATGCTCCCCATATCTATGTGCACGCATTGAAACGAGCTCCCCCCACATGAGATCATACCCATGACAAATTCTCATGAACAATCTCTTCTTCGCCTTTGATAGTATCAAAAGGGGCGGGCCAGACCAAACAATCATTCGGGAGTAAAAACCAGTATGTATGATGAGCGTGAAAGAAACAACAGACAGTGCATACAATTAGTAAAGCAAATAGTGAGAGCTAGAGGGGTGACACATAATAATGAAAATCAGAGAATATGAAGAACACAGGCAAACCTAAGAGCGGAGTACACAAACATAAAATAAGGCATTTTGCAGAGATTATATGGATTGGACAACACAGAGCAAACTAACCACACAACGAGGAACAATACAATTCCATGAGAGTTATAGAGTTAATCACATTAGAACATTATAAACGTCAAAAGTAGAAATCGTATGCTAGGACCTATGTGCGAAAAACATATAGTGTAGTTTCACTCCGATTCTTATGCATGGAAGAATTAAATAAGGCAATGACATGTACGTGCAACATCAACAAAGAGAAAACACCAAGTAGAAATATCATATTTTACATGTTTATCTTGTTCCTTTAAAATGCCAACATAAGAGAAGTAGAGTGAATAATCACGTCACATAGCTATCTATGTCATACCAAGTCTTGAACTAGGGGCACTAAGCTTAAGTTAGAGTCTATGCACAAGATCAAAATGACTCTTTGAACCAAGGTGCTCATCCTCATAATACTCATAAAGACTTATCAGGAGGAATGAGTAGTGCTTGGGGGGTCCTTGACATGACATTTGATAGCATGCATCATTTTCTTTTTCATTTTCTTTGAGCTATCACTTTTATATATTTTTTCTGTGAGTTCAAGGAGCCCCGAGACAATCGAAATCTATCCACCTAGATAGATACACTTTAACTTGTATACATAAGACCTTAGCATTAGAGACTTGGCCCAAAGTTTTAATCTTCATATAAACACATATGTATCATGACATTGATTATTCAAGGTATTTCTAACGTGTTAAGATACAATGTCACGAGTTATATCATATAAGCCTAGTATTTGTACATGAGTGTTCCTTCTAGGGATGTGTGAATAGTGTGAAGTCATTCTCTTATCTAAATCCTCACACATACCTAGAGGCATAGTCAACATACACTAACATGTAATGTTGCACTCAGTGGCTAAGCACCTATAGATTCGACACACCATGACCGGGGACAATGTTCACACGGATTAGCACTTATTAACACAAACATTGTATGTACTTGTTATAGCCTAAGTTCAGGTCATGTGTGCCCGTAAAACATGATCAATTCACAGTTTTTCGTTTTGGTTTTATATTTTTGTGTTTTTAAAAAAATTGACAAAGGAAATCAAATAAATAACACACAAGAAAATAAATGAAAAAAGGAAACAAAAACAAAACAACCAAAGAAAGAAAAACAAACAATCAAACAAAAAATGATGACTAGGAAGAGAGGTCCAAAACACACAGCTCGAGTCAAAGTAATGAGAAACGTGCATTTGGGTGTGGTTTAGTGAATATGTCAGCTAGTTGGTCATCAGTGACAATGAAGCTTACTCTCACATTCTCCTTTTTAATGTGATCTCGAATGAAATGGTGACGCACGTCAATATGTTTTGACCTTGAATGATGCACTGGATTATTTGTCAAGTCTATGACAATCTTGTTGTCAAACCTAAGTGTAACGTTCCTACAAGTTAGGCTAAAGTATTCTAACATTTGAGACACGAATATTAGCTAAATTGTGGTTCCCTCTCGACGTTCCAACTAATTTGCGATTCGCACTGGAGATTATTCCAGCCCACATGTTTGCAATATTTAGCGATCCAAGGCTAACATACGGGTAGCCAATCCGTTAGATACCGAACAACGGCGATAGGCTGAGGTTCGATCAAGCTAAAGGGACGACTATTGCATCCAACGAGCGGAGTTGTACCAAAGGGATCTACCAAAAAAAATACGATTCGCAAGAAATGGTAGATCTCTCCCAACAAAAAGAAACGAGGCCCGCCAAGCCTTCTCGAATTTAAACAAATCAGGTTAAACGCAAAATTCGTTCAAGAAAACCACGTTGATTCCAATGCTATCAAAATTGCACGCCAACGTTTTCCACCACATAGATTATTTAGAGGGAAAATAAATCTCAAGGTTTCTAGAAATTTCGTTACCCCGCTCGGAGTTAGATCTAGGAGTTGATCTATGCCAAAAGTTGATCGCCCTTCATCCGTTCCACCGGAATCACGGCGGATGGAGAGAAACTTGTCCGCCTTCCATGCGTCACGTCGGGTTGGAGTTCCACAAGGCCTAGTCTTCTTGCTTTGGCTGGCCACTTGAGGGAGAGATGGAAAAGGTGGTGAATCTTTTGGTGGCCGAATTTAGAGGGGGCAAGGGTGAGAGAGGGTCGGTTTATCTCGAAGAAAGCTGGTGGACAGGCAGGAATTTGCCTAAGTCCTCAGGCATTGTGTGAAGCAAGCTCACTCAATGCCAGGTCCAGGAATTCAGTTAAGTCCACAGACGTTGAGTGAAACAAGCTCACTCAATGCTAGATGCAAGGGAAGATTTTGTATAGGCTGGAAATCGCCTAAGTCTACAGAAGTTGAGTGAAGTCTCTTCACTAAATGCTAAGTAAGTAAAATCATTAAGTATGGCTAGGTTAGTCTAAGCCTAACAATTGGCAAGAAGAAAATGTGGCTAAGGCCACTTGCGTTGAGTGTAGTCAACTCACTCACTGCCATATAGCAAAAAACTATGAGACAGGCTGAGGTGGTTAAAGCCTAAGGAGAAACTGACTGAGAAGTGGATATGTTCATCGGAGTTGAGTGAAGTCCACTCACTCAACTTCATAACATCAAAATCATTGAGTATTGCTCAGTCAGTCAAAGCCACAAAAATTATGTATAAATATTTGATGAAGACCATAAGCATTGTGTGAAGCTCACTCACTCAACTCCATGTGATAAAAAGTGTTGATTGATTCTCATCCAGTGAGAGCTAGGGTTTTCAGACACAGAAAATTGGTTAAGTCTAAATACATTGAGTGTAACTTACTCACTGAACGCCAGTTAACAGAAGAAAATCTGTTAAGTAGTTTGGAGTTGAGTGAAGCTTACTCACTCAACGCCAAGTGACAAAATTTGTCTAAGTAATATGGCATTGAGTAATGAAGGCTCACTCAATGCCTTGTAACAAAAAGTTTGGCTACGACAGAAAGCGTTGAGTGATGAATGCACACTCAATGCTCTCAACGCTAAGACAAAAAGCATTGAGTGGACTTAACGCTCTCAATGCCTGGACTGAGAAAACCTTTCTAAGGGTTTTGATGTTGAGTGAAGCTTACTCACTCAACGCCTAATGACAGAAAAATTGTATAAGTGTTTTGGCATTGAGTAAAGCTTACTCACTCAATGCCTAATGGAAGAAAATTATTCTAAGTGTTTTGGCATTGTGTGAAGGTTGCTCACTCTACTCCTAGTGACAGAAAATCTCTCTAAGTGTTTTGGCATTGAGTGAAGGTTGCTCACTCAATGCCTAGTGATAAAAAATCTGTCTAAGTGTTTTGGTGTTGAGTGAAGGTTGCTCACTCAATGCCTAGTGAGAGAATTCTATCTAAGTGTTTTGGCGTTGAGTGAAGGTTGCTCACTCAACGCCTAATGATAGAAAATCCGCCTAAGTGTTTCGGAGTTGAGTGATGCTTACTCACTCAACACCTATATTAATGTTGCTTGATTTTGGATAAGTCCACAGCTAGCTGACATCAATATTAGTCAGCAAAAGACAACAAAGTCAATGCAATTCAAATTCATTGAAAAAATGATGGAGTAAGCCATTGATGGCATCAACGACCAGCTTTTGTCGTATTATAAAAAATGGAAGGTGGCAAATAGGCAATTAAGGCTGAGCCCCGCAGTGCAAAGAGCCGTTAATCGACGAGCAATAAAAGGGAAAGATTGGCTCAGTCGACAACAAGAAATAATGGTTTTTGATTTCGCAATTGCGGCTGAACATCGTTATCTTCCTTGCCATTGTTGCCGAGCCAGAAGGTCCTATTTAGTTCAGTCAACCTGAAAGAAAAAAGTGATAGCTACAGCAATATCCATCTGCGATAGCAAAGTCAGGACTGATTCCTGAAAGAGAAGAGTCAGAGATTTTTTTCAAGCTACTTCCAGAACAAGCCGTGAATCAATTGAAGATATCTACCAACTTATTGCTATGAAGAAGATAGGTCTGAAATATGCTCAGCATAGGAAGATAGACACAGAAGTCTCTATGGTGTCAAACTGAAAATCATCTTTTCTATTTTCTGTAGGAAGCTTTAGGATCAAAGTGGTAGGACTGATCTATAAAGGCTGAGAGTGTAGGATTCTTATGAGAATCTGTGTGGTAGGCCTATGTTATAAAGGCTGGGGTAGGATTCCTATGAGAATCTAAGTGGTAGGCCTATATTATAAAGACTGAGGTAGGATCCAGTTGGGATCTGAATGGTAGGGCATATTGCCCGAGCTGTAAGTCTTGAAGAAGACTGAGTAGTCCTGCGGGATCGTGTTGTAAGCTCCTCGGAGCTGAGTTTTGGGGGAAGAGCCTTCTCTAACACACTGTTAGAAGGGCGCAGAGGGACAGTGGATGTACCCATACTCTAGGAAACCACTATAAAATATTTGTTTCATCTGGTTGATGTTCTTGAAAGCTTAATCTAACAAATCACCAAACACAGTAAATAAGGTATAGGTCTAGATAATTAAAAGAGACCTAAAACCTATTCACCCTCCTCTAGGTGTTATCTGACCTTGAAAACAAAGTCTTTCAAGAAGGTTCACTCAACGCCATCAACCAAAATAATTATTTTAAGTACAAATATGTTGAGTGACAAAGGTTCACTCAACGCCTTATCAGTTAAGCTATCAAAGGCAGCAGTATTGAGCGATGAAGGCTCACTCAACACCTCAGAAGTTAGATAGTTATACAACTAAGTGTTTTTAAATTGAGCAAAGACTTACCACTCAACGCTTCAGCAGTTAACACTTAAAGTTCAGATGCATTTAGTCTCAAGGCAACCCTAAATGCCTGATGAGTCCAAGTTATATACATATTTTTGGACTCATCTAGGCTAGTTTTCTCATTGATGCACTACACTTTAGAGCTATAATTGTTCATATTTGTTATTATGTCCATTCCATGTTAAGTGCACTTTTGGCCCGTTTTTAGTGTGATTCCGTAGTTATTATACTTTTTCCATACTTGGTGTTTTTCTGTGTATGGAGAATGTGGAATGCCCATTTCGGTGGCTCTTATGTTTTTGCTGCAGGTACAAAGGTCATGTGTGTGTTCCAGAATTGTTTGGGAATGTTTTTTGCCTAAGGGCCACTGATCGTGCATTTTTACACACGTACGGTCTGTGGACTCCTTAGCGCACGACCGCTGGTCGTGCACAGTCTATTCATCGATTCACAAATGGTACAGGAATACTACGAACGATCATTAGATCTATAACCCACGACCTCTGGTAGTTAGCCACTGATCGTGCGCACTATTTTCCATTTTTCCAAGTTCTGTTTGGGGCAATCGTATGATCATTGGACATAGTGTGCACGACCTATGGTCGTGCGCGACTGCTCGTGCGCGTTTATTTCATTTTTTTGGAGTTCTTCCATTGCTAATCGCACGATCATGCGATCCAGTGCGCACGACTGCTGGTCATACGCCCCTGATCGTGCGCTCTGATTTTTCGCTGCGGTATTTATACCCGTGCTCGCAAATTAGGGCAACGACTTTCCATTCTTCCACCCTGTTGCTGCGCGCTTAGCGGCGTTTCTCACCCCCGTATATCCTCCACTCATCTTCACCCTCCGGGAAGCTTTCTTCGGCGATCCGAAGCCATCTTCAACCCTTAGGTGAGGTTCCGGCCACGAACAGTGTGCAACAGAGATCTTTCGGTACTACGCATTTGGCCAAAGAGGGAAAAGCTTGAAGGAAAGGGAAGAAGACGAAGGAAGACAAGTGGATTGACAACCTATTTTCCTCCGGACGCAACCAATGGTCTGAGCCGAGTAGTGGACTGATAACCCACCACTCCAGTCAAGAACCACAACTAGGCTTTCCCCCTATCGGTTTATTCTACCTCTTCTCATAGTCAAATGTATTCTTAAGCTTGTAATGGATCTTAACTTACTTTTATTTATCTATGAATGAAGTTTACTTGGGATTGTTACAATTTCTTTATTAGCTGTGATGCACTCGCCTCCATTCACATCCACTCCATTCGCGCACTAGAACCACACTAGCAAAGGCTAGTGTTGGTAGTTGAAGAGGTGATTGCGACCCTCACTCTCTGCACGCGTGTTCATTCCATCCGCTTGCTCTCCATCCATTCGCCTCACAAAGCACGACATAGCGACCTGCACTAGTTACATCCACCAAACGAAGCGGTGCTTACGACCCACATTAGTTTTTTTGTATTGTTAGAATTAGGAATCAAAAAGCAACTGTCACAACCCTCATTTTTCACCGCCAATAAAGGTGTATCAGAGCAAGGAAAAAATACGCGTCATGATGCCACGTCAGCAGGGTATAACTGCGGACGCTAATGCAAAACACCTACTTAATCATGAAGAAAGATTCTTTAAATCATTTAAAGGTAAAATCAGGCATTGTGTGAAGCAAGCTCACTCAATGCCAGGTCCAGGAATTCAGTTAAGTCCACAGACGTTGAGTGAAACAAGCTCACTCAATGCCAGATGTAAGGGAAGATTCTGTATAGGCTGGAAATCACCTAAGTCTACAGAAGTTGAGTGAAGTCTATTCACTCAATGCTAAGTAAGTAAAATCGTTAAGTATTGCTAGGTTAGTCTAAGCCTAACAATTGGCAAGAAGAAAATGTGGCTAAGGCCATATGCGTTGAGTGTAGTCAACTCACTCACTGCCATATAGCAAAAAACTATGAGACAGGCTGAGGTGGTCAAAGCCTAAGGAGAAACTGACTGAGAAGTGGCTATGTTCATAAGCATTGAGTGAAGTCCACTCACTCAACTTCATAACATCAAAATCGTTGAGTATTGATCAGTCAGTCAAAGCCACAGAAATTCTGTGTAAATATTTGATGAAGTCCACAAGCATTGTGTGAAGCTCACTCACTTAACTCCATGTGATAAAAAGCGTTGATTGATTCTCATCCAGTGAGAGCTAGGGTTTTCAGACACAGAAAATTGGCTAAGTATAAATGCGTTGAGTGTAACTTACTCACTGAACGCCAGTTAACAGAAGAAAATCTATTAAGTAGTTTGGAGTTGAGTGAAGCTTACTCACTCAACGCCAAGTGACAAAATTTGTCTAAGTAATATGGCGTTGAGTGATGAAGGCTCACTCAATGCCTTGTAACAGAAAGTTTGGCTAAGATAAAAAGCGTTGAGTGATGAATGTACACTCAATGCTCTCAACGCTAAGATAAAAAGCGTTGAGTGGACTTAACACTCTCAATGCCTGGAGTCAGAAAAACTTTATAAGGGTTTTGACGTTGAGTGAAGCTTACTCACTCAACGCCTAATGACAGAAAGATTGTATAAGTGTTTTGGTATTGAGTAAAGCTTACTCACTCAATGCCTAATGGAAGAAAATTATTCTAAGTGTTTTGGCGTTGAGTGAAGGTTGCTCACTCTACTCTGAGTGACAGAAAATCTCTCAAAGTGCTTTGGCGTTGAGTGAAGATTTCTCCCTCAATGCCTAGTGATAGAAAATCTGTCTAAGTGTTTTGGTGTTGAGTGAAGGTTGCTCACTCAATGCCTAGTGAGAGAATTCTATCTAAGTGTTTTGGCGTTGAGTGAAGGTTGCTCACTCAATGCCTAATGATAGAAAATCTGCCTAAGTGTTTCAGCATTGAGTGATGCTTACTCACTCAACACCTATACTAATTTTGCTTGATTTTGGATAAGTCCACAGCTGCCTGACATCAACATTAGTCAGCAAAAGACAACAAAGTCAATGCAATTCAAATTCATTGAAAAAATGATGGAGTAAGCCATTGATGGCATCAACGACCAGCTTTTGTCGTATTATACAAATGGAAGGTGGCAAATAGGCAATTAAGGCTGAGCCCCGTAGTGCAAAGAGCCGTTAATCGACGAGCAATAAAAGGGAAAGATTGGCTAAGTCGACAACAAGCAATAAGGGTTTTCTGATTTCGCAATTGCGGCTGAACATCGTTTTCTTCCTTGCCATTGTTGCCGAGCTAGAAGGTCCTGTTCAGTTCAGTCAACCTGAAAGCAAAAAGTTATAGCTACTGCAATATCCATCTGCGATAGCAAAGTCAGGACTGATTCTTGAAAGAGAAGAGTCAGAGATTTTTTTCAAGCTACTTCCAGAACAAGCTGTGAATCAATTGTAGAAATCTGCCAACTTATTGCTGTGAAGAAGATAGGTCTGAAATCTGCTCAGCCTAGGAAGACAGACACAGAAGTCTCTCTGGTGTCAAACTGAAAATCATCCATTCTATTTTTTGTAGGAAGCTTTAGGATCAAAGTGGTAGGACTGATCTATAAAGGCTGAGAGTGTAGGATTCTTATGAGAATCTGTGTGGTAGGACTATGTTATAAAGGCTGAGGTAGGATTCCTGTGAGAATCTGAGTGGTAGGCCTATGTTATAAAGGCTGAGGTAGGATCCAGTTGGGATCTGAATGGTAGGGCATATTGCCCTAGCTGTAAGTCTTGAAGAAGACTGAGTAGTCCTGCGGGATCGTATTGTAAGCTCCTCGGAGCTGAGTTTTGGGGGAAGAGCCTTCTCTAACACACTGTTAGAAGGGCGCAGAGGGACAGTGGACGTACCCAAACTCTAGGAAACCACTATAAAATATTTGTTTCGTCTGGTTGATGTTCTTGAAAGCTTAATCTAACAAATCACCAAACACAGTAAATAAGGTATAGGTCTAGATAATTAAAAGAGACCTAAAACCTATTCACCCCCCTCTAGGTGTTAGCTGACCGTAAAAACAAAGTCTTTCAAGAAGGTTCACTCAACGCCATCAACCAAAATAATTCTTTTAAGTACAAATGTGTTGAGTGACGAAGGTTCACTCAACTCCTTATCAGTTAAGCTATCAAAGGCAGCAGTGTTGAGCGATGAAGGCTCACTCAACACCTCAGAAGTTAGATAGTTATACAGCTAAGTGTTTGTAAATTGAGTGAAGACTTACCACTCAACGCTTCAGCAGTTAACACTTAAAGTTCAGATGCATTTAGTCTCAAGGCAACACTAAATGCCTGATGAGTCCAAGTTATATACATGTTTTTGGACTCATCTGGGCTAGTTTTCTCGTTGATGCACTACACTTTAGAGCTATAATTGTTCATATTTGTTATTATGTCCATTCCATGTTAAGTGCACTTTTGGCCTGTTTTTAGTGTGATTCCATAGTTATTATACTTTTTCCCTACTTGGTGTTTTTCTGTGTATGGAGAATGTGGAATGCCCATTTCGGTGGCTCTTATGTTTTTGCTGCAGGTACAAAGGTCATGTGTGTGTTCCAGAATTATTTGAGAATGTTTTTTGCCTAAGGGCCACTGATCGTGCGTTTTTACACACGCACGGTCAGTGGACTCCTTAGCGCACGACCGCTGGTCGTGCACGGTCTATTCATTGATTCACAAATGGTACAGGAATACTACGAACGATCATTAGATCTATAACTCACGACTACTGGTTGTTAGCCACTGATCGTGCGCACTATTTTCCATTTTTCCAAGTTTTGTTTGGGGCAATCGCACGATCATTGGACCTAGTGTGCACGACCTCTGGTCATGCGCGACTGCTCATGCGCCTTTATTCCATTTTTCTGGAGTTCTTCCATTGCTAATCGCACGATAATGGGATCCAGTGCGCACGACCGCTAGTCGTACGCCCCTGATCGTGTGCTCTGATTTTCCACTACGGTATTTATACCCGTGCTCGCGAATTAGGGCAACGACTTTCCATTCTTCCACCCTGCTGCTGCGTGCTTAGCGCCGTTTCTCACCCCCGTATATCCTGCACTCATCTCCACCCTCCGGGAAACTTTCTTCGGCAATCCGAAGCCATCTTCAACCCTTAGGAGAGTTTCCGGCCACCAACAGTGTGCAACAGAGATCTTTCGGTACTACACATTTAGCCAAAGAGGGAAAAGCTTGAAGGAAAGGGAAGAAGATGAAGGAAGACAAGTGGATTGACAACCTATTTACCTCCGGACGCAACCAACGGTCTGAGCCGAGTAGTGGACTGACAACCCAACACTACGGTCAAGAACCACGGCTAGGCTTTCCCCCTATCGGTTTATTCTACCTCTTCTCATAGTGAAATGTATTCTTAAGCTTGTAATGGATCTTAACTTACTTTTATTTATCTATGAATGAAGTTTGCTTGGGATTGTTACAATTTCTTTGTTAGCTGTGATGCACTCGCCTCCATTCACATCCACTCCATTCGCGCACTAGAACCACTCTAGCAAAGGCTAGTGTTGGTAGTTGAAGAGGTGATTGCGACCCTCACTCTCCGCACGTGTGTTCATTCCATCCGCTTGCTCTCCGTCCATTCACCTCACAAAGCATGGCATAGCGACCTGCACTAGTTCCATCCACCAAACGAAGCGGTGCTTACGACCCTCATTAGTTGTTTTTGTTTTGTTAGCATTAGGAATAGAAAACCAACTGTCACAACCCTCATTTTTCACCGCCAATAAAGGTGTATCAGAGCAAGGAAAAAATGTGCGTCATGATGCCACATCAGCAGGGGATAACTGCGGACGCTAATGCAAAACACCTACTTAATCATGAAGAAAGATTCTTTAAGTCATTTAAAGGTAAAATCAGTTTAAGTGAGGAAGTTAGCCATATCACTCGGCTTAGTGGCTCATCTAGTCCACGAGAAAAGTAGTTAAACGTTGTGGAAAAATACTTCTTTTTCAAGATTAGACATCCAACATGTGCCTAGAGTTTCCCGGAGGACACCTCAAGTTATACAAGTTCTAAATTTATAATAGCAATAAAATTAGATTTTTACGGTTGCTAAATATAGTGATTTAACATTTTAAAAACGTGCAATGCATGAGGTAATAGTAGTAGTTTTTATACTTGAAAATAACTAACATGCATTCCTAACATAAAGCATCCCAGAGAGCAAGTAATCATATACACAGAAGGAAAACTAGCAGCTAACAAGTATCCAAAAATCAACAATCTTGTGGGCGTCAAGAACTGACACGAACCCACATAAAACAAAGTATGTCTGCACTAGCAAAGAAAAACCAAACAACAGACTACCTCACTTCCGCGAGGCCCAAACCACAGCTAAGACAGCTGCCCAAGAACTCCAAGATTAGCATGGCTACCAGCTACAACTCTGAACCTGAGGCATTCCAAAGACAAAACACCTCAGCAAGAATGTACAAGTGATGACAGAAAGTAAGCCAAAAGTAATCAAAGTCAAGAGGTACTAACCTGAGACCAAAGGAAAAAAAATACTTAAATAAGGTACAACATTAAGGTACAAAAGTAAAAAGGGAACACTTACGTGAAGCGTCACGTAAAACAACAGCACCCCAAATGCACAAGACCATAAGGGGAAAAGTCAAGATTAAATCATTAGGAAGTGGAACAAATCCCTACTAGCCACATGTGGTCAACTCCATCAAAAAAACCAAAATGGGCGGGGTGGCCAACCCCAAAGACAATTCATCCGTCTAAAAGCGGGGGAGACTGGATACTCCACCATATACCGCAAATGCCCAAAAACCAGTGGAGCCCCGCAAAGTACTAATTGGGAGAACAAAAATTACGGTGGTGGTTTCGTCCACAAATAACACTCACAACAAAGGAAAACCAGAAAGAAAACCCCGTAATGATCCAGGTTTAGAGCTCAGAGGCCCACCACAACCCTTCATGGTCTGGAGGCGTGTGTTGCCCCATGACGTTGCCACAAAGTAAACTATGATATAAATCTCAAGATAATAGTGGCACATCAGATTCTACTAGACAATTCTAGATTAGGAACGTTTGATCAACCCTTAGGAAGAATTTACAATCCTACACAACTCTAACACGTCCTACTTAAATGTTGATGAACAGTTATAAGAGAAAAATTCCACCACATGTAATACTAACAAGATTTGGTAACAAAATCAGGAGCATGGTGATTAAAAATGAACTAGACAAGAGATCTAAACTATACTAAAATTCAACAAGTTAATTAATAATCATGACAACAAAAAGTTAGAAATTTCTGTAAATCGGGATAAAGAAAGGAAGAGAAGGAGGAAACCATCACTTGCCTTGGTTTTACCGGGGAAAGACGTCCAAATCGCACAACGACATAGATCAGAGCTAAAGAAGATGAGGGAAGTCGAAATCTAACAAGAATGGTCAAAATAGAGGTTAGGGCCGAAAATGCTCGCGAGAAAAACTCAAGGAATGTGGAAAAATTTACCACGATTGTGTAGCTCGCGTTGAGAGCTTTCTGGATCTATATTCGGTTGAAGATATCGAGCACCAGAGCACCACCGGCGGCGACCGGAAGATTCATGGAAAAACTTCTCTCTCTCTCTCTCGCTCACGCCGCTCGGGTTCGGTAAAGAAGAACGGTAGATCGGTCGGCTCCAGGGGGAAGAAGAAGTACATATATATATATATATTTATGCTATAATTCTAATATTAAAATAATTTTACCTATAAGAGTTACATGTCTAAGAAAAGAACCGAGGAAAAAGAAAAAAAACGGGGGGGGGGGGGGGGGGGTCAGCTGAACCGGGCTTCTCGAGAAGAATTCACAGACCACTCGGGTACTATAAGGACTACTCAAGTACTAAGGAGACTACTCGAGTACTAGACTGACTACTCGAGTACTAAGAAGGAACTACTAAGGACTACTCGAGTACTAAGGAGACTACTCGAGAACACTACTCGAGTACTAGACTGACTACTCGAGTACTATGAAGTAACTACTAAGGACTACTCGAGTTATAAGTGGAGACTACTCGAGAACAGTACTCGAGTACTAGACTGACTACTCGAGAACACTACTCGAGTACTAGACTGACTACTCGAGTTCTAAGAAGGAACTACTAAGGACTACTCGAGTACTAAGAGGAGACTACTCGAGAACACTACTCGAGTACTAGACAGACTACTTGAGAACACTACTCAAGCACTAGACTGACTACTCGAGTACTAAGAAGGAACTACTAAGGACTACTCGAGTACTAAGAGGAGACTACTCGAGAACACTACTCGAGTACTAGACAGACTACTCTAGTATTAAGAAATCCCTTCTCGAGAACAAGAAGTCACTTCTCGAGAACAAGAAACCACCTCTCGAGAACAAGAAATCACTTTTTGAGAATAGAAGGTAGTTCTCGAGAACAACAATGGCATCTCGAGAACAAAAGGTAGTTCTCGAAAACAGCAACGACATACTTCTCGGGAACAAAGAACCATTCTTGAGTACAACAAGTCTTCTCAAGAACCAGAAAACAGCTCTCGAGTACAAGGAAAAACACTTCTCGAGAACTAGAATAGCATTTCTCAGGAACAACAGGACTCCTCGAGAACCAGGAGAATAGTTCTGGAGTACAAGAAAAGTTTCTCGAGCACAAAAGTAGAGTAAATTTCAGAATTTCAAATTTGACTAAGATCCGGGATAAAATGTGACTCTACGAATTTAGAGCGAGGAAAAACCCTAGAATCCGACGTACCATTCTTGAGACACTATCATCAAAAGCTTACACAAGTAAAGAAAATCCTCAGAAGGATCCAAACACATGCCGAGACTCCAAAATGCTCGGAACGCAACAAAATCGGACAAGTCCAATTCCACAAGACCTCAACCTTTATAACAAGACATTCCAACCCAACATAATCCTAATATCTCGATAAATAGTCACGACGGATGCGAAAACGCACAAACAGTGCAGTGCCATCAACAAAACAAAAAAGGTTAACGTCCTGATGTCAAAATTATGATGTCAACAAACCAAACAATGACATTAGAAAATCGGGGGCGTTACAGTCCCACCCCTAAAAAGAAGTTTCATCCCGAAACTTAACACAACCTCAAAACCAAACCTAAAGCAAAACTCAATTATTACCAACAACTCGATGACATACCTGAGCTAAGGGAAGAGATGAGGATGAGATTATCTCATCGCCGAGTCCAATTCCCACGTCACACTCTCAACATCATGATTTCACAAGAGAACTTTAACCATGGGGATGATCTTTCTCCGCAATACTCGATCTTGAGAATCTAAAATACGAACAGGTTCTTCCACATACGTAAGGTTGGGCTAAATCTGGGGCACCGAGTCAATAACTTGATGATCACTACAGATACACTTCCGTAACTGGCTCACATGGAACACATCATGGACACCAGGGAAGGTAGCCGACAACTCCAGCCTATAAGCTGACACTCCGATGCGCTCAAGAATTTGAAAAGGTCCCACATACCAGGGGTCTAACTTGTGGTTCCTTCAAAACCTTTTAACACTTGACATTGGAGAAATTTTCAGAAAAACCAAGTCCCCAACAGCAAACTCCAGATCAACTCTTCGTTGATTAGCATATTTCTCATATCGCTCTTATGCCACACGAAGCTTTTCTCGAATATGAGTCACGACACAATTCATCTCTTCAAGGGCTTCCAGACATAGAAATGGTGTTTCATCAACCGCAGCACAAAACAAAGGAGTCCTACAATTCCTCCCATATAGGGCATCAAACAGGGCCATTTGCAGACTAACTTCGTAACTATTATTGTACGAAACCTCCATGAGTCTGAGGCGTTCATCCTAAGCACCACCGTGATCCAAAATATAACACCTGATCATGTCTTCTACGATCTGATTTACTCTTTTTGTCTGACCGTTCTTCTGCAGATGATAGGCGATGGAATACCTCAAATCGCTACCCAACCACTCCTGTAAGATTTTCCAAAAACGAGACGTAAAACTAGAGTCTCGATCTGATACGATACTGACAGGCACTCCATGCAATCTGATAACCTCATCAAGGTATAATTCAGCTATCTTCATCATAGAATATTCTATCTTAAAAGTCACTAAGTGTGCACACTTTGTCAATCTATCGACTATCATCCAAGCAGAGTCGTGCCCACGAGGAGATTTCGGTAGACCGGTGATGAAATCCATTGAAATACTCTCCCATTTCCAACTTAGAATATCAAGCAGTGTTAATTTACCACCAGACCTTCTATGGTCAGCCTTGACATGCTGACACGTATAACATTCCGACACAAACTTTGTTATATCGTTCTTCATCCCCGACCACCAAACAATCTTCTTTAGATCTTTATACATTTTTGTGGAGCCAGGATGGTAGGCAACACTGGAACCATGAGCTTCAGTACAAATTTTAGCCCGAATATCACCAAAAGCGGGAATGCAAAATCTACCCCGATATTTTAAGGTATCCAACTCATCCAAGGAGAAACGAGGTAGCTCTCCCTTCACAGTTCTATTCTGGAGGTGTAATAAATCTGGATCATCCTTCTGATGTTCTCGAGTAAGGAAAATCCAAGAGGGCTCTTCTGCTTCTAAACTAACAGGCACAGTACTACTCTGAAAGAAATAGTGCCTAACCACCTAGGGGGGTGAATAGGTGAACTTTATCTTTTTAAATTTAAGACAGAAACACTGAATAACTAAACCTGTATTTGCAATTTTCTATAGCAATTCAGCACAGCTAGCTCAACAATCACAGAAATAAACAAACACAGAGTGCACACAGATTTTTATAGTGGTTCCCCAAGGTCTAGGTACATCCACTTTCCCCATTCGCCTATCTAGTAGTGTACTAGATTCGACCTAACTTCAGCACTTCTCCTCAGATCCTCAGATCTTATAGCTCAGAATTCCAAACAGGTTCCTACAACTCAGAGTGTCCCCACTCCTACAACCCAGGCAAAAAGCCCTACCACTTAGTCTTTAACAAGACCTACACTCAGAGAATAAAGTCTCATACAACTCAGGCACAAGACCCTACCCCAGTATTCAACAAGACCTACACTCAGAGCACACAGTCTCCTACACTCATCCTTTATAAAATAGGCTTACAGCTCAGATCTATACAAGATCCTACAGAAATTTTGATTATACAAAGTAATTAACCACAACTCTGAAAGAGAGAGATGAGTTGACTGGCTTCTTGATGAGTTATTGGAAGAACTTGACAGAGATCAACCTCCCTTAGCTTTCTTCAAAGCTTCTTGAATTAGAACTCAGTAGGGTTAAATCTCCTGTGAAGATGATCTTCAATCAACTTCTGTCTTGAGATTCAGATCTCAATCTGAATCTTAATTGGCAGCCTGGTTCTGCAGCTGTTCTTCTTAGAAGGAGCTCTCTCTCTCCAACTTCTTAGATCTTCTGTCGAAGGTCTTCTTCTTTTGTGTTGTTAGATCTCTTGATTAATTGTTATCAATTCATCTTCTGTTGAAGGAGAAAGGTCTTTATATAGTCTTCCTCTAAGGTAACCGGCTGATACGGTTTCTAACAACCTCCTGACAGCTCTGACAGTTGCAGTTGACCGGTTAAAATGGCAGCTGTCAAGTCATCCAGTCACTTCTTGAAATCACTATCACTGTCTGAAAGTGTCGAGACATATAGTCATTATGTGTCGACACAAATAGACTAAGTGTCGACACAAGTAGACTAAGTGTTGACACTAGCCTTGATGGTGTCGACACAACTCCTTATGTTGTTGTAACAGCTTATCGACACTGCTTCTTCAGAATGTGTCGACACTGATTCTATGTGTCGACACAAGCCTTCTGTTGAATGTGTCGACACTGGTTGAGTGTGTCGACACAAATACTTATTCTTTAATACTTAGTTGAATTCTGCTTTGTGTCGACACAACTCCTTTGTGTCGACACATGCCTTCTTGTGTTGAAACTTGCTGAGTGTCGACACATCTCCTTTGTGTCGACACATGCCTTCATGTGTTGAAACTTGCTGAGTGTTGACACATCTCCTTTGTGTCGACACATATACTTTAACTTTGTTGAAGTTTGCTGAGTGTCGACACAGCATCCTGGTGTAGACACATTTGATGTCGACAAAGTTTCTTTGGGTGTCGACACTTCCTCTAAGTGTCGACACAGATTATGTTGACAATTCTTCACTGTGTGTCGACACTGACTGTATGTGTCGACACTTTTCTTCTGGTGTCGACTCTCCCTTTCCTGGTGTCGACACAATTAATCCAAGTGTCGACACAGCTTCTCTAGGTGTCGACACAAGCCTTCATAAGTGTCGACACTTCACCTCTAGGCGTCAACACATGGACTTAGAAACTTTTCTGCATTTCCTGCAATTACTTAACCTGCACATATAAACTCAAAGCACATCAAATACACCTTTATGTATATCATTGAGTAGGGTGAGGCTTCTTCAAATCTGGTACATATATTCCAATGTACCCAACAATCTCCCCCTATTTGGACAAGTCATAACCCTTAGTCAATGATATACACCATTCATAACAAATACTCAATATGATGTATAACAATATTATATGACAGGGTAAAAACTAAACATGTATAAACAACACATGTATAAGCAATTATCTCAGAGTAACAATGTAATAGATTGAACATTAAACATTGTTTTTACAACTTCCAAAAGTTTTATTAATCAAAAGTTTACATGAAGTTTAATGCAAATGATTACAAGGTTGTAAACTTAAGAAAATTCTATCCTATGACTGCTCTGTCTCTTTGATAACAATGTCCTTTCCAGATTGAATCTTTGCTCGAACTGGAGCATCATTGTCATCAGCAGGCTTCTTTCCCTTAAGATCTTTCTTTTTCTGTTCTTCAGCCCTTATCTTCTGTCTCTCAAAATAATGATAAGGCTTAGGGAAATACTTGCTAGGCTATTGTGCATTAGGAGGTAGCTTCCCTAATTTATCCTTCCTTCTGTATTGTACTATGGCCTCTTGCCTAGCTTCATGTTTTCTCCACCCTTGGTCAGAGTACCATTTGCCCATCTCTAGGAAATTATCCTTTGCAGCCTTCCAAGTAGTCAGTATGATATTCCTAGAAGTTGGGCTCCATTGCTCAAAGTCTGGCCTTAATTCAGCCTGCTCTCTGAACCTCTTCTTGGATAATTGAGCTTCTTTTTCTTTTAATAATGCCACTTGCTCTTTTAATATGGCCTCTGGCACAGGCTGTACTACTTTCTCAATAATAATATTCTGATTACCCTCAGGAGGGCTATACATAGATTGTACCACCTGATGTATCATGTCAAAATCTGCAGGAGGGTAGATCACCTGAGCTACTTCAGCTTGCTCTCCTCCAAAATATGCAGGATTTATTCCAGACTCTGCTACATTATCATCATCACACAAGGGTGGATATCCAAGGGTAGCTCTGATGCTGTTTGAAATCCATTTAGCATGGTCAGAGCCTTCTTTGACTAATACCCTCTCCCCCTTTATGACTTCTCTTTCTATATGATCCCTAAGATCATCCTTCTGAAATAAGATTTGAGCATTCAAATAGTTAACTCCATATTTATAAAAAGGTTTTAACCTTTGAAGCTTGTCAGTAATAGCCTTTTGAGAATCTTCAATGGCAGTTTTAATAGCAATTAGGCTCTCTTGTAATTTCTTATCAAAGGCTTCTGTGGCAGTAACACTAACAGCAGTCTGGGCAGTAGCTATATATTTCATTTCACTTACAATGGCATTATGAGAAGCAGTCAGATTATCATTCATCCTAATCTGATTTTCCAGGACATATCCATGTTTCACTGCCATATCATCAACCTGTGTCTTGATCTTCTCTTGATGAGTAGCCAGATATACCATTGCATTGCCTCCTTTGTGGAAACAATCAGTCATTTCCTTCTTGTTTTGATTCACTTCAAATCTTATAGATTTTATGTCTTGAGCCAAATCAAATTTAAGTGTTTTATGTCCTTCATCCATATAAGTTTGTAAAGCCTTCCTTTGCTCATCTAGCTTGATCTGCAAAGCCACCATCAATGAACTATAATCAGCAGTTGGGGGCAGGCTGTGGAACAATGGTTTGCAGTGCTTTCTTGTAGGTCTGACTTCTCCTCTTGAAAACCTGTAGCTTTCTTTTCTTGGCTCTAGCAGCCTCTTCATCTTCAGAGTCAGAAGTACTATCAATGTCCACTCTATCCTGTGGAGTAGGTGGCAAATCCTTTTCTTCTCTTGGTAGCTCCTCAACACTCCTTTGCTTCTCAGTTTCTTTTCTAGCAGTCTCCTCCTGAAACTCTACATGCTCCCCCTCAATATTAGCTGACTCCCCCTCAACAGATTCTTTCTTGTTGAAATTTGCGAAGTGGAAGTGGGTGACGGGACAGGCCGGGCAGCCTGGGGCGGACAGCTTTGGCGGACTAGGCGGACTGGGCGGACTGAGATGTGCGGCCTGGTGGAAGGTCTAGTGGAAAGCCGGCTGTCTTCTGAGCGGCTTGTTGCATGGAGTCCGCGGACTATGCGGCCTGGTTTCTGCAGATATGGTGTGCTGATTGGCTTTGCCAAGGAGCGGCCTGAGCGGATGGAGGCTTGCGGACTGGTGCATAGCTCATTGGCCGCGGGTGCAAGCTTGTACTGATAGGAGGTTTGGCTCGTGTCCGCGGGTAGCTTGCGGACTGTTGTGTCCGCGGTGTGGGCTATTGCGGACTGAGCTTAGAGCTTGGCTGAGGCCTTGTCGAGCTCTGGTGGCACAGCAGGCGATTTGCTGTGGAGATCGATTGGCGGACTGGTTTTGGAGTCCGGGGTTGGCTGCTGCATTGGATAGAAGTGCGAGGAGCTCGCGGACTCATGGCGGTCTGTGCTAGGGTGTTTGGCGGACGGGAGTTTGTGTCCGCCATGCTCGCATTGGCCCTTGATGGTTTTGGACTTGGTCACACTTTGTGCCAAGGCCATGGTGTCCGCGGTATCCGCCAAGTCCGCTGTGACCGGGCAGACTGTTGCTGTCTTCCTTTGGTCGTGGACTTGTGGCGGATTGAGGTGTGAGTCTTGCGGACTGCCTCGGGTTGGTGCGGACTGCCATTGAAGGGGGTTGCTGTCTTGTAGTGGTTGGAGCTTTGCGGGCTGATGCCTTGTCCGCATAGCTTGGGCGGACTGGAGAGGGTTCGCCAATGTTTGCCTTGCTCCTGGCGGTTTTCCTTGGTATCCGGCTAAGTCCTTGCGGACTCAGCGGACGGTGTTTTTGCTATCGCGCGGGCTGCGGCGGTGTCGCTATCTCCTGGGCGGTGACCACACTCCTCACCTTGCCTATAAATAGGACCCCCCTAGCAAAACCTAAGTAACCTGAGTGAACAGTAAGTTGGGTTGAGCGAAGTGCTGCGGTCTGTGTTTGTCAGTCCGCGCGGATTGTTTCAGGCTGACGGTTTGCTGTGTGCAGGTCGCACGGGTAGCTTCAAGGAGCCAGGAGTTTGGCTGTGACTTCGGTCAAGTACTTGGAAGTGTGCGGTCTCTGCGGACTCAGCAGGAGGTCGCTCTGCGGCTTGTCAGTTCTGTTACATCTTTGCCAGCTTCAATAACCTGTCCGCCGGCTTCAGGCGGGTAGGGGTGTTCCTCAGTTCAGGTTCAGCAGGAGGCGAATAACGGTGTGTCCGCGCAGCCTTGCGGCTTCGGCGGACTCCGTGTCTATTCGGCGGATTGCAGCTTAGCTCGGGCGATCTCAGCGGACTCGGCGACCTCGGCGACCTCGAGGTCTCGGCGGACTCCAGTGCTGTCCGCCCGGCTTGGTTTTTGGTGCTTTCTGTTTTCAGCTATTATACTAGCGAATTCATGTCTCGCTATGTATGCCTCGTGTTGTAAAGAAGTGAATGAATAAAAGACCTGCTTGTGCTTCTATTGTTTGTTGGAATTAACCTCTGTTCCTTGGTTTCTGCTGGTTCAACGTGCGAACTGGGTAGTTCTGAAGATATTAATTTGGCGTTTGGGCTATCTTGCTGACCACGTTGAGAAAATTTAACATGGTATCAGAGCCAGGTTTCTGAGGTTCAGTTGCGTGAGCGGAAGTCAGCCAGTGTTGTTACTCAGTGATTGAGTGGTGTTCAACCTGTGTTGTTGCTCGGAGCTGCTGAAAGGTGACCAACAGGTGTTGCAATGGAAGGGAGCTTTGCAAGAGGTCTGGGCATTGAACTCTTAACGCCGACTAACTTCAAGAAGTGGAAGTCGTGCATGAAGAGTTATCTTCTTGGCGAGGAGCTGTGGGAAGTCGTCGGTGGTGACGACAGGCAGGAAGTCACTGCTGCTTTCGGTACTGCTCAGCAGGTTAGGCTCTGGAGAAGAACAAATGCTAAGGCAGAGTTCATTCTGAAGAGAGCCGTGTCTCCGGAACTGTTTGATCACATCGTTGGGTGTGAGTCGGCTGCTGATATTTGGACAACCATTGATGAGTTGTTCAATAGGAAGAATGTGGCGCGGCTTCAGTTCCTGGAGAATGAGTTGGCCAGGGCAACTCAGGGAGACCTTTCCATCTCCAAGTACTTCTTAAAGATGAAGAGCTTGTGTGCTGAGCTGTCAGCACTGGATCCTGATGAGCCTATCTCTGAGGCAAAGATGAAAAGGCACATTATCCACGGCTTGTGGAAGGAGTATGTGGCCTTTGTTACATCTGTTCAAGGGTGGGCTACTCAACCATCGTTGCTGGAGCTGGAGAATCTGCTTGCCTCGCATGAGAGCTTAGCAAGGCAGATGGCTGGAGTGAACCTGAATCAAGAAGGCAGAGAAGCTCTCTTCTCAGGCAAGAAGAAAGGATGGGAAGGGAAGAAGAAGAAGAAGGTGCAGGCCGCTGGTGAGAAGGAGACTTCAACTTCATATCCACCGGAGAGGAGCAATGCTCCTAAGGACTGGAAGAAGAATCTGAAGTGCTACCGGTGTCATCAGCGAGGGCACTTCAAGCGGGACTGCAAGGTCAAACTGCAGCCTGAGCATGCTGCGGGAAAGGAGGAAGCCTGCTCGAGAAGTGAAGAAGCAGAATGGGGCGGAGCTTTCATGACGGACACTTGTGTCCGGGCCTTGTCTGCTGAGGACTTCGACAGCGAGTGGATCGTGGACTCCAGGTGTGGTCATCACCTCACTGGAGACAAATCGAAGTTCACCTCCATGTAGCCTTACTCAGGTAATGAAGCTATTATCACTGCTGATAATACTGTTTATGCAGTAGATAAAGAGGGGGTCGTGTCTTTGGGTAGTGATCAGGGGCCACTCACGTTAAGGAGTGTGTATCACGTGCCGGGCATGAAGAAAAACCTCTTCTCGGTGACCAATGCGGTGGACGCTGGGTATCACGTCCTGTTTGGGCCAACAGACGTGAGGTTCCTTCGCAACGTATCAGCGGTAAAGGCTGATGTTGCTCATGTTGTGAGGAGGGTGAAGAACTTGTTTGTTCTTTCCACCAGTGCTTATGTTGATAAAATGATGGCCAATGATAGCGCTGCTATCTGGCATGAGAGGCTGGGGCATGTTGGCATGGACAAGCTGAAGGCAATGGCGAGTAGAAGTTTGGTGAGGGGGTTGCCGAAGTTGTCCTCCTTTGGTGATGGGCATGTTTGTGCGGGCTGTCAATACGGTAAGGGACATCGCCTTCCGTTTGATAAATCACAAACAAGGAGCAAGAAGCCACTGGAGTTTATTCATGGCGACCTGATGGGACCAACGGTTACTGCCAGCCTTGGTGGAAGCATATATATGCTTGTTTTGGTTGATGACTACTCAAGGTATACTTGGGTGTACTTCTTAAAGGAGAAGTCGGAAGCCTTCCGTTTGTTTGTGGAGTTTAAGGAGTTGGTAGAAGGCCGGCTTGGCTTGCGGATTAAGAAGCTTAGAACTGATAATGGGGGTGAGTTTGTCTCCTCCGAGTTTTCTAACTTCTACAGGAAGCACGGGATCCAACGAGAGCTTACTTATGCTCACACTCCACAACAAAATGGGGTAGCGGAGCGGAAGATCCGTCATCTGACGGAGACCTGCAAATGCTGGCTTCATGCGAAAGATATCCTAAGGTCCTTTTGGGCGGAGGGAATGTCTTGTGCTGCTTATGTTATCAACCGGATGCCACTCAGCCCTATCAACATGAAGACTCCTATTGAGCTGTTGCTAAAGGAGAAGCCGAGTATGGGACACCTTCGGGTGTTCGGTTCAACTTGCTACGTGCATGTCCCGGATGCTTCACGGACAAAGCTGGATGCGAAAGCAAGGAAACTTGTCTTTGTTGGCTATGATGAGCGGAAGAAGGGATGGAAATGCATGGACCCTGTGACGAAGAAGTTCGTGGTATCAAGAGACGTTGTCTTTGACGAGCTGACGTCATATGGAGGTGGCTCGGTGGAGCTAACCGGAAGTAGCAAGGTTGATGAAGCACCGGTGGAGGCTACTGAAGGCTTGGAAGAGGAGCTTGCTGTTTCACCAGCAGCTCCTGTTGCTTCGAACTCCGAGGCTGAGCCTTCTGGCTCAGGAAGCAGGGGGAGCACTGCTCAATGCTTGCCCCAGGTAGGAGTGGAGCCCGAAGAAGCAACAGAAGTCGTGAGAAAGGAGCCATGTCTTCGGAGATCGAAGAGGGTGGTTAAGCCACCGGCTCGGTACTGTGATGGGAATGCAGTGAGCTTTGTCTCCTGCTTCTTTGCAGGTCCTCTGGATGAGTGAGAGCCTGCAAACTTCAACGAGGCCACTGGAGTGAAGGAGTGGGAAGATGCCATGAAAGAAGAGATTGATGCTCTGAAGAAGAATGAAACCTGGGACCTTGTGCCCAAGGTTGATGGCATTACTCTGGTTACTTGCAACTGGGTGTATAAGTTGAAGAAGAAGGCTGATGGGAGCATTGATCGGTTCAAGGCTCGCCTGGTCGCTAGAGGATTCTCACAGCAGTATGAAGAAGACTATGAGGAGACATTCAGTCCAGTTGCGAAGATGACTTCTGTAAGAGTGGTGATCGCCTTGGCTGCTAGCAAGGGATGGAGGTTGTGGCAACTCG
Source organism: Platanthera guangdongensis (assembly GCA_039583875.1). Taxonomy (NCBI): domain Eukaryota; kingdom Viridiplantae; phylum Streptophyta; class Magnoliopsida; order Asparagales; family Orchidaceae; genus Platanthera; species Platanthera guangdongensis. The sequence goes on along the minus strand of CM077163.1, from coordinate 68,181,888 downwards.
ATGTGAAGAATGCCTTTCTTTACGGAGAGATTGACAAGGACATCTTCATGGATCAGCCGCTTGGTTTTGTCTCTGAAAAGCATCCAGACTATGTCTGCAAACTCAGGAAGGCTCTCTATGGGTTGAAGCAAGCTCCTAGAGCGTGGTATGGGAAGATTGCAGAGTACTTGCAATTCTGTGGATACCTTGCTTCTAACTCAGATTCAAGCTTGTTCGTCAAGAAGAATGGAGAGCTACGAGTCTTGGTCCTGCTGTATGTGGATGACATGATCATCACAGGGAACTCGGAGGGGGAAGTAGCAAGGCTCAGGGCTGAGCTTGCTATACGCTTTGAGATGAAAGACTTGGGAGAGTTGCATCACTTTCTTGGTCTGGAAGTGGAGAGGAAGGAGTGTGGGGTTCTCATTAGCCAGAAAGGGTATGCTGATCGCATTGTGAAGCGGTTCGGCATGGGCGAAGGGAAGAAGTGTTCTACTCCACTGGAATCTGGGCTGAAGCTTCGACGAGATGAGGGAAGGGTTATTCATGATCCCTTGGTGTTCAGGGCTCTTGTTGGGAGCTTGATTTATCTGACAATTACAAGGCCGGATATCGCTTAAGTTGTTGGCCGAGTAAGTCGGTATATGGCTGAACCAAGGCAATCTCATCTAGTGGCGGCGAAGGGAATTCTGAAGTATGTCAAGGCTTCTTCTGACATGGGACTCCTCTATAGAAGGGACGCGGAGTTTGCGTTGCTCGGGTACACGGATGCTGACTATGGCGGTGATTCGGGTGATCGAAGGTCTACTTCAGGTTATGTGTTCACTTGCGGTTCAGCTAGCATCTCGTGGTGTAGCAAGAAGCAGGACTCGGTGTCGGTTTCAACCACGGAGGCGGAGTATAAGGCTTCGGCCTTGGCTGCTCGGGAAGCCGTTTGGTTGAGGAGGCTTATAGAGGATGTTCATGAAGAAGTACAAGGGACTACTTTACTCCGGGGTGACAACGAGAGTGCTCTCAAACTGGTTAACAATCCAGTGTGTCACACCAGGACCAAGCATATAGAGATTGATCACCACTTCATCAGGGAGAAGGTGTTGGAGGGGTCTCTGCTGGTCGGGCATGTTCAGAGTGAAGATAATCTTGCTGACATCTTCACGAAGCCATTGTCAAAGGGGCCCTTTGAACGCTTGCGCAGCTTGCTGGGCTTGGTCACCACTTCCCACTTCAAGGGGGAGTGTTGAAATTTATGAAGTGGAAGTCGGTGACGGGACAGGCCAGGCGGCCTGGGGCGGACAGCTTTGGCGGACTAGGCGGACTGGGCGGACTGAGATGTGCGGCCTGGTGGAAGGTCTAGTGGAAAGCCGGTTGTCTTCTGAGCGGCTTGTTGCATGGAGTCCGCGGACTATGCGGCCTGGTTTCTGCGGATAGGGTGTGCTGATTGGCTTTGCCAAGGAGTGGCCTGAGCGGATGGAGGCTTGCGGACTGGTGCATAGCTCATTGGCCGCAGGTGCAAGCTTGTGCTGATAGGCGGTTTGGCTCGTGTCCACGCGTAGCTTGCGGACTGTTGTTTCCGTGGTGTGGGATGTTGCGGACTGAGCTTAGAGCTTGGCTGAGGCCTTGTCGAGCTCTGGTGGCATAGCAGGCGATTTGCTGTGGAGATCGATTGGCGGAATGGTTTTGGAGTCCGGGGTTGGCTGCTGCGTTGGACAGAAGTGCGAGGAGCTCGCGGACTCATGGAGGTCTGTGCTAGGGTGTTTGGTGGACGGGAGTTTGTGTCCGCCATGCTCGCATTGGCCCTTGATGGTTTTGGACTTGGTCACACTTTGTGCCAAGGCCATGGTGTCCGCGGTATCCGCTAAGTCCGCTGTGACCGGGCGGACTGTTGCTGTCTTCCTTTGGTCGTGGACTTGTGGCGGATTGAGGTGTGAGTCTTGCGGACTGCCTCGGGTTGGTGCGGACTGCCATTGAAGGGGGTTGCTGTCTTGCAGTGGTTGGAGCTTTGCGGGCTGATGCCTTGTCCGCATAGCTTGGGCGTACTGGAGAGGGTTCGCCAATGTTTGCCTTGCTCCTGGCGGTTTTCCTTGGTATCCGGCTAAGTCCTTGCGGACTCAGCGGACGGTGTTTTTGCTATTGCGCGGGCTGGGGCGTTGTCGCTATCTCCTGGGCGGTGACCACACTCCTCACCTTGCCTATAAATAGGACCCCCCCTGGCAAAACATAAGTAACCTGAGTGAACAGTAAGTTGGGTTGAGCGAAGTGCTGCGGTCTGTGTTTGTCAGTCCGCGCGGATTGTTTCAGGCTGACGGTTTGCTGTGTGCAGTTCGCGCGGGTAGCTTCAAGGAGCCAGGAGTTTGGCTGTGACTTCGGTCAAGTACTTGGAAGTGTGCGGTCTCTGCGGACTCAGCGGGAGGTCGCTCTGCGGCTTGTTAGTTCTGTTACATCTTTGCCAGCTTCAATAACCTGTCCGCCGGCTTCAGGCGGGTAGGGGTGTTCCTCAGTTCAGGTTTAGGAGGAGGCGAATAACGGTGTGTCTGCGCGGCCTTGCGGCTTCGGCGGACTCTGTGTCTATTCGGCGGATTGCAGCTTAGCTCGGGCGATCTCAGCGGACTCGGCGACCTCGGCGACCTCGCGGTCTCGCGGACTCCGGTGCTGTCCGCCCGGCTTGGTTTTTGGTGCTTTCTGTTTTCAGCTATTATACTAGCGAAATCGTGTCTCGCTATGTATGCCTCGTGTTGTAAAGAAGTGAATGAATAAAAGACCTGCTTGTGCTTCTATTGTTTGTTGGAATTAACCTCTGTTCCTTGGTTTCCGCTGGTTCAACGTGCGAACTGGGTAGTTCCGAAGATATTAATTTGGCGTTTGGGCAATCTTGTTGACCACGTTGAGAAAATTTAACATTTCTCTCCCTCAAAATCAGTCTGTAAAAGATCAGGGAACAGCTCTTCTAGTGTAAACTCATGTTGAGGTTGTACAGGAGAATCTCTTATCTCAGGAGCATTTTCTACAACTGATGTGTCTTCCATGACCACATCCTGTGGTTTACTATGTAGCTGAGTTTGCTGATCAACATCAAGTAATGAGTCAATCAATACTTCATCCTCAATATTAAAAATAGATTGATTAATTTCATTGATTACCTCAAGAATTGTTTGGGTTGCCCTCTCACTATCTAAGTGAGTTGGCTCATCCACATGTTGAGGCTCCCCCTGGAGTGGATCCAGGTGAATGGGGCTAACAGATGGTAGCTCCCCCTGCCTCTAGGCATCTTCATGTCTTGCTGGTGACTGTTCAGCATTGTCATCCTCTTCATCATCAGAACTAAAAACCACTTGCTCCTCTGAGCTACTTGAGGATTCAGGAGCCACAATGGCTTTCTTCTTCTTCTTCTGAGGTGTTTCCTTCTCTGGTGTAGGAATTTCTTTTGTCAACACCCTATTCCACCTTAAGATAATCCTAACATCCATTCTCCTCATATGATTTATCTTAGAACCAGCAGCTTGGTTCATGACTTCAGGAATACTTCCAGATAAGAACAAACTCATAATCCTACCCAGATTAGGTTTCTTTAGACTTTCCTTTATCTTGTCAAACATCACTGCTGACCAATCAGTTTTAAGTTTGAAAATTATCCTTGTCATCAAACTGAACATGTGAGCTTATATCCTATCATGCCCACCTGGCTTGCTTAGAATTACTTTGACTACTATTTCAGATAAAAACTTTCCTTGTATGTTCATCCCTTTCCTGTTAAAAACTGATCCAATTTTCATACTTGAATCTAAACCACACCATTGCAGTGCCTCCCTTGTCTTTGATGCAGGTACAACTTCCTCTTCTTTAGTTCTAGGGAGATGTAGAACTTTTCTTAGACTTTTCTGAGTGATCTTGACTTTTGCCCCATGGACTTTGGACTTAATCTAGAGTCCAGTTTCATCAAAAGTAGCTGCATTAAAGAATTCGAGGACCTCCTTCTTCCATATCTTGATTGGTTCTGAAACAAGATACTCTAACCCAGTCTCTGCAACTAGGGTTACAACACCTTGGATTTCTGGTTCCGCGTCATCAAAGGCGTGTCGCACGAGCTCATAACCTTCATTGATGTTCTCTTCTAGCTTGAGCGCCATTAGGGTTTGAAGAAATTTTGAATTTAGAGAAGAGAGATGTCGACACACAAGTTTGGTCTTGAAACTATGGTGAGCGTGTCGACAAACAATGGTGAAGACCTATTTAGACCTTTCTAAAATCGAAGGTGAAAAGACGCATCAAAGTACTTGAAATGTGTCGACACTGTGGAAAAGTGTCGACAATTACTTCTAATGTCTCGACAACTATGTGTCGACACAAATATAGTCGACAGAATATATGTGTCGACACTTATACATCTCAGCTCGACGATTAGTCGAAACTCTACTTGATGAATTTTGTGTAAATCCTAAGTGTTGACAACACCCTGGATGTGTCGACACCTACTCTACATGTGTCAACACTAATTCTCTGAAGTGTCGACACTGACTGTCTAGATGTGTCGACACCATTTCTCTGAAATGTCGACACCACTTCTATGTGTCGACACAGACAACTCTGTGTGTCGACACCATTTTACTTAGCCAATTTTTAAACTATTCTAAGTTTAACATTCCTAATTCAATTTAAAAATTATTGAATTTGGTTTCATCCAGGGGCTTAGTAAACATATCAGCTATCTGACTATCTGTCTTAACATATTCTAGTGAAATGTCTCCTTTTTCTACATGTTCTCTAATAAAATGGTATTTAATTTCTATGTGCTTAGTCCTACTATGGGAGACAAGATTATTTGCAATAGAAATGGCACTTGTAGAATCATAAAATAAAGGTGTTCTACTTACTTGAATACTATAGTCTTCTAGCTGGTGTTGAATCCATAAGAGTTGTGCACAGCAACTTCCTGCAGCAACATATTCTGACTCAGCTGTGGAGATGGACACACTGGTCTGCTTCTTGCTACTCCAAGACACCAGCCTTCCACCTATAAATTGACATGTTTCCTGTAGTACTCTTGCTATCTTCCTTGCAGCCTGCAAAATCTGCATCTGAATAACCTGTCAGTACAAAATCTCCATTCCTAGGGTACCAAAGTCCTAGATAAGGTGTGCCCTTAAGATATCTCAAAATCCTTTTAACTGCAGTCAGATGAGATTCTTTAGGGCATGCTTGGTACCTAGCACAGACACATGTAGCATACATGATATCTGGTCTACTAGCAGTCAAATACAGTAGGGAGCCAACTATCCCTCTATACAAAGTTTCATCTACAGGTTTCCCTACATCATCTTTGCTTAGAGACATGCTTGACCCCATAGGAGTTTTCATGGTAGTGGATGATTCCATACCATACTTCTTTATTAACTCTAGGGTGAACTTAGACTGGCATATGGACAGACCATCTTCAGTCTGTCTAACTTGGAGACACAAGAAGAACTTAAGTTCCCCCATACTGCTCATTTCAAATTGTCCTTGCATAAGTTTTGCAAACTTTCTGCAAAGACTACTTTCTGTAGACCCAAATATTATGTCATTTACATATATTCGGACTAGAATAATCTTGCCTTTAGATTCCCTAAGGAATAGAGTTTTGTCTATTTTCCACCTTGAGAATTTGTTCTCAATGAGGAAACTAGACAGGGTTTCATACCAAGCCCTTGGGGCTTGTTTTAACCCATACAAAGCCTAATGGCTGCTCTATATAGACTTCTTCCTTAAGATTTCCGTTCAGAAAAGCTGACTTTATATCCATTTGATATACCTTAAACCCTTGATATGTTGCATAGGCAAGGAACATCCTGATTGCTTCCAGTCTTGCTACTGGAGCAAAGGTTTGATCAAAATCAATACCTTCTTCCTGCCTATATCCCTTTGCAACAAGTCTAGCTTTATTCTTTATGATGATTCCATTCTCATCCAACTTGTTCCTAAAGATCCACTTAGTTCCAATAATGTTGTGGTCCTTGGGTTTAGGAACTAGCTCCCAGACCTTGCATCTTTTGAATTGATTCAGCTCCTCTTGCATGGCCTCAATCCAATGAGGGTTTAGGATTGCTTCTTTAAACTTCTTTGGTTCCACTTGGGATAGGAAGCTAGAGTAAAGAACTGTACTCAGATTCCTGCTTCTTGTTTGCACCCCTTGTCTGGGATCTCCAATTATTTGATTGGCTGGATGATCCTTTAAGTGTCTATTTGCTGGAGGCAGCCTGTCTTCAGGTTGTACACCTTCAGTCTCTTCATTTAGTTGCACCTCTTGGTCTTCTTCAGCATCATGAGTATCTTGTACTCCCCTGGATAACAGCCACCATCTTCCACTTGCTAACTTGTAGTAGAACCTTCTGCAATGGTAAGCTTGTCCATCTTCTCAGTTACACCTATAGAGCTGCAAACACTTCTTGTCAATTCACAGTTAATGAGTCTTGATTCATCAAAAACTACATGAATAGACTCTTCTACAACTTGAGTAATCAAGTTGTAGATCTTATAAGCCTTACTATTATTGCTGTACCCAACAAAGATCCCCTCTTGGGATTTGGCAGCAAACTTGGTTAGATAAGACTTACCATTGTTAAGTATATAGCACTTGCAACTAAAGATCCTGAAATAGGATAAATTTGGTTTTCTGCCCTTCAGAATCTCATAGGGGGTCTTCTTGTGGCTCTTGGTGATAGTAGCCCTATTGATCACATGACAAGCAGTATTTACTGCCTCAGCCCAGAAATATTTTGGGAGAGAAGTGTCACTCAATAGGGTTCTACCAGCCTCTATCAAGGTTCTATTCTTCCTTTCAGTAATACCATTTTGCTGAGGTGTTCTTGGTGAAGAAAATTCCTGAAAAATTCCAAACTCTTCACACAGTTTTATCATACTTTCAGACTGAAATTCAGTGCCATGGTCACTTCTGATTTTGACCACTGTAATGTCCAATTCATTCTGAATTTGTTTAACAAAACTATATAACATACTGGAGGTTTCAGATTTTTGTCTAAGGAAGAACACCCAGGAATACCTTGAATAGTCATCTACAACGACAAATGTGTAGACCTTCCTACCTAGACTGTGAATTGGCATAGGACCAAAAAGATCCATATGCAAGAGGTATAGACACCTTACAGAATCCTTGTTCTCAAGGCTATGAAAGGTGGATTTGGTCTGCTTGCCTTTTTGACAAGCTGAGCATATCCCATCCTTTATACTCTTAACTTGAGGACCATTCCTCACTAACGCTTTGCTAAAGAGTTGACCAATTGTCTTATAGTTAAGATGAGCCAGCCTCTTGTGCCATTTAACACAATGTGAGACTTTCTCATCAGCTACAAGACAAATAGGAGAAACATTGTTCTCACATACAAAGTCAAGACAATAGACATTTCTCTTCCTATATCCTGTCAAAATGATCTTTTGATAACTTGACCTTTTGATATGACAACCATTCTTGACAAATGAGATGTCATATCCTAAATCACTCAGCTGACTTATGCTAATGAGGTTATGTTTCAAACCCTTTACATAAGCCACTTGAGTAATTGTAATCAGGTTACTAGAAATGTTACCAAAGCCTTTGATGATTCCTTTTTCTGAACCAGCAAAGGTAACTTTAGGGCCATCCTTGATAGGTGTATAGTCCTTCAGCAACCCCCTTGTTCCAGTCATGTGCCTGGAACATCCACTGTCCAAGTACCATATAGGGGCATGGCCACTGGGACTCACCTGCAAAACAGATTACTTAACCTTAGAACCCAAATAACTCTTGGGTCCTTGGTGCAGGTTAGTCAGACTTTTAACAAAACTACCTGTAGCTCTTCTAGCAGGCAGTTTGTTACTCTCCTTGACACTTGAATTGTGCCAACAATCTATGGCAAAGTGGCCTATCTTGCCACAACACCAGCACTCAAACCTGTTGTACCTTTGTTTAGGTACAACCCTGGCTGAATTATCTACTGCAGGCTTCTTGTTTAGTGCTGGGGCTTTGCCCTTAGATTTGGACCTAGCTGTCCAGGCAGGTTTTGTAAACCCCAATCCAGTCTTATCCTTTTGAGCTACAAACTCATCTATCAAAGGTAAAATAGATTTAGGTTTAGAAAAACTTGCTACAATCTCTCTCTCCTTCTGAAGTCTAACCTCCAGATTTCTAATTTGATCATTCTTAAATGTAATAATACCCATCTGAATAACAGTAATGTTCTTCAGCCTGGCTATTTCATTCAGTTTTTGATCAAACAACTTGTCTGAATCAGCACCAGCCAATTTAAGACTAGCAATCTCCTTTACCTGAGTTTTGGCCAAGGTTTTGCTTTTCTTCAAGGCCTATAACAAGTCCCTATATTCATCAATTAACTGATGAATAGCTCCTTCAGATTCAGACCCACCCACATCACTTGATGTAGATGTATCTGATTCTGACTCAGTACTAGAAATTGAACTAGAAGAACAACTTTGTACCTTACTTGGTATAGGCTGATCCTGGTTCTTGTCTCCTTCAGATAAGGCCATCAGTCCCTTGCACTTATTGTCCTCATGCTCATAAATTGAATTCATTAGCTGTATGAACTCAACTTCTTCCTCTTCAGTAAATAATCCAATATAGGCTTCAGCTTCTGATTCTGTTTCTGAAGATGACTGATCAGTCAGACTCTTGTCTTTCTTAGCAACAAAGGACCTTTCCTTTTGCCCTTAAACCGAGTCTTCTTTTTGTCAGCTGACTCCTTCCTCTTTTCAGGACAGTCATCCACTACATGTCCCTTTCTATTGCAGCAATAACACACAATTTTTGAAGATGTAGCTTTGCTTGGCTTGGATCTTCTTCTGTCATTCCTTGATGACTTTCTTTTCTGATAATAGTCATCTTTTGGCTGAGAAGTGGAAGGCTTAGACCTCCACTGCTTCTTCTTTAGAAACGTTTGAAAATGCCTAGTGAAAGCTGCAAAGTCTTCATCACTTTCACTGCTATCTGAATTCTTGCTTTCTGAATTATCTGTAACAGCCTCAGTAACTATTTGTGGTGGAGATGGAGACTTGCTTCTATACTTCCTAGTGGCTTCAGTCTTGAAGGCCACAGATCTTTCCTTGTGCTCCACTCTACTAGTCTTCTCTTCCTCCTTTCTAGCCAATAACTGCATCTCATAAGATAACAATTTTCCAAACAAAGTTGGAGGAGGTATGTTAGGTAGTTTGGCCACTTCCCTAATGACACAAATCTTGGTGTCCCAGTCCTTAGTCAGGCATCTTAAGAACTTGTCATTCAGCTCATAGTTGCTGAATTCTCTTCCATAAGACATCAATTCATTGACTATCCTATAGAACTTCTTGTAACATTCAATAATGCTATCAGACTTTCCTTGTCTGAAGCTTTCATATTCCTGATTTAACAAAGACTTCTTGTCTTGTCTTACTTCTTCTGATCCCTCCATGTAAACTATTAATGTGTCCCACATTTCTTTAGAGGTTTTACAATGAATTAAGTTCTGAAATGTTGCATCATCAATTGCACTAACAATAATATTCTGGGTCCTCTTGTCCATAGCGGACAGAATGATTTCATCTTTAGTCATTTCAGAAAGGTCCTTGGGAGTTTTCTGATTTGCATCTATAATGGATATCTTCATTGGCACATATGAGCCTTCTTTAACTGTAATATATATTCTTGGGTCAGATGCTTCCATAAAGAGTCTAACCCTCTCTTTCCAAATGCCAAATATCTCTTTTCTACATATTGGCAATTTCATGGACCCCAGCTCTTTGTGATTCTCACTATAACCCATTTTCTTGATTCTTGTTTGTTTTGAATCTACCTACAGGATCTTACTCAGACTATTATGTCCCTTTTTGAGTAACCTCCCTCTGATACCACTTGAAAGAAATAGTGCCTAACCACCTAGAGGGGGGGGGGGTGAATAGGTGAACTTTATCTTTTTAAATTTAAGGCAGAAACACTGAACAACTAAACCTGTATTTGCAATTTTCTATAGCAATTCAGCATAGCAAGCTCAACAATCACAGAAATAAACAAACACAGAGTGCACACATATTTTTATAGTGGTTCCCCAAGGTCTAGGTACATCCACTTTCCCCCTTCGCCTATCTAGTAGTGTACTAGATTCGGCCTAACTTCAACACTTCTCCTCATATCCTCAGATCTTACAGCTCAGAACCCCAAACAGGTTCCTACAACTCAGATTGTCCCCACTCCTACAACTCAGGCAAAAAGCCCTACCACTCAGTCTTCAACAAGACCTACACTCAGAGAACAATGTCTCCTACAACTCAGGCACAAGGCCCTACCTCAGTCTTCAACAAGACCTACACTCAGAGTACACAGTCTCCTACACTCAGCCTTTATAAAATAGGCTTACAGCTCAGATCTATTCAAGATCCTATAGAAATTTTGATTATACAAAGTAATTAACCACAACTCTGAAAGAGAGAGATGAGTTGACTGGATTCTTGATGAGTTCTTGGAAGAACTTGGCAGAGATCAACCTCCCTTAGCTTTCTTCAAAGCTTCTTGAATTATAACACAGTAGGGTTGAATATCCTGTGAAGATGATATTCAATCAACTTCTGTCTTGAGATTCAGATCTCAATCTGAATTTTACTTGGCAGCCTGGTTCTGCAGCTGTTCTTCTTAGAAGGAGCTCTCTCTCTCCAACTTCTTAGATCTTCTGTCGAAGGTCTTCTTCTTTTGTGTTGCTAGATCTCTTGATTAATTGTTATCAATTCATCTTCTGTTGAAGGAGAAAGGTCTTTATATAGTCTTCCTCCAAGATAACCGACTGATCCGGTTTCTAACAACCTCCTGATAGCTCTGACAGTTGCAGTTGACCGGTTAAAATGGCAGCTGTCAAGTCATCCAGTCACTTCTTGAAATGCCTGTCATTGTCTGAAACTGTCGAGACAGATAGTCATTATGTGTCGACACAAATAGACTAAGTGTCGACACAAGTAGACTAAGTGTCGACACTAGCCTTGATGGTGTCGACACAACTCCTTGTGTTGTTGTAACAGCTTCTCGACACTGCTTCTTCAGAATGTGTCGACACTGATTCTGTGTGTCGACACAAGCCTTCTGTTGAATGTGTTGACACTGGTTGAGTGTGTCGACACAAATACTTGTTCTTTAATACTTAGTTGAATTCTGCTGTGTGTCGACACAACTCCTTTGTGTCGACACATGCCTTCTTGTGTTGAAACTTGCTGAGTGTCGACACATCTCCTTTGTGTCGACACATGCCTTCATGTGTTGAAACTTGCTGAGTGTCGACACATCTCCTTTGTGTCGACACATGTACTTTAACTTTGTTGAAGTTTGCTGAGTGTCGACATAGCCTCCTGGTGTCGACACATTTGATGTCGACAAAGTTTCTCTGGGTGTCGACACTGCCTCTAAGTGTCGACACAGATTATGTTGACAATTCTTCACCGTGTGTCGACACTGACTGTATGTGTCGACAATTTTCTTCTGGTGTTGACTCTCCCTTTCCTGGCGTCGACACAATTACTCCAAGTGTCGACACAGCTTCTCTAGGTGTCAACACAAGACTTCATAAGTGTCGACACTTCACCTCTAGGTGTCGACACATGGACTTAAAAACTTTTCTGCATTTCCTGCAATTACTTAACCTACACATATAAACACAAAGCACATCAAATACACCTTGATGTATATTATTGAGTAGGGTGAGGCTTCTTCAGATCTGGTACATATATTCCAATGTACCCAACATACTCCCAACCTCAATGTCCATCAACAGGAATTCTTCCACCAAGTACTGTACAGTCAAATTGAAAATTTTGGTTGTCTTTCTACTCAACGTATCATCTACTACGTTAACCTTTCCTCGGTGATAATGGATCTCCACTTCATAATCCGCCGCATATTCTAACCATCGACGCTAGCACAGATTTAATTCCTTTTGAGTGAAGACGTACTTCAACCTCTTATGGTCTGTATAGATCTTGCACAACGCTCCATACAATAAATGTCTCCACAGCTTGAGCGCATAAATTACAACAGCAAACTTCAAATCATGCGTAGAATAGTTTCTTTCATGAATCTTCAATTATCTTGATCCATACGCGATCACCTTCCCATCTTACGTCAAAACACAGCCAAGTCCAATATGTGATGACTCCACATACACAGTGTACTCAAACCCTTCGGTAGGTAAGGCTAAGACTGGAGTAGTACACAATCTCTTCTTCAACTCTTGGAAAGCTTCTTCACACTTATCCCACCAAATGAATGCAGTATTCTTCTGGGTAAGTCTAGTAATAGCAGTAGATATTACTGAAAATCCTTCCACAAATCTTCTATAATTGGCAGCCAGGCCTAAGAAGCTCCTAATCACCTTAGGTGTAGAAGGTCTCTCCCATTCCATCATAGCAGAAAGCTTGGTCATGTCTACGGAAATACCATCCTTGTTTACAACATGCCCTAGAAACGAAACCTGAGATAGCCAGAACTCACACTTGCTCAGCTTTGCATAAAGCTTATGCTCCCTCAGGGTCGTCAAAACCAATACCCAATGTTGAGTATGCTCCTCAACACTGCGGGAATACACTAGGACGTAATCCATGAACACAATCACGAAACGATCCAATAAGTCCTTGAACACTCTATTCATTAAGTCCATTGATGCAGAAGGTTCATTAGTCAACCCAAAGGACATCACCAAAAACTCAAAATGTTCATGTCGCAATCGGAAAGCGGTCCGTAGAATATCTACGTCACGAATTCTCAACTGGTGGTAGCCTGAACAAAGATTAATCTTTGAAAATACCGAACTACCACGTAACTGATCAAACAAATCATTAATTCTCGGCAATGGATATCTATTCTTAACGGTCACCTTGTTCAATTCTCTGTAATTGATGGAAAGCCTCATCAATCCATCCTTCTTCTTTACAAATAATGCGAGAGCACCACACGGGGAAGAACTTGGCCTAATAAATCCACACTGCCACAATTCATCAAGCTGAGTACACAACTCATCCAACTAACGCGGAGCCATACAACACAGTTCTTTGGCAATAGGACGAGTGCCTGACTCGAGATCTATCATAAAATCTATCTCCCTCACCCGAGGAAGTCCTGGAAGATAGTCAGGAAAAACATCTGGAAACTCTCGCACCACCGAGACATCCAGACTCGATAGCACAACAAGCACGTACCGCAGAAATGATGGGGGAAACCCTGTCCTGAAAACCATAGACACTCATAGGTTGGCCATTGTCCATCCTGAAATCCAGTCGCTTTGCCTTGCACTGGATGACTGCATCATACTTGGACAGCCAATCCTTGCCCAAAATCACATCATAGTCTGCCATATCCAACACCACCAAATCCTCAAAGGATAGGAAATCACCTAGATAAATAGGGCATTTCAGAACTCCTTGGTTATATATCACCGAATCACCGGACGGAAGCTTGATGTTGAAGGAGTCTCCTAATTGATCCACATCCAGACAATGTTTATCTACAAACCTCCTGGCCATAAAGGAATGGTTGGCACCCGAATAGAAAAGAACGCGCTCCCACCTATTCTACACCTTAAACTCCCCTAACACCGTAGCATGCATAACTAAATGAATGATAACTAGGGCAACAACGAGAAATAATTAAGATAAATTAAACTGGGGCTTACCTGATATAATTTGCGTAGAGTTTTGAGCTTCCTCCCTGGTCACAACGTTCAGCTTTCCTTTTCCTTTATCCAGGTTTGGCGGCGCCGGCAGAGCCTGAAGCGGAGCAGGCTGCAGTGGAGTCTGTGCCTAGGGGCATGAAGTCTTCAGGTGCCCCTTCTGCCTGCACTGGAAACAGACCTTGTCCTTCATCCAGCAACGACTCACGTCATGTCCCTTCCTATCACAGTGCGTGCACAACAGATCTCCTTTATATGTGCCTTGGATGGCGAGCACCTGCTGCTACTTCAGGGTGGCAGTCCTCTTGAAGCACCTTTCGAAAGGGTGGTCGGATCGACCATAGAAGCTACATAGCTCTTTACTTCTCTTCTTCGAAGAAGGGCCAGATGCCCTGGAGCTTCCATCCTCCTCACATTTTGAAAGATATGGTACCTAAACACCTAGAGGGGGGGGGGGGGGGGTGAATAGGTGACCTAAACCTTTTTTGACTTTTGTTTGGCAGCACAACAGTTTTTCACTGATTACTACAGCTAACAGCAAATACAGAAATTAAGCATTCAATTCACAGCACAGCACAGCACAGAAGACACACTAATTTTATAGTGGTTCCCCAATCTTTGGGTACATCCACTTTCCCCCTTCGCCTATCTAGCAGTGTACTAGATTCGGCCAAACTTCTCCACTAGCTCAGAATCCAACAAGGTTCCTACCTCAGGCCCAAAGCCTTACACTCAGCCAAAAGGCCTACACTCAGCCACCCAGGCCTACACTCAGCCAGTCAAGGCTTACACTCAGCCAATTAAAGGCCTACACTCAGAGTTCTTCAACTCCTACACTCAGGCACCAAGCCCTACCCTCAGCCTTTATAAAATAGGCTTACAATCACTCAGATCCAATGGATCTTACAAGTTTAAAATAGAAATTACAAATGCTAACTCTACAACTCAGAAAGAATGAGAGGAGTTGAGAGTTTCTTGAAGAGTTCTTGGAAGAACTCAGCTTGATCCAAACTGACTTAGCTTTCTTCAAAGCTTCTTGAGTAGAACTGAATTAGTCTGAATCTACTGCAGTTGATCCTTGATCTCTGCTTCTTGAAATCCAGATGACTCTGAATTGTTCTTCTCAGCCTTAGTTCCAAAGACTGAATCCTTGGTTGGAGCTCTCTCTCTCCAACTACTTAGATCTGCAGTTGGACTGCCTGATCTTCTTGTGTTGATCCTCTATGTATCACTTCTTGATTTAATCTGATCAACCACTTCAATTATTCTCACAACAAGTAATGATTGTGAACAACTTAACCACTTAACTACTACCTTCTGTAAACTGTGGGTGCCTATTTATAGGCTTCCTTTATGGTAACCGGCTGATCCGGTTTATAACAGACTTTTGAATTCTTTGACAGTTGCTGTAGACCGGCGGGATTGGCAGCTGTCATGTCAACCAGTCACTTCTTGAAATCTCACTAACTGTCAGATAGTGTCGAGACTTTCTGTTCTTAAGTGTCGACACTTATAGACCAAGTATCGACACATGTTGTGTAAGTGTCGACACAAGTCTACAAGGTGTCGACACAATTCCTTGTATGTCTCGACACAGTTTCTTCTGCATGTGTCGACACTGAAATTGAGTGTCGACACAAGTACTTATACTTCATTCTTTATCTGTATTCTTCTAAGTGTCGACACATCTCCTTTGTGTCGACACATCTTCATGTGTTGAAACTGTCAAGTGTCGACACTGATTCTTGGTGTCGACACAAGTCTTCATTCTTGATTCTTCAGCTGAGTGTCGACACATTCCCTTAGTGTCGACACTTATACTTAGAATATTTTACAACTTTTCTGTTCTTTGCTAAGTGTCGAGTCTTCTGGTTATGTGTCGACACATTGTGCTGAGTGTCGACACATTCTTCAAGTGTTGACTTCTTTGAGTGTGTGTCGACACATTGTGCTGAGTGTCGACACATTCTTCATATTTTGACTCTGCTGATTGAGTGTCGACACATTGTGTTGAGTGTCGACACTTGTACTTAGTCTCTGCAGAATTTTGATGGGTGTCGACACAACTCCAAGTGTCGACACTTTCTGATGTAGACTCAGCTCTTCTAGGTGTCGACACTTCTGCCAAGTGTCGACACAGCTTTTCTGCATTCTTCTACACAGAGTGTCGACACAACTCCAAGTGTCGACACATTCTGACTGGTGTCGACACTTCTTCCCAGGTGTCGACACAATGACTCCAAGTGTCGACACTGCTTGTCTGGGTGTCGACACAAGCTTTCTCAAGTGTCGACACTTTCCCTCTGGGTGTCGATACATGGACTTAGAAATTTTCAGCTTCAGTTCAGTGTATAACTAACCTGCACAAGTAACTCAAACAAACATCAAATACATTCTGATGTATATCATTGAGTTAGGTGAGGCTTCTTCAAATCAGGTACATTTGACCAATGTACCCAACAATCTCCCCCTATTTGGAGAAGTCATAACCCTTAGTCAATGATATACACCACTCATAATTAAAAATTACAAAATGATGTAAAACATATAAATGACAACAGGGTAAACTTGAACATGTAATAAAGCACACATGTATACTTATTAAACATTGCAGAACAATTAAGAAACACACATATTTCAGAACATTCATACTATATTTATCATATACTGTTCCAATAATGTTCCTTATACATTTTCAATGAAGTATTACAATGTTTTTCACTCAACAGATTACAACAAGCATCAAGTTAATTCCTAATCTAGTGCTGATCAGGTTCTTTAATAACAATGCCTTTTCCAGCTTTAACTTGAGCTTTCACAGCAGCAGCAGCAGCAGGCTCAGCTTCAGCAGTCTTCTTCCCTTTAGAGTCCTTCTTCTTCTGTTCTTCAGCCTTGATCTTTTGTCTTTCAAAATAATGATAGGGCTTAGGAAAGTACTTGCTAGGCTCCACAGCTGTTGGAGGTAGCTTTCCTAACTTAGCCTTCCTTCTATATTGGACAATTGTTTCCTGCCTACTCTCATGCTTTCTCCATTCAGCCTCTGAGAACCACTTGTTCCTCTCATGGGCATTGTCCTTGGCTGCTTTCCAGGCTGTAAGAATTATGTTCCTAGAAGTAGGGCTCCACTGTTCAAAATCTGGCTTTTGCTCAGCAATTTCCCTAAACTTCTTCTTTGACAGCCTAGTTTCTTCTTCCTTGTCCAAAGCCTCTTGCATTGCAGCTGTGATAGGTTGAACAACCTTTTCCAGAATAATATTAGGCTTGCCAGCAGGTGGACTATACATTGTGCTTATATCTGCATGAATCATGTCAAAGTCTGGAGGTGGATAGATTACATCAGCCACTGCCTGTTGCTCACCTCCAAGATATGTTCCTTGAATGCCAGAGTCAGCTACATTGTCATCATCACAAAGGGGAGGATAGCCCAGTGTAGCCCTGATGGAATTTGATATCCATTTTGCATGTTCAGAACTGGCCTTGACTAACACTCTCTCCCCCTTTATGACTTCTTGGGCCACATGATCTCTCACATCATCTTTCTGGAATCTGATTTGGCCATCCAAATACCTTATGCCCTCTTTAAAGAAAGGTCTAAGCTTTGTAAGCTGTTCTGAAATGACCTTCTGTGAGTCTTTAATGGCAGTCTGTACAGCAGCAATCTCTGCTTGAAAGAGTTTATCAAAATCAGCTTTGGCAGCAGCAGAGGAAGTTGAAGGTTCATCTGACTTATTCTTGAGTTCAGTGACTATTGCATTGTGAGATGCAGTCAAATTATCATTCATCCTCAACTGATTCTCCAGCACATAGCCTTGTTTTACTGCTATATCTTCTACTTTCTCTTTAATTGTTTCTTGATGTTTAGCTAGATAGACCACTGCATGAGCACCCTTAGTAAAACAATCAGTCATCTCCTTTTTATTAAGGTTCATTTCAAACCTTATTGACTTGATTTCCTGTCCCAGATCAGATTGTAGAGCTTTGTGCCCTTCATCAACATAAGTTTCTAAAGCTTTCCTTTGTTCATCCATCTTGATTTGCATGGCAAGCAGTAGAGCACTGTAATCAGTGGATGGAGCTTGTTGAACTAAGGAATGTTGAGCAACTGTTTGGAGAGCCTTCTTATAGCTCTGGCTTCTTCTTTTGAAAACAAAGAACTTCTTTTTCTTAGCTTGCTCAGCTTCATCATCTTCAGAGTCTGATGTACTGGCTATATCCAACCTATCCTTAGGGCTGGATTGTTTTTCAGTATGCACATCTTGTGCCTTCTCAGTATCTAGCCTTATAGGCTCTTCCACAACTTCTATGTTCTCCCCCTCACCATCAGCATTCTTTACTGTATCAGCATCATTCTTTTCCATATCAAAATCATCCTGTTCTAAATTCAGAAAAAGATCTTCCATGGTATATTCTGGTGGAGATTGTGCAGGAGATGTACTTGGTTCTTCAACCACTTTATCAGGTATCACAACAGATGTGTCTGGAAGAACAACATCTGGTTCTTGGTGTGCTTGCTGAGTTGGCTGATGGTCATCAGACAAATCAGAATTTGTTCTAGAAAAATTCAAAGTATTAAGATCAACAAGTACCTCTTGAATGAGGAGGGTGGCTTGTTCACTCTCCAGTGTAGATGGTTCTGCTACACCTGGAAGCTCCCCCTGGATGTCAGCTGCCTCCTGAGGAGCAGGTGTCTTCTCTGCAGCCACATCAACTGGACTTTCAGGAGTGAAGACCACATGTTCTTCACTGCCTGAGCTGCTGGAGGACTCTTGAGGCACAGCAGTAGTCTTCCTCTTCTTCCTGGGAGGAGAGTCTTTCTTAGAAGCTTGCTTTTCTGGGGTGGTCAATTCCTTTGACACCAGCACCCTTTCCCATCTAGAGAATATTCTTGAGTCCATCTTCCTCATATGATTGATCTTAGTTCCTGCAGCAGTGCTCATTACCTCTGGAATTGATCCATCCAGGTAGAGACTTAGTATCCTGCCCAGATTGGGCTTCTTCAGGCTTTCCTTCACTTTTTCATAAACCACCATTGACCAGTCTGTTTTCAGATTGAAGATGATTCTGGTCATGACTTCAAACATGGAGGCAGACACCCTGTCATGTCCTCCTGGCTTGCTTAGTATTACCTTGCCCACTATTTCTGATAAGAACTTGCCTTGATTATTCATACCTTTTCTGTTAAAGACTGATCCCACCTTCATCTTTGGATCCAGTCCACACCAAGTAAGAGCTTCCCTGGTCTTAGAAGCAGTTACTTCCTCTTCATCTTGAACTTTAGGTAGCTGAAGTACCTTTCTTAAAGACTTGGGTGAAATCTTGACCTTGGTGCCATGCACCCTTGACTTAATCCTGTAGCCTGAGTCATCTACAGACGCGCCAGAAAGGAATTCAATGACTTCCTTCTTCCATATTTTCGTTGGTTCTGAAACCAAGAACTCCAATCCTGAATTGGCAATTAGGGTTAGCACTGATTTGATTTCTTGGTCGCTGTCGTCAAATGCGCCTCGCACAAGCTCATAGCCTTCGTTTACGTTCTCTTCCAGCTTGGGAGCCATTAGGGTTTTGAGAATTAGTCTTGAGATGAGAGAAATGTCGACACAAGAGTTTAGGTCTCGAAACTTTGAAAGCGTGTCGACAATCAAAGACAGAACCCTATTTATACCTTTCTTGTTTGAAGACGAACAGGCGGGATGAATTTCTAATGATGTGTCGACACTGTCAATAAGTGTCGACACTGACTTATAATGTCTCGACACTCATGTGTCGACACAAATTTAGTCAACAGATTTTATGTGTCGACACTTGGTTAAGTGTCGACACCACTATACTCGACATGTGTCGAGACTTTACTTAGAAAAATTCTGAGTAAAACTTAAGTGTCGATACTTTATTGGATGTGTCGACACCATTTTCCTGAAGTGTCGACACTTACTATTCTGTGTCGACATAGACTTGTCTATGTGTCGACACCTTTTTACTTAGCCAATTTTTGTTCTGTATACTTAGTCTAAATTTATCATACCTAGTTCAATTTTGAACCTATTAAACTTAGCTTCTTCTAAGGGCTTAGTAAACATATCAGCTATCTGATTATCTGTTTTAACATATTCAAGTGCAATATCATTTCTTTCTACATGCTCCCTAAGAAAGTGATATTTTATCTCAATATGTTTAGTTCTACTATGTGATACAGGGTTATTAGCTATGGAAATAGCACTTGTAGAATCACAATAAAGTGGAGTTCTACTTACCTGACATCCATAGTCTTCTAGCTGATGTTGAATCCACAGAAGTTGAGCACAGCAACTTCCTGCAGTTACATATTCTGACTCAGCTGTGGAGATGGCCACACTGGTTTGCTTCTTACTACTCCATGAAATGAGTCTTCCACCTAGGAATTGATAGGATCCAGTTGTGCTTTTTCTATCTTCTTTGCATCCTGCAAAGTCTGCATCTGAATAGCCTGTTAGATCAAAATCTCCATTCCTAGGGTACCAGAGGCCTAGATAAGGTGTGCCCTTTAGATATCTCAAGATTCTCTTGACTGCAGTCAAGTGAGATTCTTTGGGGCAGGCTTGATACCTGGCACAAACACATGTAGCATACATAATGTCAGGCCTACTTGCAGTCAAGTATAGTAGGGAGCCAACTATCCCTCTATACAAGGTTTCATCCACAGGTTTCCCTGCATCATCCTTGCTTAGAGACATACCTTGACCCCATAGGAGTCTTCATGGTACTGGAGGAATCCATACCATATTTCCTTATGAGTTCTAGGGTGAACTTTGACTGACATATGGACAAGCCACTTTCAGTCTGTTTAACTTGGAGACCCAAGAAAAACTTCAGTTCTCCCATACTACTCATTTCAAATTGACTTTGCATAAGCTTTGCAAACTTTTTGCAAAGGCTACTTTCAGTAGACCCAAATATAATGTCATCTACATATATTTGGACAAGTATTACTTTGCCTCTAGATTCCCTAAGGAATAGAGTCTTATCTATTTTCCCCCTTGTGAACTTGTTCTCAATGAGGAAACTAGATAGGGTTTCATACCAAGCTCTAGGAGCTTGCTTTAACCCATACAATGCTTTCCTAAGTCTATAGACATAATGTGGAAGAGTAGGATCAACAAAACCTGAAGGCTGCTCCACATATACTTCTTCTTTTAAATTACCATTAAGGAATGCTGACTTCACATCCATTTGGTATACTTTGAATCCTTGGTAGGTTGCATAGGCCAAGAACATCCTGATGGCTTCCAGTCTGGCTACTGGAGCAAAGGTTTGATCAAAATCAATACCTTCTTCTTGCCTATATCCTTTTGCAACCAGTCTTGCCTTATTCTTAATGATGACTCCTTGTTCATCTAACTTGTTTCTGTAGATCCACTTTGTTCCTATCACATTGTGATCTTTAGGCTTAGGAACTAAGTCCCAAACCTTGCACCTCTTGAACTGGTTTAGCTCTTCCTGCATAGCTTCAGTCCACTGTGGATCTTGTATTGCTTCTTCAAATTTCTTTGGTTCTATTTGAGACAGAAAACTTGAATATACTGCAGCATTCTGATTTCTGCTCCTTGTCTGAACACCTTGTCTTGGATCTCCAATGATCAGCTCCACTGGATGATCTCTTAGATGCCTGTTGGCTGGAGGCATCCTTACTTCTGGTTGTACTTCTTCAGCATCTTCATCATGCTGAGTTCCTTGAACTTCTTCAGCTCCTGGTACATGTAGTTCTCCCCCTGGACATAAGCCATCTTCTTCTACTTGCTGTCTTGCAGCAGGTACATCTTCCATGGTTAGCTTGTCCATCTTCTTAGAAAGACCTGTGGGGCTGCACACACTACTAGACAACTCATTGTTAATAAGAAGTGTCTCATCAAAAACTACATGCACAGACTCCTCTACAACTTGTGTAGTCAAGTTGTAGACTCTATAAGCCTTACTATTACTGCTGTACCCAACAAACACTCCCTCTTGGGATTTGGCAGCAAACTTAGTTAAGTAAGACTTCCCATTGTTAAGTATGAAGCATTTACAACCAAAAATCCTGAAATAGGATAGATTTGGTTTCCTGCCTTTCACTACTTCATAGGGGGTCTTGTTTAACCTTTTAGTGATGGTAGCCCTATTTATCACATGGCATGCAGTGTTTACTGCTTCAGCCCAGAAATATTCTGGCAGTGATGAATCACTTAATAGGGTTCTACCAGCCTCTATCAAGGTTCTATTTTTCCTTTCAGCAATGCCATTTTGCTGAGGTGTTCTAGGTGAAGAGAATTCTTGAAATATCCCATAGTCTTCACATAATTTTGTCATGCTTTCAGATTGAAACTCTGTACCATGGTCACTTCTAATTTTGACCACTGTACAGTTCAATTCATTCTGAATTTGCCTAACAAAACTGTGGAAGACACTAGGTGTTTCAGATTTCTGCTTTAAGAAGAACACCCAGGAAAACCTTGAGTAGTCATCAACAACTACAAAGGTGTAGACCTTCCTACCTAAGCTGTGAACTGGCATTGGACCAAATAGATCCATATGCAAGAGGTATAAACACCTCACAGCATCCTTGTTGTCAATGCTTCTAAAGGTGGATTTAGTCTGCTTGCCCTTTTGACAAGCTGAGCAAATGCCATCTTTGACACACTTAACTTGAGGACCATTCCTCACTAACTCTTTACTAAAGAGTTTGCCAATAGTCTTGTAATTAAGATGAGCAAGCCTCTTGTGCCACTTGACACATTGAGAGACTGTCTCATCAGCTACAAGACAAACTGGAGAACTATTGTTCTCAACCATAATGTCTAAACAATAGACATTTCTCTTCCTATAACCTGTCAAAATGATCTTTTGATCACTTGACCTCTTGATATGACAACCATTTTTAACAAATGAGATGTCATACCCTACATCACTTAATTGACTTATACTAATGAGGTTATGTTTCAAACCTTTAACATAAGCCACTTGAGTAATGGTAACAAGGTTAGAAGAAATGTTACCAAACCCTTTGATGATTCCTTTTTCAGAACCACCAAAGGTCACCTTTGGACCATTTTTGATTGGGATGTAGTCCTTCAGTAGTCCCCTAGTTCCAGTCATGTGTCTGGAACATCCACTATCCAAGTACCATGTAGGGGTATGGCCACTTGGATTTTCCTGCAAAACAAATTAATGAACCTTAGAACCCAAAGTAAACTTGGGTCCTTGGTGATTGTTAGTTTGCAATTTGACATAGCTACCTGCTGTCTTTCCAACAGGTAACTTGCTACACAACTTGGCACTGGCATTGTGCCAACAATCCAAAGCAAAGTGGCCAACCTTGCCACAGCACCAACATTCAAATTTGTTGTACCTTTGCTTAGGTTCTGACTTAGCTGTCTTAACTACAGCAGTCTTGTTGAATGTTGGGGCTTTGCCCTTGGACTTGGACTGATCCTGAACAGTCCTAGCTGGATTAACAAAACCCAGTCCAGTCTTTCCTTTATGATGAACAAAATCATCAATCAAGGGTAGCACTGATTTAGGTTTTGAAAACCTAGCTGCTAGCTCTTTCTCCTTCTGAAGATTAATCTCCAGTTTCTTAATTTGATCATTCTTAAATGTAATAGTACCCATCTGAATCACAGTAATGTGTTTCAGCCTGGCCACTTCATTCAGTTTTTGATCATAATTCTTCTCATAATCTATTGCAGCTGCCTTGAGATCAGCAATTTCCTTGGCCAAATTTTTGGCTAGGGTCTTGCTTTTCTTATAGGCTTGCAATAGTACTTGATATTCATCTAGGAGTTGATGAATATCTCCCTCAGACTCAGATATATTCTCATCACTTGATGAAGAATAATCTGACTCTGAACTAGAACTGGAATCAGAACTTTGAGTTAAACCTTGTACCTGACTGGGTCCTGGCTGCTCCAGGTTTTTGGTACTTTCAGTCAAAGCCATCAGTCCTTGGCTTTGACAGTCTTCTTGCTCATAGATAGATTCCATGATCTGCATAAACTCTTCTTCTTCCTCAGCAAATAGCCCAATATAGGCTTCAGCATCTGTCTCAGTGTCTGAAGAAGACATATCTGAAAGAGTCTTCTCATTCTTTGCAACAAAGGACTTCTCCTTCTTTCCTTTGAAGTGTGTTTTCTTTTTGTCACTGGATTCTTTCCTTCTTTCAGGACAGTCTGCAATAACATGGCCCTGTCTATTGCAGCAGTAACAAATTATCTTGGATCCAGTTGCCTTACTAGTCTTGGTCCTTTTCTTGTCCTTCTTTGAAGGCTTCTTTTCCTGATACTGAACCTCTTTCCCTTTGGAAGATGAAGGTCTAGACCTCCACTGTTTCTTCTTAAGGAACTTCTGAAAATGTCTGGTGAATGCAGCAAAGTCTTCATCACTTTCACTGCTTGTAGATTTTGTACTTTCTGACTCTTCAGATTCTGATTCAACTACCTCAGGAGGAGGAGTTGATGACTTGGTCCTGCTCTTTCTGGGTACATCTGACTTAAAGGCAACAGTCTTTTCTCTGTATTCAGTCCTTGTTGACTTTTCTTCTTCTTTTCTCACTGACAATTGCATCTCATAAGATAACAACTTGCCAAAAAGTGTGGGAGGAGGAATTTCTCCCAACTTTGCCATTTCTCTGATGGCACAGATCTTGGTGTCCCAGTCTTTGGTGAGGAACCTTAAGAATTTATCATTCAACTCATAGTTTGTGAACTCTCTTCCATATGACATGAGTTCATTTACAATTCTATAAAATTTCTTGTAGCATTCAGTGATGCTATCTCCTCTTCCTTGCCTAAAGCTCTCATATTCTTGATTAAGCAAGGACTTCCTATCTTGCCTTACTTCTTCAGAACCTTCCATATAGACAATGAGGGTGTCCCACATTTCTTTTGCAGTTTTACAGTGAATAAGGTTCTGGAAGGTGGCATCATCAATTGCACTAACTATTATATTCTGTGCTCTTTTGTCCATGGTTGCTAGGACAATCTCATCCTTGGTCATTTCAGAGAAATCCTTTGGAGTCCTCTGATTTGCATCCAATACTGAAATCTTCATGGGCACATATGGCCCTTCTTTGACTGTGATGTATATCCTAGGGTCAAAGGCTTCCATAAAAAGCCTAACCCTCTCTTTCCAGATCCCAAAGATCTCTTTTCTGCATATAGGTAGTTTCATTGAACCCAACTCCTTATGATTCTCTGAAGAACCCATGTTCTTGATTTTCTTGAAACTGTTTCCTGTTTCCTGACTTATACTGAATCTGCCAAACTGGATCTCCTCAGACAGTTAGTCCTGATTTTGAGGAACCTCCCTCTGATACCACTTGAAAGATATGGTACCTAAACACCTAGAGGGGGGGGGGGTGAATAGGTGACCTAAACCTTTTTTGACTTTTGTTTGGCAGCACAACAGTTTTTCACTGATTACTACAGCTAACAGCAAATACAGAAATTAAGCATTCAATTCACAGCACAGCACAGCACAGAAGACACACTAATTTTATAGTGGTTCCCCAATCTTTGGGTACATCCACTTTCCCCCTTCGCCTATCTAGCAGTGTACTAGATTCGGCCAAACTTCTCCACTAGCTCAGAACCCAACAAGGTTCCTACCTCAGGCCCAAAGCCTTACACTCAGCCAAAAGGCCTACACTCAGCCACCCAGGCCTACACTCAGCCAGTCAAGGCTTACACTCAGCCAATTAAAGGCCTACACTCAGAGTTCTTCAACTCCTACACTCAGGCACCAAGCCCTACCCTCAGCCTTTATAAAATAGGCTTACAATCACTCAGATCCAATGGATCTTACAAGTTTAAAATAGAAATTACAAATGCTAACTCTACAACTCAGAAAGAATGAGAGGAGTTGAGAGTTTCTTGAAGAGTTCTTGGAAGAACTCAGCTTGATCCAAACTGACTTAGCTTTCTTCAAAGCTTCTTGAGTAGAACTGAATTAGTCTGAATCTACTGCAGTTGATCCTTGATCTCTGCTTCTTGAAATCCAGATGACTCTGAATTGTTCTTCTCAGCCTTAGTTCCAAAGACTGAATCCTTGGTTGGAGCTCTCTCTCTCCAACTACTTAGATCTGCAGTTGGACTGCTTGATCTTCTTGTGTTGATCCTCTATGTATCACTTCTTGATTTAATCTGATCAACCACTTCAATTATTCTCACAACAAGTAATGATTGTGAACAACTTAACCACTTAACTACTACCTTCTGTAAACTGTGGGTGCCTATTTATAGGCTTCCTTTATGGTAACCGGCTGATCCGGTTTATAACAGACTTTTGAATTCTTTGACAGTTGCTGTAGACCGGCGGGATTGGCAGCTGTCATGTCAACCAGTCACTTCTTGAAATCTCACTAACTGTCAGATAGTGTCGAGACTTTCTGTTCTTAAGTGTCGACACTTATAGACCAAGTGTCGACACATGTTGTGTAAGTGTCGACACAAGTCTACAAGGTGTCGACACAATTCCTTGTATGTCTCGACACAGTTTCTTCTGCATGTGTCGACACTGAAATTGAGTGTCGACACAAGTACTTATACTTCATTCTTTATCTGTATTCTTCTAAGTGTCGACACATCTCCTTTGTGTCGACACATCTTCATGTGTTGAAACTGTCAAGTGTCGACACTGATTCTTGGTGTCGACACAAGTCTTCATTCTTGATTCTTCAGCTGAGTGTCGACACATTCCCTTAGTGTCGACACTTATACTTAGAATATTTTACAACTTTTCTGTTCTTTGCTAAGTGTCGAGTCTTCTGGTTATGTGTCGACACATTGTGCTGAGTGTCGACACATTCTTCAAGTGTTGACTTCTTTGAGTGTGTGTCGACACATTGTGCTGAGTGTCGACACATTCTTCATATTTTGACTCTGCTGATTGAGTGTCGACACATTGTGTTGAGTGTCGACACTTGTACTTAGTCTCTGCAGAATTTTGCTGGGTGTCGACACAACTCCAAGTGTCGACACTTTCTGATGTAGACTCAGCTCTTCTAGGTGTCGACACTTCTGCCAAGTGTCGACACAGCTTTTCTGCATTCTTCTACACAGAGTGTCGACACAACTCCAAGTGTCGACACATTCTGACTGGTGTCGACACTTCTTCCCAGGTGTCGACACAATGACTCCAAGTGTCGACACTGCTTGTCTGGGTGTCGACACAAGCTTTCTCAAGTGTCGACACTTTCCCTCTGGGTGTCGACACATGGACTTAGAAATTTTCAGCTTCAGTTCAGTGTATAACTAACCTGCACAAGTAACTCAAACAAACATCAAATACATTCTGATGTATATCATTGAGTTAGGTGAGGCTTCTTCAAATCAGGTACATTTGACCAATGTACCCAACACATTTTCTCTTCTCCTTTCTCGCCGCAGCACCTCGATTCTTGGCGTTCTCGATTGCCTCGACCTTAAAAGCGGCTGCTAACTTGCTATAAATTTAAACCGTACCTGTCACCACATCCGCTTGCTTTATGGCCTCCTACTGGCCAAGATTATAGACTCTAGGTTGAGCCAGAGCATAATGGGATGCGGTTGACTCCACCGCCTTGCCCTTCTCCTCATAGGTTGCTCCCGGCTTCCTCTCGGACTTTGGAGGTCCGCTCCACCAGTCTCGGGCAAAGTGTCCTGTCTTCCCACAATTATAGTATGCGCCTGGGGTTCGGCTTGTAGTTGCCTCCGAAGCACCGAAAGAAGGGGCTGGACCTGAAGTCCTATCCTTCTTATGGAACTTACGATAACTAGACTTCGTGTTGGTTGACACCTTGAACACTGTCTTCTTAGCACCAGAGTCTCTCTTCGCTTGAACATTCCTCAGATCCCTCTCCAAAGACCGGGTCGTAGTGACCAGGGTCAAGAAGCCCTGCGTCATAGGCCCCGAGAGCAGTAGCCTTAGGTCATCCCTCAGAACCTCATAAAATCAGTTTGTCTTACGCTCCTCATCAGCAAATGTAGAGCTAGCATACCGACCAAATCATGTAAATTCATGGAGATACTCGTGCACGCTACTCTCTCCCTACATCAACTTCTGGAACTCATTCTCCATCACGATCCTCTGAGCCGAGGGAAGGTACCTTGCCAAGAAGAGTCTCAAAAATTCTTCCATAGAGACATTTGTGAGTTACCTTCCCCTCAGGTGATGTAGCTCCAAACCTTCCCACCACAGCCTTGCATCTCCGTCCAACAGGAAAGTAGCTATGTTGGTCATCTGCCACTCTTCTGTTTCAGTAGCTGTCAAGACTCTATTAACACGGGAGACCCAATCCTCAGCTTGGTATGGGGTTCTCGTCCCTGAGAACACCATAGGATTAAAGCCCATAACATGCTTGGCTGCCTTTCAGTTGCTCTCCTAGGCACCAATGGCTCCACCACTACTTTCTCCACCCCTCTCGGTTTCGCTGCTTAAAGAGGTACCTGCTCCACCGCAGGAGCAGGCTGCTGCATTTGCCTTGCAGGCTCCGCATTGATCATAGCAAACACCGCTTCAGCCACCAATCGTATGGTTTCTGCCGAGGGAGGTGTTGCAGGCACATCATTCAGTGAGCTACTTACCTCAGAAACCGGACGTTCCGACGGACCTGCACCACTTCTGGTCACCTATAGTCATACAAAACACCATTAAGCGATCAAACAATATTGCAAAAATCAATTATAGGAACATGCATGTTACTTAAACATGTGTATTTTCATTCCTAAGTGGACATTCATGGGTTCTTTTTATGTTATAACGATGACGCACACACATATGCTCGCCACCCCTTAAAAGAATTCGTCCACGAATTCATTTAAGTTGACCGAAACTAGTAGCTCTGATAGCAAATTATAACACCCCCTATCCGTCGCATAGCATATAACAGTAGGTCCGGCCGGGGCCCGACGCCATATACCATAGACAGACCGAAGGGTTACACAATGAAACCATCCTGCCAAGAACCAACGTCCTACACACAGTGCATTCTAGCGAAAGTCTTTTAAAATTTACAAAATAAGAACACATCCACAGTATGAATGTCCACTAACATTAACAACCCAAATGGAATGAGCGTACAAATATACTAGTACTTGGCCTTACGGCCTTACAATAGTTTACTCAAATAATAGTGTCTTCCAAACCTCGACACGCAGGACGATCACACATGAGAATAAAAGTAAACAAACATATAAAGGCCTTCGAGGGCCAGCTCAGCAATAAGGGCTTTTGCCCGCTATTTTCCACTAGGCTCCGCAACACCTAAAAGCAACAATCCACCGAAGAGGCGACAAATAAAAGCAACGGTCAGCTAAAGCTGACCAAATTATAATGACCCTGCCCCTAAACTCGGGGCGGTGATGCTCCTTCCCTGCACTTTATTAGCATAACTTAACAGTGGTGAAATTACAGATCATCACAGGAATAGGCTCGCACGACCACACACCTCGTGCTCTCAGGGCACATTCTCGGTGAACCCGGTCAAAATCGTGATATCACCACCTCCCCTTGGACGGTAAATCTCGTGAGCATTATGGTCTTTCTAGCCTATTCCTTTGACCCTCCATCTATGCCAACGACGAGTACCACATACCTTAGGTCTCTCTAACCGAACGACATAGAGCGGGTACAGTTTCGCCTAACTCGTTACTCACACCGCAACGTCAATTTAAGCCGTCTGCGCGGGTCAAGCTTCCTCGAGTCCCAATTTGATCACACACTTTACATAATCCAGTTATGTGCAAGTTGGCTCCCAGGCCACCATGATGGCAGAATCACGCATCTGCCCAGTTTTCCGGGTGCACCTTGGAGTTAGTCCCCAAGGTTCCCTGTTGTAATCTACCCCATAGAAAACCCGAAAAACAACCATCAGCGCAGAGTCTTCTCCGGCCATTCATGCAATGCAACATCACCGATCCAGACCAACTTGTCCGGGTAGGCTTCACACACCATACCTGTGTCCGTTTCTCAATTGCGGACTCTACATGCAAAATAACATGGAGTATTCATGTCTAACTGAAGGAACACTTCAGACTCACCGCATACTCGCGAGAGCGGGCTTCCTATGCAAAAGAAAACGAGGACTTCACAAGTCCAAGATGAGAGTCGTTACCCTAACATTTCTCTTTGGCGCCATGAAGATCTATACGGATGAAAAGCACTGCAACATCCTCGCCTCCGTAGATCCAAACTCGGCTTGCGATTTGGGGCTCCGAAGCTCCACCAGCGGCCGGATATCTCCTCCTTCTTCCTTGCTCTCCCCTCTCTCTAAGACTTTTAGAAAGAGAAATCTCAAAAGAAATGAGAATTTCCAAGCCCTATTCTTGGCCTTAACCTAACATGGAAAATCCTGAGCCCTTAGATCCCAAAAGAAGGAAACGGACGACCATGATTCACACTTAAAATCAGATTCCTGGGCCGAACACGGCTTGTGACATGCTCGTGTCCAAGGCCGTGTGCCTCAATCAACGTCGAAACTGTCATGTCCAGACCAAGACACGGACTCTCGACACGCCCGTGTTGCACCTGACACGCCCTTGTCATTCAGTACACGCCAGTGTTGAGGGGCGTGTTTCTCCATCGACATAGGACCAAACAGAACCCGAGGAGAACACGGGTACTCGACACGCCCGTGTCACATTTTACACACCCGTTTCACATTTGACATGCCCGTGTCTAACCCGAACACGCCTGGGCTCCAAGCGGTGTTCGTCCCCCGACATAGCTCGGCTAACAGCCCGAGCAGGACATGGCCTGGGACACGCCCGTGTCTCATGCCTTGTTTCTGTCTCGACGATCGTAGACTGCATTTTTGTCGATCACACAGCCAGATCGTCGAAACCGAGCACTACAAGGCCCTGGGACACGCCCGGGCATGTCCCAAGCCGTGTGACCCCTACCAAGTCCTAAACTTGGCTCAAAACGCTACCCATCACTCTTTTGAGTTTCGGGGCATTACACATTTGGCTTTAAGATGCATACAAATAGTATCAACTTTCAACGATCTTGAACTAAAGAAGTCATTTAACAATGGTGCCACCCCCGTTCGATTGGTTAGTTTGTGGACAAACTGACATAGCGGAAGCAGTAGTGTGCCCATGTGTAATTCACACTAAGTATGTCTAGTCGTTATCCTACGATTAGCCCACTTAACCTTTGGTTCTATCTTTATAAGTAGATCCCGGCGCGTACAAAACCAGTAATGGGCACTCCCGCCCCTTCTGTCTCTACTTAGTTTCAACAGTCGGTGCTGGGACAAACCCTCACAGCAATTTTAGATGAATTTATATCCCAGAAGGCCCTGGCGCAATAACAAGCCCCAGGTTCCAACTGGCTGAGTACCTTGAGAGCCCTCTCCCCGCCTATTTATCGTGGGACAGAGTCAGCTGTTCGTATTGAGGAGTGGTTGGATACTGTGCAAGATCTAATGGCCGGAATCAAATGTCCAGCTAGTATGGTTGACCATAGTTGTGTCAGTCTTGGAGTCATAAGCCAAGATGTGGTGGAAGTCCCTCATGGGCTCCACTTTCCAAGGATGAGTGTACACTGAGATCACTTGGAACAAATTTTCTGAAGTGTACTTGGAGCATTTCATCCCCTCTACTGCTCGAGACAAGCTTGAAGAAAGGTTTTTGCAGTTGAAGCAAGGAAACAAGTCCATAATGGAATATCAAAGGGAGTTTCAGCTCCTTGCTAGATTTGCTGACTCCTATGAGTTGGATGATCGCGGGTACACAAAACGGTTTTATAAAGGCTTGTTAGATCCTCTAAGGCAAGCACTTTTGTTTATAGCAGACGCGAGCTTGGCAGAGATAATCGATTTGGCGAAAAGGTTGGAGGCGAATCACTTGGGAAGTAGTACGAGACTCGCCGAGGGCATGATGGAAGCATACCCCAACTGTGCTGTAAGAGACCTACAATAATACTCGACGCACTCGACACAACAATGGTAGAGAAATGGCTAAGCGGAATTCGTCGGATATCGCTGGTGATATTCGGCGAATTCGTCGAGTAAGGGGTTTATTCGTCGAGTATCGTTGTATGGTCCTCGACGCACTCGACACCAAGATTTGGAGAAATAGCTAAGTGGAATTCGTCAAATACCACTAAGGATATTCGACGAATTCATCGAATATCGTTGAAGTAATTCGACGAGATAGAAGTTGGATTTTCGGCCAAGGGGAATTCGTTGGATATTCGACGAATTCGTCGATTATCACTTAGCCGATTCGGCGAGATTGGAGGAGAATTCGTCGAGTATACCTATTGGGAATTGTGCCCTACAATGTTCCTCATGATTTGATGGGGCATCACCAATCATGCTAAGGAGCATAATGTATTTGATGTGTGCTTTAGTTCATGCATGCAGGTAGTCCATGATTGGACAGGTGAATAAAATGAGTTTGGTAGTAAACTCAAATTTCATCGAGCTCAACTCGAAGTTTGTCGAGCTCAACTCGAAGTTCGTCGAGCTCAGCTTGCTGGTCGTCGAGCTCAGCTCAACATTCCATGGGATAAGCACAAGAGCTCAGGTTTCAAATTTTGTCGAGCTTAGCTTGAAGTTCGTCGAGCACAGCTTGCAATTCGTCGAGCTCCGCTTACAAATCGTCGAACTCAACTCAACACTTGTTAAGCTAAAGCCAGAAAAATCAACTAAGGCAAAAAGCACTGAGATTGCTTAGAAGATCAGAGTTCGTCGAGCTCAGCCAACAGATCGTCAAACACAGCTAAAGCCAGAGAAACTGACTAAGGTAAAAAGTTCTGAGACTGCTGATATAGTTGAGAAGAAGGTGTTGAGACCGCTGAGACAGCTGAGGTAGCTGAGAAGAAGGCATTGAGAGAGCTGAGACAGCTGAGACAAAACATTCTGAATTTCTCTACGTCCGAAAGCGTTGAGTGAAGCAGGTTCACTCAATGCTTCTAATGAAGAAGGAAGAGCTGAGTCAAAACCAGCTGGATTTCTCTAGGTCCAGAAGCGTTGAGTGAAGCAGGTTCACTCAACGCTTCTAATGAAGATGGAAGCGCTGAGATAGTTAAGAGGAAATCCGATGAGATAGAAAATAGTCTCAGTTGAGAAGCAAAGACCGCTGAGACAGAACTACTGAGATAGAGACTTGTCTCAACTAATAAGAAGAAAGAGTTGAGACAAAGGCCTGTCACAGCTATTAAGAAGAAACCGCTGAGACCATTGAGACAGAACCGCTGAGACAAATCCAGAGAAAATTCACAATTCTAGAAGTGCTGAGAGCCAAGACAGAAGGCGTTGAGTGACTTAACATCACTCAACGCTTCATGGATTTCTGGAATATTTTCT
Source organism: Platanthera guangdongensis (assembly GCA_039583875.1). NCBI lineage: Eukaryota > Viridiplantae > Streptophyta > Magnoliopsida > Asparagales > Orchidaceae > Platanthera > Platanthera guangdongensis. The sequence goes on along the minus strand of CM077163.1, from coordinate 68,148,942 downwards.
AAGTCTAGATGGTGATGACTTTTGCTGACGTCATCAAAGTCAACTCACATGTTGCCGTTGCGGGAAAGCTGCAGTGGCGCCGAAAGCTGCCTTGTCCTTTTCTGAAGAAGGTGGGGCTCACCAAAACTTGGCTGGGGCACACATACAAGTGTGTCGTTGATTCAAATCAAGGGATATAAAGAGGAAAATGTAAAGGGATTAGGGCAACGAACAAAGAAAGCAGAAGAGATCGAATGAAAAAAGAAAATAAGAGACGGCTGGACATCATCTTCTCCACAAAGCTCGAAAGCTAAAGTCCAACAGGGATAGCTGCCAAGGCAAAGGAAGTTAGCTGAGCTCTTCAAGCTCAGCAAGATAGTTATTCCAAGAACAGGAAAGCTAATTCTACCATTCAACAAGCTGGTTGCTGCTCTTCTGTGCAGTAGAAAAGAGTTAGCTATAGAAGAGGACTAATTCCTTCTACAGCAAGTGTGTTGGACTGAAATCTTCTCAGTCCAGCAAGGTAGACTCAGAGATTTATCTCTGAGTCAGTTGTTTATTTTTCTTAAACTATTCTGTATTCTTTTCTTATAGGATTCAGTTTATCTGAATCTTAGTGTAGGGCACTTTGTGCCTGAGATAGGTGACTAATTAGTCAGTGAAGTAGGTGCCATGTTTGGGTACTTAGATAGGATCAGAGTGTGGATCTGAGCTATATGGCTTAATTGCCTGAGGTAGGAGAGTGTTGCTCTATGAGGTAGGATCCAAGTGTGGATCTGAGGTAGGGTTGTCCTCCCAGCCTGAGTGTAGGGCCTTGTGCCTAAGGTAGGTGACTGGAGAGTCATTGAGCTGTAGGTGATAAGTGTGTCACTGAGTTGTAGGCCTTGGAGGAGGCTGAGTTGTAGGTACCTGGTTGGGGTACTGAGTTGTTGGAGTATTGCAGCACTCTGAGTGTAGGGTTTTGTGCCTGAAGCTGTAGGTCTGAAGAGCCTAAGTTGTTGGCCTTAGAAATAAGGCTGAGGTAGGTGATCTGTGGATCACTGAGCTATAGGAGTCCTGCAGGGCTCTGAGGTAGGAACCCTTATGGTTCTGAGTTTGGATTCTGTGAAGAATCTGTGTTATAGGATGAGTGCCTAAGGTGTAAGCTCTGAGGAGCATTTTGGTGGAGTTTGTGCCTAGTCCAACAAATTAGTTGGATAGGTGGGAGGGAAAGTGGATGTACCCAATTGGGTAACCACTATAAATCTTTGTGTTTGCTATGTGCTTGTTTTCTGTTTTAATTGCAGGTGTTAAGGACAAGCTTTAGATAGTATAAGTTAAACATCAGCAAAAAAATTGATAAAAATTCAAAGACCTATTCACTTCCCCTCTATGTGATTAGCTAACCTTGAGTTAAATAACTTTCAAGTGGTATCAGAGGGAGGTTACTCAAAAAAAATTTAACAATCTGAGTATACCTCCAAGGTTAGCTATAAGATAAGATTATGGGGTGTGGAATGAACTATATGGAGCTAGGGACCATGAAGTTGCCCATTTACAGGAAGGATGGATTTGGCCTTTGGAAGCAAAGGGTCAGACTGTTCATGGAAACATCTAAACTTAGTATCTATGTAACAGTAGTGGAAGATCCTTTCGTCCCTATAAAGGCTTCCACCATAGATCCAACTGTGAGAGTGCCTAAGGCATATTCAGAAATGGACAGAGATGAAGTTATTCTGTCCACCATGGACAAAAGGGTACAAAATATTATAGCTAGTTCCATTGATGACTCAACCTTCCAAAATCTTGTACATTGCAAGACCTCCAAGAAAATGTGGGACACCCTTGTGGTCTACATGGAAGTCTCTGAGGAAGTTAGAGATGATAGAAACTCAATGCTAAATCAAGAGTATAAGGCCTTCAGGCAAAGCAAGTCTGAAAAAGTTGCTGATGGTTTTGAAAGGTTCTTTAGGACAATCAATGAACTAAGAACCTATGGTAGGGTTTTCAGCAACTATGAGATGAATGACAAGTTTCTTAGATCTCTAACTAGAGATTGAGACACCAAGATCTGTGCCATTAGGGAAATGGCTAAGCTGGCAGACACTCCTCCACCAACACTCTTTGGAAAGCTGCAGTCCTATGAAATGTAGCTGGCTGCTAGACAAGAAGAGGAGAAGAGCAGCCAATTCAAGTCCACGGACAAGTCTGTGGAATTCAAGGTAGAAGCCCCAAGAAGAAGCAGAAGAAAGACTCCCTCACCACCAAGGAGGCATGCTGAATCTAGCTCAGAAAATTCTGAGCAAAGCTCATCAGACAACTACATGTCCGATAAAGATCTAGCTGCCTTCACCAGGCAATTTTAGAAGTTCATAAAGAAGAAGGACTGGAGGAGCAGGCCATCTTCATCCTCTCATCACAGGAAGTTATCCAAGGATGATATGTATGTCCCTAAAACTAGTAAACAGATTTCTTCTAATGTCATCTGTTATTATTGCAGCAAGGCTAGGCATGTCATTGCTGACTGCCCAATCAAAAGAAAGGAAGAAGATGAGAAGAAGAAAAAACATCACCATCACCAAAAGGGAAATAATAAGGAGAAGTCCTTTGTGGCTAAGAAGGAGAGAAGCTGGACAGATTCTTCATCCTTAGATTCTGAAGATAAAGAGGAAGAAGCCTATATAGGGCTGATATCTGTTGCTGTAGATCCAGGAGAGGAGGAGGAATATCCTGCTGGCAGGATAGGAATCACGGTCCCTATGTCACACTCAAACAATGATAATGAGGATGATGAAGAAGACTATGGATGCCATGGTTTGATGACAATGACTGAAGAAGAAAGCAGTCAGCCAGATTTAGAATCAATCAAGGTACAACATATTTTCAATTCTACATCTTCCTCTGACTATGGGACCAGTCCAGATACTGGTGCATCTTTATCCTATGATAAAGATTGCCCAGAATCTGAGACTGATGTCACTCAATTGATTAACAAGTATTGACTACTCCTAGATGCTCTAAAGAAGAGCAGAATTCTGGCCAAAAGGCAAGACAAGGAGATAAAAGTCCTAATGCCTTATAGAACTGTTTATAACAATAAATCTATTAAGTTCTATAAGAAAAGTCATGAGGTATCTGAACTCAAGAAAAGTCTTGAGTGTCAGACTTTGCTTTTGGAATAGAAGAAAAAGCATATTAGATATCTGGAACAAAAGTTCACAGAGGGATTGTGATTAACCCTTCTTAGTTACAGGGTTAGTTTCCAAAAGCTGCAACTTACTCAGTCCCTGAGAAGCTGGGTATTAATCACATCAATCATCATTTCAAACCTGAATTTCCTGATAAGAGGACAGTGTTTCAGAAGGCAAATTCACCATCTAAAACTGTCAAGTTTGTGCCACTCCAGAAGGATCAATCAAATGTGTGCTCCACCAGTGGGGTGAAGTCACATGATCTAAGAAAGAGTCATACTGTCCACTCTATCCTCAAAGTTCAAGGGAAGTTCTTTAGATTTGGATCCAAATATCCTTTATCTAAGGAAATGAGACAGTCCACTAGATGGCAGGCTCCAAAAATACATTAGGCCCATACTGGACCAGCTATATTTAGTCCCTCAGCACGTTCACTCAGGAAGAAGGGGGCAGCATCATGCAATGCTCATCCAGCAAAGTTTGGTGTTGCTCACTTCTCTCATGGACAACAATTTTGTGCTGGCCTAAAAAGAAGATAAAACATTCATATATGTTGGTGCTGTGGGAAAGTGGGTCACTTTGCCATTGATTGTTGGCATAACCTGAATGTGACTAGTGGACAGAAAGGTGATCAGCCCAAGTAGAGAGTTGGACAAAAGTTTTATGATGCTAACAAGAACCTAGGACCCAATAATCATTTGGTTCCTAAGGGTAAATGAATTCTATTTTGCAGGATCGTCCAAGTACCTGTCCAATTAAGACTTGGTATTTGGACAATGGGTGTTCGAGGCAAATGTCTGGGATAGGATAGTTGCTCTAAGAATATACTCTAGGAAAATCAACAAATTAAAATTGAGGATGTCAAGAATATAATCCTCAAAAGCTAGAGGTAGAAAGCCTCAAGGTAAGTCTCTCTCCCCTATATAGAGATTAAGTTTGCAAATTGATAGTTATGTTAGATGTGTTCATGCTGAACCTAATCATGCACACCAAATAGAAAACAGTGATTCATTATCTACACTGTTAATTTAAATATCTTATTAACAAGTTTTAAGGTAAACCAATGCATAAATTGGAGTGCCAATAGAACTAGCTCATTAACATGTTAGGTCCCCTTCTACTTAAAATTAATAAAATTTTTATTATGTCAAGTAGATTGTACATCCAATCAGTGAGGGAAACCATAAATTAAATATACAGTGAATAAGTATAAGAAAATCTGAGAGGTAGGAATCAAAACACTAAATCTCCAGTTTCATAATAGGAAGCATAACGCAATCAGTTAAAATGAAATGTATAAGTTTTCGAGTAAAAATTCTTAATTGATAATTCAACCCTTGTGGTATAAAAAGAAAGGCGACAAGAAACAAAAAGCCACTCCACTCATTAAAAGCCTTAACCCTAACCGTCAAGACCGAAACCCTCTCAGCATGTTGCCCACTGGTTCAATGGCATCAATTGTCAGCAAGGAGCTCCAGGAAGGATACAAAATTGTGAGGGATGGATTCAGTCATGCCTCTCCAGAGATTAAAGCAGTAATAAGGATGATCGAAATCATAGGCCTGGAGTACGCTAGGTTCGAACCCTTCATCATTCTCAAAAAGGAGATAGTAAAATTCTTCTTAAACATTAAAATGTCAACCTCTCAAAACTCTCCTAAGTCTAAGATTGAAGAGATCAAAATAAAGGTAAACCCTAAGAAACTAGGAAAGGCTCTTCATATACCCTATGTCAACCCTAGAGAGGAAGAAGAGCTCACCGTCATGGACAGAGACAGTGCTCTCAGATGGTGTGGATACAGTGAGGCTAAATCTGGGTCTCTTAAAAGAAAATTCTTCAATCAAAGAGGTAAATTGCTAGCAGATATTGTTGGGAAAACCCTTATCTACAAACTTTGATCACATGACACTATCTCCAAGTCCATGTTTGATGTTATGACATGATATATCCAGAATAGAAAGACCTCATAGTATTCTCTCATCTATTAGAGATTAGTAGACTGTATACCCTCTCCAAACATGAGCATAATTCTTTCCTTATACCTAGTGACCACCTATCCTGATACCTTCAAACAGGAACATGGGGTGAAGTTTCACTATCTAAAGAGAATGGACATAAAGACTCTAGACAGATTCACTAGGGTCCTACCAATGAGCCAACCTTCAGCAATAAAGGACTCCTCTAAGGGCATAAAGAAGAAACCTACTGAGGAAGAAAGAACCTTCAGCCCTGAACCTGAGCTTCGATCGCCCTCTCCAGCTGACATTGGTCTGCAGGTTGACTTATCACTCAGTCAATCCTCTGCAAAAATTATACTCTAGGACACTGTAGTGCATGTTGATAAAATCCATGCCAGCCCTATGTCAGGACAGATGTCAAAGATTTGCAATAGGAAGAAGTTTGTGCAGAGGATGAGGCAGATATGACAGAAGATAACCATGAGCCTCCTGAAGCTTTAAATACATATCTTGATAGATCAAGACCAGAGAAGGATGCTCAGTCTGAGGGGGAGCATGATAATAAGGATCTAACAAACTTCGATCATGTTGTCAACAGAATAGTTGAGTCTACACCCACTACAGGTAATACCCACACCCTCTTAATTAGTAGTGTTAATACAACTTTAGCTAAGGAAATGTTTCCTACTATAGGTGCTGTAGTTGAGGGGGAGCCTTCTCAGATCCCTGCTCAGAATGTTGTACCTCCTCCTATGAGCAATACTTCATCTACCCTCATTTCCAATATGGAATTTATAAATCAAATCAAAGCACTCTTGTATACGCAGACCACAACCCTCAAGTAGTATGTTGATCAATCAGTTGCCAAACTGAGGGATGAATTGACAACCAAAGTCAATGAAAATAAAGAAGAAATCTCTCACTTAAACAAACAGGTCACCACCTTGTTTGATAGGGCTGGAATTGCTGGCATGAAACTGACCACCCTCATGCAATCCCTGGACACAAGCCAAAAACTCTCTACAGCTGACATAGGTTATATCAAGAATTATGTAAGTACAACTAATGAGGTAATCAAGGGTGCAGCAGATCATGTGAATCAGCATATCACCAATGTTGCCTTCCAATCTATGAAGGTGGCAATACTTCTAAAAGATAAGCTACTTGCTGACAATGAAAGAATATTCAATTCTATATTAAGCAATAATGAAGCCAACACCGCCTTACTGCAAAAGTCCATCTCTGAAGAAGGTAGAAAGGGGGAGAGTAGCCATGCTAAGGCAGCAACACTCATTGAAGATTAAGCCTTCAATGTAATTCAAGGCACCAGGGTGGCAATACACCTGCCCCTCCTGGACAGAAAGAGGCCAGAGGACCTAGACTTCCCAGCACAATCTAGAATTGCACAGGATGCACAACTTGCTGCCAAAACAAAGAGGGAAGGAACTCAAATGGCTGAAGAGTTCATGTCAAAGAGGAGAACTGAGAACGGAGATGATCCAGACTATGAACAGCTAAGTGATGCCTCTGAATCCATCATTATCAATGCTTGGGTAAGTCATGGACAAATTTTAAAAAATATTGATATTGTATATCCTTCTGAGGAATGGATAAAGCATCTAGAAAGAAATTCCCTAAGGGAAAGAGTATTCTAAGAGAATCTGGTAAGCAAGATCAACCCCAGGAATATGCCTTCCAGATATATGCCAAATCCATTCCTCTACTTCAAGAGGCAGAATAACAAAGCAGAAAACTTGAAGAAGACTGTTGCAATCAAGTATGTTGGTGCACGCTCATCAAAGAATAGCTGATAGAAGACTACAAGACTTAAGCTTATATAAAAATTATCTAATCTATATTTTGTAATGAATCTCAATAGCGTAAAAATTTCAAATTTCTATCAAGGAAATGAATATGTTTTGGGTCTGACTACATTGATGTGACAAATGTGCATGAATTTTTCACTTACTTGTCTGTGTTTGATAAATAAGCTATTCCTTGATAGATATCTTATAATCACAAATTTTATCTACTACAGTTTGACTAAAGATATCTAAATTAGTTAATGATTAGGTTCATCTTGATCATAATGTTTATTTAGTTAATGATTAAGAAAGCTTTGGTTGTTAATCATACTTTAACATTGTCTATGATTAATAATTCACCGGTACCATTGATTTTCAATCATAGTGGTAAGCCATATCATTCAGGGGAAGTTATCTTGTACTGGGTCGGCTAGTTGTCATAATAATGTTATCATTAGACTTATCATGATATTTCTTGTATTAATGCACCTTTGCATGGATGTGTGTTCTGCCTTCTTCAAATAGGGGGAGATTGTTGGGAATTGTGTCATACAATGTACCTCATGATTTGAAGGAGCATCACCAATCATGCTACAGAGCATAATGTACTTGATGTGTGCTTTAGTTCATGCATGCAGGTAGTCCATAATTAGACAGGTGAAGAAAATGAGTTTGATAATAAACTCAAATTTTGTCCAGCTCAACTCGAAGTTCGTCGAGCTCTGCTCGCTGGCCGTCGAGCTCAGCTCAACATTCTGTGGGATAAGCACAAGATCTCAGGTTTCAAATTTCGTCGAGCTCAGCTTGCAATTCGTCGAGCTCAGCTTACAAATCGTCGAACTCAACTCAACACTTGTTAAGCTAAATCCAGAAAAATCAACTAAGGCAAAAAGCGCAGAGACTGCTGAGAAGATCATAGTTCGTCGAGCTCTGCCCACAGATCGTCGAACACAGCTAAAGCCAGAGAAACTAACTAAGGCAAAAAGTGCTAAGACCGCTGAGATAGCTGAGAAGAAGGCGTTGAGACTGCTGAAATAACTGTGATAGCTAAGAAGAAGGCGTTGAGAGTGTTGAGACAGCTGAGACAAAACTGGCTGAATTTCTCTAAGTCTAGAAGCGTTAAGTGAAGCAGGTTCACTCAATGCTTCTAATGAAGAAGGAAGCGCTGAGACAAAACTAGCTGGATTTCTCTAAGTCCAGAAGCGTTGAGTGAAGAAGGTTCACTGAATGATTCTAATGAAGAAAGAAGCGCTAAGATAGTTAAGAGGAAATCCGCTGAGACAGAACATATCCTCAGCTGAGAAGCAAAGACCGCTGAGACAGAATCGCTGAGACAGAGACTTGTCTCAGCTAATAAGAACAAAGAGTTGAGACAAAGGCCTATCACAGCTATTAAGAAAAAAAATCACTGAGACTGTTGAGACGGAACCGCTGAGACAAATACAGAGAAAATTCACAAGTCCAAAAGCACTGAGAGACAAGACAGAAGGCGTTGTGTGACTTAACATCGCTAAACGCTTCATGGATTTCTATAATATTTTTTAAGTCCAGATGGTGATTACCTTTGCTGACGTCATCAAAGTCAACTCACATGTAGCCGTTGCGGGAAAACTGCAGTGGCGCCGAAAGCTGCCTTGTCCTTTTCTGAAGGTGGGGCTCACCAAACCTTGGATGGGGCCCACATACAAGTGTGTCGTTGATTCAAATCAACTGATATAAAAAGGAAAATGAAAAGGGATTAGGGAAACAAACAAAGAAAGCAGAAGAGATCGAACGAAAAAAAAGAAAATAAGAGGCGACTGGACATCATCTTCTCCACCAAGCTCGAAAGCTAAAGTCTAGCAGGGATAGCCTCCAAGGAAAAGGAAGTTAGCTGAGCTCTTCAAGCTCAGCAAGATAGTTCTTCCAAGAACAATAAAGTTGATTCTACCATTCAACAAGCTGGTTGTTACTCTTCTATGCAGCAAAAAAGAGTTAGCTATAGAAGAGGACTAATTCCTTCTACAAGAAGTGTGCTGGACTGAAATCTGCTCAGTCCAGCAAGGTAGACTCAGAGATTTATCTCTAAGTCAGTTGTTTATTTTTCACAAACTATTCTGTATTCTTTTCTTTTAGGATTCAGTTTATCTGAATCTTAGTGTAGGGCACTTTGTGCTTGAGGTAGGTGACTAATTAGTCACTGAGATAGGTGCCCTGTTGGGATACTGAGGTAGGATCCAAGTGTGGATCTGAGCTATATGGCTTAATTGCCTGAGGTAGGAGAGTGCTGCTCTCTAAGGTAGGATACAAGTGTGGATCTAAGGTAGGACTATCCTCCCAACCTGAGTGTTGGGCCTTGTGCCTGAGGTAGGTGACTGGAGAGTCTCTGAGCTGTAGGTGATAAGTTTGTCATTGAGTGGTAGGCCTTGGAGGAGGCTGAGCTGTAGGTACTTGGTTGGTATACTGAGTTGTAGGAGTGTTGCAGCACTCTGAGAATAGGGCTATGTGCTTGAAGCTATAGGGCTGAAGAGCCTGAGTTGTAGGCCTTTGAAATAAGGCTGAGGTAGGTGATCAGTGGATCACTGAGCTGTAGGAGTCCTGCAGGGCTCTAAGGTAGGAACCCTTGTGGTTCTAAGTTTGGATTCTGTGAAGAATCTGTGTTATAGGCTGAGGGCCTGAGGTGTAAGCTCTGAGGAGCATTTTGGTGGAGTTTGTGCCTTGTCCAACAAATCAGTTGGATAGGTTGGAGGGAAAGTGGATGTACCCAATTGGAGAACCACTATAAATCTTTGCGTTTGTTGTGTGCATGTTTTCTGTTTTAATTACCGGTGCTAAGGACAAGCTCTAGATAATATAAGTTAAAAATCAGCAAAAAATTGAGAAAAATTCAAACACCTATTCACCACCCCTCTAGGTGATTAGCTTATCTTGAGTTAAATAACATTCAATTCCCAGCTATTTTCGTCCATTCATCAAGTATGGAAGCCGATACTTGCCGAATTTGACTTGTGCATTTTTCGGCCCAGGCAGAATCCACAGTCCTGTATGCGCGGGTTGAACTGGGCTCGGGAAGCTTGCAACTTGACCTTCCTTGAACCGGTCACTTCAAATGAGACTTAATATGGGCGGTCCAATGGGGAGCTGGCACGTGGCGGAAGTGACTAAACCTAAAACTTACTATAAAATGGAACGAAACCTAACCCTAGCCATCACTTACCAATCGTGTCAATCCTTCACTGTGCGAAACCATCGTAGAGGAAGAGATTACTGATGCCATTATTGTGCGAACCTATTAGAGAGGAACAAGGATGCTAGAGTGGAACTTCTGCGAGAAAGAGCCATCTATTCCCTTGGAAAATGCCGCCGATGAAGAGAAGAACCATGCCACCAAGGAGGATGACTAGATCCATGGCCGAAAATGTCGGAATCATCGAAAAAAAGGTGAGCTTCCTAACCTCTCCCTTGGTTCTAGATCTCTAGTTATTCCTATGAGAGATATCGATTCAAAGGAATCTTGATTCGTGAGAAGAAGTTTCCTAGGAAGGGGTTATACTAGGACTTGAGTCCTAGAGATGAGACATCTTCGAGCACTCCCTCCTTCTATGAGAAGATGAGGACTTGGTTTCGTGAAGAGATTTACCCTTTTGAGGGTGAATAAGGGAGGGGGAATTCGGGATGTGATTTGGGAATATCAGTTGGAGGAGGAAGATGAACAAGTTGTTCCCCAATTCCCTTCAGGCACTCTTGTTTTATTTTAAATTTACCTTCTTTTGACTTCTCCTTTGTAGAGATTAGCAGGTGTTCGCGAGTTCACTTCAGGTACTCATGTTATATTTTAAATTTACTTGCTTTTAACTTCTTCTTTGCAGAGATAAGCGGGTATTCATGAGTTCACTTCAGGTACTCTTGTAATATTTTAAATTTACCTACTTTTAACATTTCCTTTGCAGAGATTAGCAGGTGTTTGCCTGTTCACTTTAGGTACTTGCGTTATATTTTAAATTTACCGATTTTTGACTTCTCCTTTCAGAGATTAGCTGCTGTTTGCGAGTTATCTTCTGGTACTAGTATTATATTTTAAATTTACTTTCTTTTGACTTCTCTTTTGCAAAGATTAGCAAGTGTTCGCGAGTTCACTTCAGGTACTCGCGTTATATTTTAAATTTACCTTCTTTTGACTCCACTTTTGGAGAGATTAGCAGGTGTTCGCGAGTTCACTTCAGGTACTCTTGTTATATTTTAAATTTTCCTAATTTTTACTTCATTTTTGCCGAGATTAGTAGGTTTTTTTGAGTTCACTTCATGGACTCGCGTTATATTCTAAATTTACCCGCTTTTCACGTCTCTTTTGTATATATTAGTTGGTTTTCACGAGTTCACTTCATATACTCATGTTATATTTTAAATTTACCTGCTTTTGGCTTCTCTTTTACAGATATTAGCAGGTGTTCTCGGGTTCACTTCAGGTACTCACGTTATATTTTAAATTTACCTACAATTGCCTTCTCTTTTGTAGAGATTAGCAGGTGTTCTCTAGTTCACTTCATGTGCTCATGTTATATTTTAAATTTACTTGCTTTTGACTTCTCTTTTGGAGAGATTAGAAGGTTTTCGCATGTTCAATTCAGGTACTAGTGTTATATTTTAAATTTTCCTACTTTTGAATTCTCCTTTGCAGAGATTATAAGTTGTTCGCGAGTTCATTTCAGGTACTCGCGTTACATTTTAAATTTACCTGATTTTGACTTCTCTTTTGTAGAAAATTAGAAGGTGTTCGCAAGTTCACTTTAGGTACTCGCATTTTATTTTAAATCTATCTGCTTTTGACTTCTCTTTTGGAGAGATTAGAAGGTTTTCACGAGTTCACTTCAGGTACTCGCGTTATATTTTATATTTACCTACTTTTAACTACTTTTTGTAGAGATTAATAGGTGTTCACGAAATCAATTTAGGTACTCGTCTTATATTTTAAATTTACCTACTTTTGACTTTTTCATTGCAGAGATTAGCAGGTGTTCATGAGTTTACTTCAGGTAATCACATTATTTTCTAAATTTAGCCGCTTTTGATCTCTCTTTTGTAAAAATTTGCATGTGTTCGCGAGTTCACTTCAGCTACTCGCATTACATTTTAAATTTACCTGCTTTTGACGACTCTATTGTAGAGATTTGTAGGTGTTCACGAGTTCACTTCCGGTACTCATGTTATATTATAAATTTACTTGCTTTTGATTTCTCTTTTGGAGGATTAGAAGGTTTTGTGAGTTCACTTTAGGTACTCGGGTTATATTTTAAATTTATCTGCTTTTAACTTCTCTTTCATAGAGATTAGCTGTTGTTCGCCAATTCACTTCAGGTACTCGTGTTATATTTTAAATTTACCGGCTTTGACTTCTTTTTTGCATAGATTAGCATGTGTTCGCGAGTTCACTTCAGGTTCTCATGTTATATTTTAAATTTACCTACTTTTGACTTCTCATTCAAAAAGATAAGCAGGTGTTCACGAGTTTACTTCGGGTACTCTTGTTATATTTTAAATGTACAAGCTTTCAACTTCTCATTTGTAGAGATTAGTAGGTGTTTGCATGTTCACTTTAGGTACTCGCGTAATATTTTAAATTTACCGGCTCTTGACTTCTCCTTTCAAGAGAATAGCTGGTGTTCTCGAGTTATCTTCTGGTACTCGTATTATATTTCAGTGCCTTAGTTCTGAATCCCTCCAACCCTTCATGGGTGAGAATGTTACCATGTTCTGTTAGCCTATTAGACTACTCTTGTCTAATGTTTGTTATACCTAGTAATTTAGGGTTAATCCCAGGACTGCCCAGGGTATGCCCAATGAAGGGGTCTTGGGGGCACTAAGAACCAAGATGGGATTGAAAGCCCAAAGTTCTCTTTCGCAAGGATTCTTACTTTTAATAATTTCTACCCATAATCCATACCCATCTCTCGTTGTTACTCTGGAATGAACCTAATGATTTAGGATATTATTGGGGAATCGGCGGTCTTCCGCCGGTCTCCGTTCTAGCTACTGTCCTTGGGATTTTGCACTCTACCACTCGATACTATGAAGTGACCTACTAGACACCAACAAGGGTTAATATTCCCAATATAGTTATTAATTCAACCTTCTATCGTATCTCCTGTAGGTCACAGTAATACCTGCTACCTTTGCTATGCGCAACCCATGACCTAATACTAACCCGTATAATAGGACTTCCAATTCCTTGGGGCAAATTCCCAGAATAAATTTTCATGGGTTGGTATGGTGTATGCTGTTGACCATTTAGGATTTCACCATTTTTCTAGGTTTAAGTCCCTAAATTAAATCTTTTAATTAAGTGGCCTAAGTCACTCTGCGCATGATGTACTATATCCAATAAGTCGACGTACTTAAGATATTTTGTTGGTGTTCAAATAGGTTAAATATGACTGCCTACCAGGGATCATAATTTTTCCATTTAAATTTTTATATAATTTCCATTTAAGATTAAAATCATAATTAAACCATTTTCCAAATGAAGTACATTCATTATATAACCAAAATTTTTAAGAAAATTAGTGGAGTTCAATATTGATATAATAAAACAAGATACATAATTTAGTGATCCTAACTAGTGATTTTACCTAGCAAAATTCCATAATGATAATATTACCAAAACGCCAAAACTTGAGTTTTCAACTTACATAATCACCCATAAATTATAAAATAATTACACAGCGTTCTAATCATAGAATTAAAATGCTATGACTTTTCCCATAATTTTCAGCAACAATTTCCTTTTCTTTTAATTAATTTCCAAAAAGGGAAATATGGTAATTCTACTAAAAACACAAGATAAATTTTTCCAAACAAGCTTATAAAAATTTTCAGAGGTTTATAATATCCCATTAGGTCTTGTGACAGAGTTTCAGAATTTAATAAAGTAATTGCCATATTTTCAAATTTATATTTCCAAATGGACCTAATTTTCTATAAAACTTTTTAATGGGATTTTTGATCCCAAAAATCCCATCCTTCCTATGGGAGGTGTATTTCATCCCTACAAGCCTTTGTCCAGAATTTTCATGGACATGCATTGGGCCAAATGGGCTAAACTCCCATTTTTCATTTCTACTATAAGCACAGGAAATTTTAATATACCTTCATCATGCATGTTGGATTTCCCAAACATGCAAATGTCACACTGGCTTAAAATTTCTACCATGGTCATCTAATGACGCACTGGCCATTCCATCCAAATTTGGGGGCATTTGGAGTTGTAGATCTCCAAAAATTCAATTAATTAAATAAATGATATTTCTCCAAAAACTATGGAGAACACTTTCCAAAAAATCCCATTTTTGGTCAGTACTAATTATGACGTAGTCACATGCATGACCAAAATCTCAGGTCATGCGGACCTAGGGTTTGGCTTGTGCGCTCATTTAAAGATCTGCCCTAGCCTAGGACCAATCTTGGTAGAATAGCCCTTCAGGGAGCTCTACTGCCCCGAAATATAACTTTAAGGTGTGAAAATGAAGGTGAGACCTAGATCTACCTTTTTCCTATTAATCATAACTTCTGAAAATTCCTCTAGAAGGCCTAAAAATTGCATGTTTGCCAACTGAAATTATATGACAATAATTTACACTATTCACATATTAATAACATTAAATTTAAATCCTGTAATTTGGATGGTATCGGTTCATCATTCCCGACAGCCGACGGCTGTGATTCAACTGTGCTGTAGGTTTTGATCTTCAAATCCCGGCTACTTGGGCCGCCGCCACCGCTAGCAAATATCTCCACCACCTCCGTTGAGGTGGTGGCTCTCATTTCCCGGCGATGTAGCCGCAGGAGGTGGCTCCTCCGGCGATCCCGAGCTGGAATAAAAGCTCAGAAATCTAGCTCACAGCTCACATGGTATCAGGCTCAATTGATCTCAATGTCTCGCCTAATCGATCTAGATAGCTAGCAAGGGGTGAGGGGAGGTAAAATGGACCTGGATGAGGGCTTGGCGACGAGTTTGGTGGTGGTGCGCCATGGCCAAAGTTGCTCGGACGATCTCGACCGATTCCTTGATTCTCCAGCAAAAGCACTACTCCAGGTGTCGATCTCCACTCCTCTGGACTCAGGGAAGGTGATGGTGGGCTTGGGTTTGGCTGGGAGTGGCTGGGTAAGGAGTTTTGATTAAGTGGGTAGTCAGCCATGAGCATAGGATGGTCCTCCTTGCTGCCAAGGGGCCACCACCCCTTAATTCCTGCTTAAAGGAGGTTTGGAGCTCAGCAAAGAGCTTGGGCAGAGGGAAGGAGGGCCACATGGCCTCCATCCCCCTTTCCCTCTCTTCTCACTCCTCTTTTCCTCTTAATTTCTAAAAACACCCCCATGCATGTGCTCTCTCCTATTTCAGAGGGGTGGGGTCTGTCAATGACCACTTGGGCTGGTCATGGGCCTTGACTTATGGGCCTAGCCCATTAGGAAAGGGCTTGACTCATTTTTTTTCTTTTCTCTAAACCCTATATTGACTTATTGACTTTTTAGGTTGACTTGGACAACATGATGAGTGAGCTGGCCCCACTTGATGATCATGGACCCTATGGCACAACCCAACTTGGGCTGGGCCATGGTGGTGTCCCACTTGGGTTAGTTGGGCCTATGGGTATGAGTTTGACCAATTTAGGGTTTTTGGTTGACTTGGGTCAACTTGGGTCAATGGGTGACCCAATGATGTGTCTTTTAGTTCACTTAGATTGCTTTTAGGGTTAGGGGCATAGTGGTGGGGCCAATGTGTGTCTATGACTCCATATTGGGCTAATTTGACTTGAGTTGACCTAGGCCCTATAGTCGGCACTATGTGAATCCACCCTATCTCCATGGGTCAAACCTAGCCTAAACCCCGTTCACCCACCACATGTCGTAACCTAATCTAAGTTTAGGGGTCTAGTAGGGAAGGGGATGTTACAAATCCCAATAAACAAAAGAATAATTTTGTCCTTGAAATTTAAGTTCGGGTTTACGGGGTTTCTGTGCACAAGAATTTTAAGAAACTTTCAACATAGTTAAAATATACTTGAGGCAAAAAGCTCTGGTTACCATTCACGCATCATATCCATCGGCTCCCATGTGTGCTCCTCCCATCCACGGTTGGAACTCAACACCTTGAACAAGGGAACCTTCTTTCGCAGAACTCGAATCATCGTATCATTGCTCCGGACCAGCTCCAAACGAACTGATCTATCAGGTGCTACCGGTACTACTATAGTGGTAATATGTTGTTATGGTCGAAGTAGAGCTCTTTAAAGTGAGGAGACATGAAAGACATCATGGAAAGTCCCTAACTCTAGCGGCAATGCCAGCCTGTACGCCAAGGGGCCGATCCACTCCAGGATCAAGTACGACCCCATATATCGAGGGCTGAGCTTCTTGTGACTTCGCACCCGAGAGACACCATGCACCTAGAACTCCACCATCTGATGTCGTGCATCGTAGTACTTGGCCTGCCTATTCTGAGCCTCCAACATCTGATCCCTAATCAGTTGTATATGAGCACCAATATCCTCTATATATTCCGATCCAAGTGCCCTGGGGTCCTCATCCTGAACCCAAGATAGTGGTGTCTGACACTCCCCGTATAGAGCTCCATATGGACTCATTCCAATGCTTGCCTTGTGGTTATTCCTTATAAAAAAGTCTCTATCAAAGGTAACGGTTCTAACATCCCATGTTACTTCTAGACCCCTTAACTTAGATTGGGTTGGGCATGAGGTGGGTGTTAGGGAAATTAGCTAGGTTTGACCCTAGGTAGTGGGTTGTAGCCATGTGGGACCCACTATAGGGCCAAGTCAAAATAGGTCAAACTAGCCTAAATATGAACCCTAGCCACACCACGATCGCACCACATTGCCATAACCCTAAAATAATCTAAGTGGACCCTAGGGCATGTCATTAGGTGAACCCTTTGACTGGTTGACCAAAGTCAACCATGACCCTAAGTTGGTCAAGCCTTTACCTATAGGCCCAATTAGCCCAAGTAGGGCACCACATTGACCCAACCCCAGTTAGGTGGTGCCATTAGACCCATGACCACCAAGTGGGGTCAGCCCACTCATCATGGTTGAGCAGGTCAACTCAAGTCAACCTAGTCAACATAATTGACCTAAAGAAGAAAATGATGGCTAAGCCCACTCTCCTTGGGCCAAGCCCACCAAACATTGCCCATTATCAGCCCAAGTGGTCAAAGACCACCCGTACCCCTCTGGTTTTAGAGTGGGGTCACATGCAAAGGGGATTTTTGGAGAATTCACCTAAAAGAGGAGGGAGAAGGTGAGATTAAGAGGAGGAGGCCACTTGGCCTTGGCTTCTTCTGCCCCAAAAAGTTGCTGGTCGGCCTCCTTAGTAAATTCTAGCAGAATTTTGAGCATAGTGGCCACTTGGCACCATTGGTGATACAACCAAAGCCCAAACCGAGCTCACCTTGGAGTTATCTCCACATACAGGCCTCCCCAGCTCAAACCGACCACACCATCATCTTCAGTGAGTGGAAACGAGTTGAGAACGAGTCCTGGAGCAGAGCTTTTGGTGATGAAACGAGATTTTGAGCACGAGAACGCCGGAGCAGCTCAACCATGGCCAACCGCCGCTATGCTCGCCGCCAAGGCCCGATTTAGGTCCGTTTCGCCGTCTCTCTACCCGTACTAGCTTTCTAGATCCTTTAGGAGAGACATCAGGCTCAATTGAGCCCGATACCATGTGAGGAAATGGAGATTTTTCCGAGTTTTTCTTCTTGCTCGGGTTCGCCGGAGGAGCCAACTCCGGCGGCCTCATCGCTGGGAATCCCTAGCCACCACCTCAATGAAGGTGGTGGCGACATCCGTCGGCGGTGGTGGTGGCTCAGCTGGCCGGAAATGGCCAGACAAGGTGGCCTAGCTAGAATCGATCCCAGCCGTCGGCTGGAGGTAGAAGATGACCAGATTCCGTCCATTCTGCTTTAAGATTCGTGCAATCGATTTTAAATTAAATAAAAATAAAACTATAGAATATATGAGTATCTGTCACACTTATACAGGGATATTGCAAGCCACATTTTGGCCTCTTAGAGGCATTTCCGGAACATGAACCCTCAAGAAAATATGTACGTTACGTTGCCACCTTAATCTTATATTTTGGTGCAGTATACTGTCCTGTAGGGCTGTTTTGCTAGGACTGGTCCTTGACTAGGACATAATTTCAAATTAATGCCCAAGCCAAACCATTAATCTAAATGACCCAAAATTTGGGTGCATGCATGATTAGGGCATATTTAGTCCCTGCCAAAAATTGAGAATTTTTGGGAAAAAGGTTCTATAGTTTTTGCTTAAATATCAAAAAGCAAATAAATGAAATAATTGGAGTGTTATGGCTCCACTTGACCCCAAATTTTGGTGTCATGTCCTTGGGGACTATACATGTGCATGGTATAACTTTCAGCACATTTGGACAACTGCATGTTGGGTAAACTCACTTGCATGTGTTGGTTATGTATAGGCTTGGGGTGCAAATAGCCAAATTTGAAATGTTGTGTATTAGACCTATTTGGAACATCCAAAAATCATGGTATCGATTTCAGAGGCTCATTAGGGTAAATTTTGCCCCACATTGTAATAATGGGATTTTTCGAAGCAAACATCCCATTATTTGGAATTTTTAAAATAATAGAACCTTTAAAAAATAAATATAAAAATAGGCTCATCGTTGAGATAAAATCCCCAATTTTTGTCAAGGTAAATATAATGTTAAGTTTAACTCCTGAAAATTTTTATGTCTTTGTTTGAAGAAATTTGATAGGAGTTATGTGGAAATTACTTTTTTACCCTCATTATACTTAATTAGAAAATTGATGAAAATACTCAGTATAAAATTTTAGAAAATTTCTTGGTGATATATCTGAGTATGAATAACCTTGTATAATTATCTCAGCATTTTTGGATGATCAGTAATTTTTAAAACCTCATAGTGGCATTTTGGTAATATAATTAGAAATGAAATTTTGTAGCCCTTGTACCATGGAAGTTTATGAAATTCTGTCTTTAACATTATTGTACCAATATATGTATGTTGTAATTTTCTTGCAATTTTTAGTAATGAACTCCTTACACTTCATTTGGAAAATGATAATTATGTGAGATTTCTATTAATTAAGGAATAAATGGAAATATTTCAAGGAAAATTATGAATTTTGGTAGACAATAATATTTTACCAAGATATAACTCAGGCAAAATTCCTTAGGTCAGTGGATTATAATTTGTGATACTTCATGTATTAAATGATCTAGGGGATTAATTTAATGATTTAATTAGAGACCTTAATGACTTAAGAAAATTATAAAAATTAATATGCTCACTTCATTAGTCCATACCATACTAGGATAATTAGTTAGGGGCAGGTGGCCCAAGGAATTAGAAGTTCTATTTCGGGGTGGTATTAGGTCATCGGTTGCTCATAGTGTAAGTAGGTCATGTTATAAGAACCATTGGGGGATAGATCAACGGTTGCGCTAGAGATTACAATTGGAGAATAACCTTGGTGGGTAGTTGTATTAGTGACGAGAGTGAAAGTGCAAGCCCTCGGATAGTAATTGGAGTGGAGGCCGACAGAAGACCGTCGCCCTTCTGAGAGCATCTTAAGTCATTAGAATCACTCAAGAGTAATAACGAGAGATGGGGGTGAATTATGGGTAGTCGTCAACTAAAGTAAATATCCTTGAGAAAGGGAGCTTTGGGCGTAATCCCATCATAGTTCCTAGTGCCCCCGAGAGCCCTTCACCGGGTATACCCTGGGCAGTCTTGGGATTAACCTTAAATCACTAAGTATAATAACCTGTAGACAAGAGTAGTATAATAGGTTAAGACATTGTGGTTCATTCTCGCCCGTGACGGGTTTGAGGGATTTTGAAATAAGGGCACTATTGTGCGTTCTCACCCTCGATGGGTTGGAGGGATATATGTTGCAGGCTCACCCGTGAAGGGTTTGAGGGAATCAGGACAGGTTGGTCCTGCGAGCTAGAGGCTCGAGATGAATTACTTGCATGTGCATAAATTTAGTGGCGGGTCATGCGGTACTGGACGATCATCACACCGATGGCAGTACGTTGAACCAGGCGGGTGTGAGGGTTTGAGGGGCCAGTAGGTTGTTTATACTACGGTCTGGAGGACGATCCCCAATAACGCATAGCCGACCCAACAAGACTGACGGGTGGTCAGCAAAGTACATATGCTTGGTCCTAGAGTGCACCTTAGATGTGTACAGGCGCGTATGAGATGGGTCTAGGTTTGGTAGTGTGCATACCTGCCTAAAAGTGGAGATGCCCGCTTCGTTGCTGCAGTAGCCACAATGGTGGTACCCGAGAGTGAAGCTAGCTCTCAAAAAGTGGGAACTAAAGGTCTGTGATCACAGAGTCGTTCTGTGTGAGTTGCACTTTCCTGTTGTATAAATTGCATCATAAACATTCATTCATATTAGGTCATACGCTTCATAGATCCTCATCATATAAATTAGTATGAGCTCTTTTATATGATAAGTTAAATTTCCTGGAAAGCTTAACTTATAAATTTGTATGAGAATTTTTATAAGTTAAGGTACGTTTTGTGATGGTAGTGTAATGGTAGCATAACTTTACTTTCCTGCTCTTACTTTCAGTTCTTTACTTACTTGTATTGTACATGCTTTTACTTTTTTGCTATATACATAGAACTGCTAGTGTAGATTTACTGCTCACACTCTTACTTGGTAGCTTAGTTTCCCTTATCACCTGCTTCCTTTTATTACCCCTTGATTATCCTCTGCTTCGTCCTCCCGCACGGTGACTAGGAGTTGCGGGGCGAGGTGCGGAGGAAACGACTTAGTCTTTTTGACTAATGGTCGGTGACCAAACTGAAAGTGAGAGTTAGATCTTAAATACTCTAGATGAGGGGGGGGGGTGAATAGAGTATGCTTAAAAATTATTAAGAGCTATTACAGCTTTTGCTCTAAGTTAAAAGTGCAGAATTAATTAAACTATCAAGCAATAAACCTAAAGTACAAGCACAGCAAGAACAAATGAAAATGAGGCAACCAGACGACACAAGAATTTTATAGTGGTTCCCCAACCTGGGTACATCCACTCTTATACCACCCTTGGTAGGAATCCACTCAGGTTTTTGATCAGGTGCCTGACACCAATGAGCTTTTGATCAGGTGCTCAAAAACCAACCCAAGTCTTTTGATCAGGAGATTTGCAACAAAGGAATCACTTTTGAAGGGAGATGACAACCCTTTACAGAGGTGGGGGTGAGAGATGATTTTGTCTTCTCTTTCTCAATATACAACTGAGAAGACTGTGGATTGATTATAGCTTATGGCTACCCCTGAGATGTAGAATGAATCAGGGAAAAATAAAGGAGCTAAGCTTCAGGGTGATAGGTCTTCAAACTGAATCCTTGACCAACAATAGTCTTCAGGAACTTCTTTGACAGATTGAACAGAAGTTGTCCTTTTGAAGTGTCCTGGAGTACTTGAAGAAATAAGACTCTTGATATAAGTATTCTTGTTCTTCTTCTTCAAGTGCTGATGAGCTTCTGGTCAAGAACTTCTGTGTATCAGAGAATGCTTCTTCTTTGACAGAGCAGATTATCCAAGATTGAATATTTTTCTGTAATCTCTATGTCCTTCTCAGTGAACTATGCTCTGTGTTTTTCTTTCTCAATAATGCTTGATTCTCTTTGTCAGTCTGTGTCTGTTATTGTCTTCTTCTCTCTCTTTCAAAAATTTGAATGCATCTGCAATTAATGATGACAACCTTGAGAATAATCGACATTGATTTATTTCCCCAACTGTCCCGTGGAAAAACAGCAAGCAATAATCCTAGGAGAAGACCATAATTAATGCTCCTTCTAATGGATACATTCAGAGAATGTTAGAGCATTAATTACTCAGGAATTATCGCATTAGAGTGGGGACAGAAGGCCAGAATTAACTAAGTCTGGAATCATCGAACAGTTGGCAGAATTCGTCGAACTGAGTCCACAGTTCGTCGAGCTGTGATGTTGTATTCGTCGACCAGACGGCTTCTGTTTGTCGAGCTGAGTTCCATGATCGTCGAGCTGGAAACTGAACTGCTGTCTCTTTTGATCTTTGCCTATTCATCGAGCTGGTAAATATGTTCGTCAACTGGAGTTTAGCAACTATTCTGGAGTTGTCAAATATTCTGTGTGTTGACTGATATCTTGTGTGTCGACACAAGTATTCTGTGTGGTGTCGACATAGCCTTTCCACAATGTCGACTGATGATCTTGGTGTCGACACAAGTTCTTCTAGTGTCGACTCAGTTGGTGTTGACATATACTCTGAGTGTCGACATAAGTCTTCTGGTTCCAGAACTCATTGGGCAGAGAACTGAGTTCGCCGACCTGAGACTAAGGATCATAGTCTCGACATAATGTTGTAGTAGTCCAAAGATTCGTCGACCAAAGAATGGTGTTCGTCGAGCTAAGTCTGGAGAACCGTGAATTTGTTGAGCTGAAAATGATTCTGGAGTTAGAGAAAAATTGATGAACCTCTGGCAATAGAGTTGAAGTGGAAGTCCAGAAATCATCGACCAAATAATGAAGTTCGTCGACCTGAGAACTAGGTTCGTCGACCTGAGTCTAGAGAACAGTCTGGACTTAGAATGCTGAAGGTGGAGTCCAAGGATCGTCGACCTGCGACTGAAGTTCGTCGAGCTCAGCTCAGAGAAAATATCTCTAAGATCATCGAGCTGAGAACGACTATCATCGACCTGAGTTCAACGAACGTCGAACTTATTTTACTTAGTCTCTTGAGAAATATCTGAATCTTTAGGAAAACTCTATGCCTCGAGTCTCTGGCAGTCTGATGATGGCTTGTACATGTGATTTTGACTCTTAGGACTTGGCCTAGACTCTAGGACACAACTTTGACCCTGGCTATATATATTGGGTCACATCATCTTAAGTTAGTGAACCTAGCCCAAATTAAACTAGGGATCCAACAATCTCCCCCTATTTGGGTGAGGTCACTAATAGACTAAGAACAAAAACATAGAGTAAACAAAGTAGGAAAAAGATATATCTGGCAGAGATAATTAACACATGCAGCAGATATATTTACGCAGAAGCTTTGTTCAGACAATATGAAACAATTTAAGATAGAAAAATAAAATGGTTCATATTTTACTTCTTCTGCTTCTTCTCCTGATGCTTTACATCCTTGCCCTTGTCTCCTGGCTTGGTAAAGACTATTTCCATGTTTGGATTTAAATCTTGTTCCATAGTCATTGGCATGTCTGCAGCCCATATAATCTTCAGAGATGTAGCTCTAGGGACCACTGCTTCAGGATGTAGCTCTAGGGACCACTGCTTTAGGATGTAATTTCATATAATCATCAACATTAAAAATTTTGTTAGCCTTTTCAAACCTTTTCAGTTCTTCTCTCCTATACTTTGACATTGTAGTGTATTCAGAAATATCCTTCCCTTCATCCTTTGTCTTGTTGATCATAGAGAGGCCTACTAGTTCCTAGGAACCTCGCCATTTTGGCTGTGTTGGCTGTTTCTGGATCTTCATAAGGAACAGGAGGAGAGAGTGGTCTTTTAGGACTTTCAGCTTGTTGATGTTGTTGTTGCTTATGTTGTTGTTGTTGATGATGATGTTGTTGTTGCTGCTGATGTTGTTTTCCTGAGGGTTGTTGCCCGTGCTGGCTGCTTTCATGATGGGATCTCCCTTGATGTCTTTGATATGTTTGAATAGGGGCAGATCTCTGAGAACTAGAACCAGAAGCACCAGCTGCAGGAGGAGGAGGAGGTGGTGGATCCTTTCTGTACCTTTGAACCGGTGGAGGAGAGTATCTTCTACTCTTCTTCCTTTCCTTTTACTGATTCTTAAATAGCTACATCCATGCTGACATCCCTTTGTATGGTGTTATCTTTTGAAGAATATAGTAAGGGGTGTCATTGTTTGGATTAGGCTTAGGAGCAAGAGGAGGAGGAGCTTTTCTTTTCTTTGACACTTGCTTCTTCTTCTTTGTATCCTCCTCATCTGAGTCCTCATCCTCATCTTCATCATCATCATTGTTAGAGCCCTAAGGGTTATCATATAGATCATCCAAAGCTTTCAAAGCTTTAGCAGAAATAACAGCCGTTTTTGGAGCAGGAGCATGAATTTTAACAGGATTTAGACTTTCAGCATGAGTTGGAGGAGAAACTACACAAAAATTAGAACTAATTTGGACAGAGATTTTAACTACTGCCTTATTTTCATCTGCAACATCAGCCAAGATCAGTTCATCTAGATCTGGCATGGGAGAGTCATCCATTACA
Source organism: Platanthera guangdongensis (assembly GCA_039583875.1). Classification (NCBI taxonomy): domain Eukaryota; kingdom Viridiplantae; phylum Streptophyta; class Magnoliopsida; order Asparagales; family Orchidaceae; genus Platanthera; species Platanthera guangdongensis. The sequence continues at coordinate 68,124,720 of CM077163.1, read as the reverse complement.
AAAGTTGGTGCTGAAGGTATTATTGAAGAAAAGGGAATAGCCACTACTTCTCTAAGTGGAGTGACTACTGGCTGTGTAATGGCAAAACTATCCCACCGCGACAGTTGTCTCTCAACTCCTCTGTTTACCGATAGTGGACGAAGAAGACGACCTAGATGATGAAGATTCCGACAGAACCTGCTTATTCTGTGGGATTTTGCCTGAAGCTCAGTATATCAAATGGTCAGACATGAACGCAGAAGGAAAGTTTCCGGTTGATGTTATTGGAAAGATTTTGCTGTGCAAGACAAACTCCATAAGAGACATTCCACTATATTTCTTCGACATAATGCAAGCCATTGTCTGCCACAAGAAATTCCAGTTTGGCATGCTGCTTCTGGACAAAATCAAGGACAGCTTAAAATCCCCCAACTTCGCCAGAATAATCTCTCTGCTCCTCCATGAAACAAATCCTCAAGTATTCAACTTCTCCTAAGGGACCCCTCTTCACCACATGAAGAAGGTCTCCATTTCTTATATTCAGAGATGGGAGCTCAAACTGAAGAATACTGCCCAAGCTGCTAAGATTTCAGAAGTTCCAGCTTTCGAGGATAGGACTCCATCTCCCTCTCCTCATCATGTGGCCAGCTTCTCTGGTGCACCAAGTGAGGGGGAGACTGCTCCTTTTATCCCAGTCAGGAAGCCCTCTCCACCAAAAACTACCTCATCTCCTCAGCCTGCAACTTCTTCCCTACCTCAAACACCACAAACTCCTCCAGTAACTCCTTCATATCAGATACCTCTAGAATCTCTTCTCTCAACAGCTTCTGCTATAGATGCAATGATTGCAGAACTCACTGAAGCAGTGCTGCCTCCTCCTTCTCCAGCACAATCTCCAGCTTCCTCCCCAGCTCCAAATCTTGATTCCTCTCAACACCAGTCAGAGAGTATTCTCATTTCTGATGAGCCCTCTCCTGAGCCAGCAGAGGCTCCTCTCAGAACCTTAGATTTCTCTATCTCTTATGATACAGAAGAAAGGGAGGGTATCATTTATACAACAAGGGTTGCAAGCTCTGTAATTATTGGAGAAATAGCTCCATAGGTAGCTCCTCCTCTTTCATCTGCTGCTCCTTCCTCTACTACTCCTTCAACTGCTGCTGCTGCTGCTTCTCCCTCACCAGATTTGCTGTCCCAGATCTCTCTCCTGCTGCAAGACCAAATAAAATACTTTGATGAATCTCTAGCTGTCATTATAGCTAAAGTTACTGCTCTAGAAGAAGAGATGAGCAGAGGATTTGCTGAAATCCAGCATAACACTGACAAGCTCAAGTACCTGTTTCAACTTGGTGGAAAAGCCATAGACCACACTATTACTAGTGTTGGAAAAGTTATTGAACAAGGTGTCACCCTTGCAAATAATCAAATAGAGCTGGACAAGAGAAATAAAGCCAACAAAGTGAAAATATGTGGAGAAGTTTGTCTTTTTAAAGAAGATGCTATAGAGAGGTTATCTGTTGATATCAGAAAGGGGAGAGCTTGGTCAAAGAACAATTAGAAACATCAGCTGCTCTGAAGTCAGATTTATGGGAAACTCATGTGAAGACAATTCATGATGATGTGCTAGCCCAGATACAGAGAGTCAAATTTCATACCTATGACACTGCTGTCTGGATGTATAACCAGATTCTCTCAGAGTTTGCTGCTGGCCCCAACATCATTCCCCATCATTTAAATCCTCTAGCTATAGATGCATCTGCCCCATCTACTCCTCTGCAACCTACCTTCTCTCCCAGGCCTGGAGACTTTGTTGCTCCTCCAGACACCTATGTTCAAGGCTGGGAAGAAGATCCTGCTGACATTTTCCTTCATGCTCCTCCAGAGATCAAAACCTCCAAGAAGAAAAGGAAATATGGTGAAGGCCCTTCTGCTAGCAAGTCTGTTCCTGCTTAAGCTCCTGAACATGCTGAGGTCTGGTCTCCTACTTCCAAGTCTCTCATCCTAGACACTATTAAGTTAGTTCTGGACTTCCATGAAAGCAGAAACATTCACTACAGTTCCTATGAATGGGAGTTGTATAAGAAGTCCATGACTAAAAGGAGAATCTATGACAGAGAATATGGAAGAAATAATCCAATTGCTCCTCCCAGACCACCCAAATATTATCCTAAACCCTACAACTATCAGAGAAGACAGTAAGAGAAATTGGACAGACAACAGCATCAAGGCTGATTTTCAAGGATATTTGAGAGTGTGAAATGATTGACTGTAGAATTCATAATTTTGGATATTCTTATTTATATAATCTAAGTTTTTGCTCTTATTATATTTTCTCATAGTCTATTGCTTGCTTGCACTAATATTTCTACTTAGCTTCTTTTTATGTCTTTAATTCACCTTAGTGTAAAAGGTTCTGACTTCAACAAATATGGGGAGATTGTTGGGTATTGTATCCATATTAACCCAGATTTGACAAAGTCACCATTGAACTAAGATGAATTAGGTTGTATTTGATGCTTTGTTTGAGTTATGTGGTTGCAGGATTCCAATGATAAGTGTTGACCAATGTCAGTCTACAATGAGTCAACAAACATATGACCATACAATGTAATCCCTCATTGTATGACCCAAGGTGTTGACTCATGTGTAGCCTCTCTATTGGGATACACTTCATATTCAAGCACTTGGACTATGTGGATAAAGTTGGATGCTGATTTCACCAAAGAAGAAAGAATTTCCACCTTGAAAATTTTTCTAAGTATTCTACTCGTATAGGTCATTAACTACTCGAGTGAAATACTTGCTTTATACTCGAGTCAAAATTCTTATACTCGAGTAAGTATATCTCCCTCTTGTGAAGTAAGTCCATATACTCGACTAGACTGTCACATACTCGAGTAGGTTACTGAACTACTCGAGTAGATCATTCTTATTACTCGAGTAATACAGATTTCACTCTCCAAGTTTTTCCAAGTTAAACACTCGAGTAAGTATATATATATACTCGAGTAGTTATATTTTCTGACTCGGGTAACTGTTTTCTATCTCAAGAGTAAATTTTCTATACTCGAGTAGTATAAGTTATTTACTCGAGTAGTTCACTTACTACTCGAGTAGTTCAAGCTTTATACTCGAGTAAACTAAATTTCTCTTCTCCTAAAGTTATTCCAAGTCATGTACTCGAGTAAGTCTTTTCATATACTCGAGTAGACTATATCCTCTCGAGTAGTTCAGTCTGACTACTCGAGTAGCTCATTTTCCAGTGTTCAGAAATTTCTCTAAGTCCAGATTTGACAGATTTTCAAATTCCATGACATGATTGGTCCACGTGTACATCATTAAAACCAATTATGACCGTTATTAGTATTCATATATAAGGTCCTGTCTAATTGACAAACCCTAACAAGAATAATAAGCTTTCAAGATAAAATTCATTGGAAAAAATTTCTGCAGCCGTTTCTCTCTCTCAAAGTCGCTATTTCATCTCTCTCTCTTCACGGAACGAAAGCCGCCGCCACCGCTGTTCTTCTCCGGTAAGGGCTTCGATTTTCAGAGGAAATAGACTGAAGAAGTTTTACAGATCGAGATCGTTTCTCAACTGCTCATCTTTTTCCCGATCGTGTAAGACAAGGGAAGATTCCAGATCTGTTGCCGTGATTTTCTTCATCTTTTTTGAAAGTGTCGCAAAACTTACAAGAAGAAGATCCTGGTTACTTGCTTGCAGATCTGACAGAAAAAATCATTGTTTGTATTTTCTTAAACAATTTTTCATTCCTGTAGGACAAGTTTTCTCGGAGTGTAGGAGTTTTCAACTCCGAGGTTGTAGGAAGTTTTGCCTTCGGAGTTGTAGATCCAGTTGGTTGGATTGAGATTGTAGGAACTTTGTTCCGAGGGTAGGATTGGTTTTCAATCCGAGATAGTGGAGTAGCCAAGTCTAGTTAATTGTTAAATCGGTGAGGGAAAGTGGATGTACCCAAGATCGGTGAACCACTATAAATCTTGTCTCGTCTATGATAATTTGGTAGATAGAACTGTGCTCTGTTCTGAGATTTTTTATTATGCAAAAGACGCACAACTCACCTATTCACCCCCCCTCTAGGTGATTTCGGTTGACATCTATTTTCTTTCAAATACAGGCCACGAGAAATATCGTCGAACGCCGTTCGACGATTTTCCTTTCGTCGAACAAAGGTCACGGGAAAAATCGTCGAACGCCGTTCGACGATTTTCCTTACGCCGAACTGTTGGATCCCTAGTTGATTTGGGCTAGGTTCACTAGCTTAGGATGTGACCCATCATGTATAGCCAGGGTCAATTTTGTATCCTAGAGTCTAGGCCAAGTCCTTAGAGTAAACTTCAGATGGACCAGCTATCATCAAGACCATCAGAGACTCCAGACTTAGTGGATATCAAGACTAAGTAAAGTGAGTTCGACGTTCGTCGAACTCAGCTCGACGAACGGTGTTCTGCGCTCGACGATCGTGAGACATTTCTTTGTGCTTAGCTCGACGATCTTTGTTCTCTGTTCGACGAAAACTGAGTTACTTCATCAAGCTAAGGTCAGGATAACTTCAGAATTTTTCTAAATCCAGCTTCAAGCTTTGGTCGACGAACTAGATTCTGATCTCGACGAACTTGGACCTCAAGTTCTCAACTTCTCAGGTCGACGATTTCAGTATTCTCTCGACGATTCTGAATTCAGAGGATTTGTGTCGACACTTAGGGCATGTGTCGATACCAGAAAATTTATGTCGACACTAGAAGATTTGTGTCGACATCGGGATATCAGTCGACACCAGCTTACGTCGACACTGAATATCAGTAGATACAGAATATTTTGAGTAAGTCCAGAACTGTTCTTCGCTCGATGAATTTGGATCTCATCTCAACGAATGAAGACTGTCTGTTCGACAAATGAAGATTATCTGGTCGACGAACTCCTCAACTCAGCTCGACGAACTGTGAACTCAGCTCGACGATTCCTGTTCTTCGTTCGACGATTCCAGATTAGGTCTTCTTCAGGTTTACCATCCCGTTTCTTGGCGATGATTCCGGAGTTATTAATGTCAGATCTTCTCGGAATGTTACCGTTAGAACGTGCATTGACTATGGACTATTACATACCATTTTTCCATGGGACAGTTAGGGAAATTATTGATTGTCGCTTCTTTCCAAAGCCGACTGCAATTACTGCTCAACATTCAAATTTCGAATGTTTCTCAGTCAGAGAAATATACATAAAGAAAAGGATTAATCAGAAAGAGATACCAGAAGCAATACAGATACACTGACAGATTGCACAAGAACAATTTTACAGAAATCTAAAGTTCTTGACTGTAATTAGCCTTGGCCAGAGAACAACTTCATCAAGAAGAAGAAGAACAACCATTTACTATCAAGAGTCTTCTTCCTTCAATCCTCCAGGACAACTTCAGAAGGACAACATAACTCTATCTGTTAAAGAAGTTCCTGAACAATCTCTGGTCCAGGCAGTCCAGCTTTTGAAGAACTGTCACCCTGTAGCAGTGCTCCAGTTTTCCTGATCTCAGGGGGAGCAAAATCTGCTAACATCAATCCACAGTCTTCTCAGTTGTTATTGAGAAAAAGAAGACACCATCACCTCTTTTCCAACTCCTGTACATGGTTTTAATTCCCTTCAAAATTATTCCTGGTTACAAGTCTCCCTCCAAAAGACTTGAGGTTTTGGTTTTTTAGCACCTGAACAAAAGCTCATTGGTGTCAGGCACCTGATCAAAAACCTGAGTGGATTCCTACTAGGGTGGTAGAAGAGTGGATGTACCCAGGTTGGGGAACCACTATAAAATTTCTTATGTCATCTGGTTGCCCTTTATTTTTGTTTTGGCTGTGTTGTTCTGTTATTAATAGGTTGCTGTGCTTATTTTATTTTACTTACTGACTTGTTCACTTAGGATTACAACAAAAGTTGTAAAATGTTTTGTAGTGAGCACAATACTCTATTCACCCCCCCTCTAGAGTATTTCAGATCTAACCTGCACTTTCAATTGGTATCAAAGCGAGGTTAGTTAAAATACCATACCTTAATTGGTTGTACAGGCTAACACCTGAATCATAAAGATCCCTCTAGTTAGATCTGTTTGTTTGTTTTTGTTATTAGATTTATTTCTTCACAGAAATGGCCCAAAATAAAGACTATGCAAGCATCAGACCTCCAGTTTGCAATTTTAACAAGTTTGTCATCTAGAAGGCAAGAATCAGACTATATATGAATTCCATTGATGAGGATATTTTTGCTTCTATCTTGACAGGAGTACCTCCAGCACCTGGAGCTTCTACAAGCACCTCCACCAACATGACTGCAGTACCTCATACAGAAAACAATGATGCCTACAAGAAAGCCAAAATGGCAGATGCAAAGGCAATAAATATCTTGGTTCAGACAATGTCAGATGACATATTTCAAAAGGTGGCTGAGTGCACCTCAGCCAAGGCCATTTGGGATTCCCTCAACCAAATGGTAGCTAGTTCAGCAGATGAAAGGAAAGATAGGAGATCCAACCTCATATCCCTGTATGAGAATTTCAAGAAGGATGAGGCTGAATCAGTGGCTGAAATGTACAACAGGTTGAGCTCAATCATCAATGAGCTCAAAACCTTGGATAAGGACATCACCCGGACAGAGGTGAATAATAAGATTTCGATGTGCTTCCCTAGCTCTTGGGACTCCAGAATCTGGCCTATTAAAGAAGCCAGAAGCCTAAATGAGATATCAATTGAATCTATGCTAGGCAAATTAAAATCCTATGAGCAGCTGATCAAATCAAGAGAAGCAGCAGAACAGAAGGCAACAACTCTAGTGAGAAAGGATCACAACATAGCCTTCAAAGCCTCTGAGGAAAGTGAGACCTCAACATCAAATGAAGAATTGATGAGTCTCTTTGCAAAAAGATTCTACAAGATGGCTAGAAAGGATTTCAGAAGGAAATCATCCAGAAATGATGATAAGCCCAGATTTGACAAGACACCAACCAAGGAGGTTGTGTGCTTTGGTTGCAGAAAGCCTGGACACTACATCTCAGAATGTCCAGAAAATCAGAAGGATAAAAATAGAGAAAAGGACTCCAGGAGAAAGCACAGCAGCAGACCCTCCTCCAGCAAATATAAAAAGAAAGACAAGGGCTTTGTTGCTGAGACTTGGAGTGACACAGAAGAAGAATCATCCTCTTCCAGCTCAAGTGAAGAAGAGGAAGAAGCAAGATCCAAGGAGGTTTGCCTTATGGCAATTGATGCCTCCAGGAGAAATTTTGGATCAGAAGGAGAATCCGAAGATGAAGTAGCCTCAGACTCAGAGGCAGATCAGGTTCTGTCAAATTTTGATTTTAATTCTGATTCATTCAAAATTGAATTCAAATCCATGTGTTTAGATTTAATTAATTTAGAAAAAGAGATAAAAACTCTTAGAGAAAGACTAGGAAATCTTGAATCTGTTAATTCAGAAAACATTAAACTAACAGACCAACTAACTCTAGCAACTGATCAAATAATTAAAATAAATCTTAATTATGTGAGGCCAAACAACTTGAGCAATCTCTCAATGGGAGAAGTCTCAAGCTGATGGACATAACAAGCACAATTAATGCTAGATTAAATGGCAAGCTGGGCTTGGGTGTGTAACACCCCATATCCGTCACATAGCATATAGCAGTAGGTCCGGCCGGGGCCCGACGCCGTATGCCACAGACAGACCGGGTGGTTACTTATGGAAATCATCCAACCAATCTCAACGTCCTACACAGAGCATTCTAGCGGAAGCAGTTTATAAAAGTTGTAAACAGAGAACCCAGCATCAAAGCACGAATGTCCACTAATACGTAATAGGAATGTTATACAAAATACCCAAAACAAGCCTTAAGGCCTTACAAAATGTTTCACTTGAATATTACATGATTTACAAACCATGGCACGCAGGCCGGTCATACATGAATAAAACAGTAAACACTTCCATTTGGGCCTTCGAGGGCCGGCTTCGCAAAAAGGGCTTTAGCCCGCTATTGACCGCTTGGTCCAGCTGCACCTGCAAGCAACAAACCACCGCACGGTGGCAAAACAATGCAACGGTCAGCAATGCTGACCAAATTATAATGATCCCGCCCCCAACTCGGGGCGGCGATGCTCCTTCCCTGCATTTCATTAGCATAAGCAAGCAATGTATATATATAGCCATTTCATCACAGACGTTGGCTCGCACGGCCACACGCCCCGTGCTCTCAGTTCACATTCTCGGTGAACCGGTCGATGTCACGTCAATTAAAGCCATTGACATTCCGGACTCACCACCGCCACTTGGACGGCCAAACCTATGAGCAATTTGTCTTCCTGGCCTGGGTCACGACAATTTAAGCCATTGACCGCCGAAGACCCTACTCTATGCCAACGGTAAGTGCCACGTGCCTTTAGGTCTCTTTAACCGAACGACATAGAACGGGTACGGTTCCATCTAACCCGTGCTCATATCGCAACGACAATTTAAGCCATTTGCGCGGGTCAAACTTCCACCGAGTCCCATTTCCATCACAAGTCACATAACCCGGTTATGTTCAAGTTGGCTCTCAGGCCACCAAGTTGGCAAGATCTCGTATCCGCCCAGTTTTTCGGGTGCACCTTTGGGTTAGTCCCCAAGGCTCCCTGCTGCAATCTACCGCGTAGAAAACCCGAAAAACAACCAATAGCACGGAGTCTTCTCCGGCCTTATGCAATGCAACATCACCGATCCAGACCAACATGTCAGGATATGCTTCACACATCATGCCTATGTCCGTTCTCGCTTACGGACTCTAAACAACGGGGACTTCACATATCTACCCGAAGGAACGCCTCCAACTCTCCGCAAACTCGCAAGAGCGGGCTTCCTATGCAAAGAAAGAGAGCTACTCATGCTCAAGATGAGGATCGTTACCCTTGAGTTCCTCTTTGGCGCCATTGAAAAGTAATCGGATGGAAATCACCGCACTAGCGTTGCCTCCGTGGATCCGGAGTCGGCTTGCGATTCGAAGCTCCGAAGCTCCTCCAATGGCGGATCTAGCTCCTTCTTCCTCCCTTGGCTCTCCTCTCTCTCCAAGGATTTAGAAAGATGATAAGGTATGAAAAGTGAGGGTTTTCCAAGTCCACTCACGGGTATATCCTCTCAGGAACAACCCCCAGCCGTTGGATCTTCAGTTAAAGAAATGAACGGCTTCGATTCGGGGCTGAAATGCCCAATCTGGACCGCACACGGCCTGGCACACGCCCGTGTCCAGGGCCGTGTGCCTCATTCGCCGTCAAAATCGAATCTCCTGGAACCTCACACGGGTATCGAACATGCCCGTGTTCGAGCTGACACGCCCGTGTTCCACCTCACACGGCCGTGTGGCCGGCCGTGTACCACATGATTTTTCCCCATTTTCAACCCGAGCACTGCACGGGTTCTAGGACACGCCCGTGTCCTTACCCGTGTCACATTGACACGCCTGGGCCCCAGGACGTGTACACGGGACACTTCGTCGAGTGAAGATCGACGACTTGATGACACGGCCTTGGACACGCCCGTGTCATAGGCCGTGTGCCTTGTCTCGACGATCGTCGAGCGAATCTCGACGTCTCCCCGGGACGATCGTCGACACGGGTCGACACGCCCTGCGACACGCCCGTGTCGCAGGCCGTGTGCCCACTCTCGACGAATCGTCGAGTAAATCTCAACGACTTCGCGGCTAAGTGTCGACACGGGTCGACACGCCCTGCGACACGCCCGTGTCGCAGGCCGTGTGTCCACTCTCGACGAATCGTCGAGTAAATCTCGACGTCTTCGCGGCTAAGTGTCGACACACGCTTGACACGCCCTGGGACACGCCCGTGTCCCAGGCCGTGTGCCTGCTGCCAGAACCCAAACTGGCCCAAAACATCCCCCTTTTGCTCCTTTGAGTTTCGGGGCGTTACAACTCTCCCCCTCTTAAAAGAATTTCGCCCACGAAATTAAGTAAAGGAAAGACATGTACAAAACCAAAATTTGTACCTGAGTGGAACAACTCCGGATACTCGTCAAGCATAGTCTGCTCTCACTCCCAAGAGAGCTCCTCACGACCGCAATTGTCCCATCGGACCTTGACCATCCTGATCTCTTTATTGCGTAGCCGCTTGACCTCCGAGTCCTCGATCCGCACGGGCTTGACCTTTGTCGTTAGCCCACTATCCACCGACACTTGATCGACCGCGATCACTTGCTTAGGCTCTTGCACAGCCTTCCGAAGTACCGAAATATGGAATACATCATGTAAACCACTAAGCTCCACTGAGAGCTTCAGCCGATAGGCCGCTTCACCAACTCGCTCCAGAACCTCAAACGGTCCAAGGTACCTCGGGCTTAGCTTTTTCAATCGCCGCACCCGCGAGACACCCTTGAACGGCTTGATCTTTAAGTATACATAATCGCCCACAGCGAACTCCACGTTCCTGTGCTTGGCATTATAGTACTTTGCTTGCCGGTCCTGAGCGATAAGCAACCTCTCCCGAATGGTTCGCACCAAAGAAGTAGCATCATCCACTTCCGATCGCTTATACAACTTTGACTCACCCGTTTCTAACCAAGACAACGGCGTGCGACATCTCCTACCATACAGGGCCTCGAAAGGCGCCATCTGAATACTCGCTTGGTAGCTATTGTTGTAGGCGAACTCCACCAAATAAAGGTGGTCTTCCCACTGCTTTCCAAAATCTAAGACACACATGCGGAGCATGTCTTCCATGGTTCTATTGACCCTCTCGGTCTGCCCATCCGTTTGCGGATGGAAGGCTGTGCTGAACTTCAGCTTCGTTCCCAACATTTGCTGCACAAGCCTCCAATCATTGGACGTGAACCGCCCATCTCGGTCACTCACGATGCTGCGGGGCACACCATGAAGCCGTACTATGTTATCTACATAGAGCTTTGCCAACTTCTCCACCGGATCATCCTTCCTATGCGGAATAAAATGCGACACCTTCGTTAAACGATCAACAACCACCCAAATGGCGTCGTTCCCCTTTTGCGACCTTGGCAAACCGTGCACAAAGTCCATAGAGATGTCGTCGAATTTCCACTCCGGAATAGGCAAGGACTTAAGAAATCCTCCCGGCTTTTGGCACTCCGCCTTTACCAAGGCGCAGGTTTGGCACTTCGCTACGTATAGCGCAACATCCTTCTTCAAACCCGGCCACCAAAACAGTTTCTTCACATCACGGTACATCTTCGTGCTCCCCGGGTGAATCGAGTACTTGGTATGGTGCGCCTCGTACAACAACTCCACCCGTAAATTGCCCACACTTGGGACGCACAGACGACCGTCTTTCCAAAGCAATCCGTCCTCCACGACGAATTGGAAATTTGACCCATCCAGAGCCTCTGCCATGAACTGCTTCATATGAGCATCCATATCCAAAGCCTGCCGAATACGATCAGCCAGGTCATATTGGACTTCAGTCCAATTCAGAACTGCTTCAGCACTTGATTGTCTATCCACACAAACAATCTCCAGCGCCTCCAACTCCCGCACCAACCGCTCATCATGCACCGATAGCCAATTGGCTTGAGCTGGGGCTCGGCGACTCAATGCGTCCGCAACCGCATTCCCTTTGCCAGGCACGTAGTGGATCTTGAATGTATAGTCCCCCAGGAACTCCATCCATCTACGCTGCCGCATATTCAGATCCTTCTGATCAATTAGATACTTTAGGCTCTTGTGATCGGTGTAGATATCAATCTTCACACCGTACAAATAGTGTCTCCACAGCTTCAAGGCAAAAATCACGGCCGCTAACTCCAAGTCATGGACCGGATAATTCCTCTCGTGCACTTTTAGCTGTCTCGAGCCATAAGCTATCACGCTTCCGTGCTGCAGTAGCACGCAACCCAAACCGCTGCCCGAAGCATTGCTATATATCTCATAGCCTTCGGTTCCACATGGCGAACTCAGCACAGGCGCCGTGGTCAACCGACACTTCAACTCCTCAAAAGCTCGCGCGCACTCCGGCGTCCAAACGAACTTATGCTCCTTCCTCGTCAAAGTAGTGAGAGGTAACGCTATCCGCGAGAAGTTCTCTACGAAGCGCCTATAATAGCCGGCAAGCCCCAAAAAGCTCCGGACTTCTGCTACCGTAGCAAGCTCAGGCCACTCCCGTATCGCAACAATCTTCGCCGGATCCACAGCAATACCCTCTCCACTCACTATATGACCGAGGAACGCTACTGAGGATAGCCAAAACTTGCACTTCGAGAACTTGGCATACAACTGATTTCTCCTTAGCGTCTCCAACACGAAATGAAGATGCTTGAAGTGATCTTCCTCACTTTGCGAGTACACCAAAATATCGTCGATGAAGATGATCACGAAATGGTCCAAGTACTCCTTGAACGTCCTGTTCATCAAATCCATGAATACTGACGGCGCATTAGTCAGCCCAAACGGCATGACCGTAAACTCATAATGCCCGTATCTCGTACTAAACGCTGTCTTCGGGATATCACTCTCCCTTATCCGCAGCTGATAGTACCCAGCCTTGAGATCTAACTTCGAGTACACCGTCGACCCGACTAACTGATCAAAAAGATCATCAATCCGGGGGATCGGGTACTTGTTCTTCTCCGTTAGCTTGTTCAGCTCCCGATAATCAATACATAGCCTCAAGCTTCCGTCCTTCTTCTTAACAAAGAGGACCGGTGCGCTCCAAGGTGAAGAACTCGGGCACACATACCCTTGCTCCAACAACTCTTGCAGTTGAACTTTCAGCTCCGCCATTTCCTTAGGCGCTAGCCGATAAGGAGATCGTGACACAGGCTTTGCACCTAGCACTAGCTCGATCGTAAAATCTATCTCCCGCTGAGGCGGGGCTCCAGGAAGATCTGCGGGGAACACATCAGGGTATTCCGATACCACGGAAATACAATCCAACGCGGGCTTCGGCTTTGCAACCTCCACTAGTGTAAAGAACAGTTCTGCTCCGGCGCGAACCGCCTTCACCACCTGAAGAGCAGACATCAACGTCTTGCTCGACCCCTTTAAGCCCGTAAAAGTCGTCTCACGACTCGCTCCCAGCTTAACTTCCTTGCTACCGCAATCTATATGGGCCTGCTGCTCCGAAAGCCAGTCCATGCCAAATATGACGTCGAACTCCACTAACGGAAGTAAAGACGCCCGCAGGTCGAACTCCTGCTCCCCAATACGAATCTTAACATCGCAGATCCTATCCGCTCGCATCGAACACCCATTGGGCAACAACACATCCAACTTATCCTTCGCCATCGAAGAAGGGACTCCGATGCGTGATATAAATACTTCGGACAAGAAGGAGTGTGAGGCTCCCGTATCGAAGAGTGCTCGTGCCGGATTTTCGCAAATCAATACAAATCCTAAACAAGCAGTGGTAAGGTAACATGTGCATAACAAGTATTTATGGAAATCGACTTGCTATAAATTAAATCGTACCTGTCACCACATCAGCTTGTTTGATGGCCTCCTGTTGGCCAAGATTATAGACCCTTGGTTGGGCCGGAGCATAATGGGATGCGGTCGACTCCACCGCCTTTCCCTTCTCTTCATAAGTAGCTCCCGGCCTCCTCTCTGACTTAGGACGTCCGCTCCAACAATCACGGGCAAAGTGCCCCATCTTTCCATATGTAAAACACGCGCCCGGGGTCCGACTCGTAGTCGCCCCAGAAGCACCAGAAGGAGCTGGACCCGAAGTCTTATGCTTCTTGAAAGCCCTCCGATAGCCGGACTTTGAAGTAGTCGGCACTTTAAACTCAGATTTCTTCTCACCCAAGCTTTTCTTCGCTTGTACATTTTTCATGTCCTTCTCCAAGGACCGGGCAGTATTGACCAAGGTTAAGAAACCCTGCGTCATCGGCCCCGAGAGTAGTAATCTCAACTCATCTCTCAATCCTTCATAGAAACGATTAGTCTTGCGCTCCTCATCCATAATGGTGGAGCTAGCATAACGACTCAGACGAGTAAATTCGTGGAGATATTCATCCACGCTCCTCTCACCCTGTACCAACTTCAGAAATTCGTTCTCCAACGCTATCTTCTGCGTCGACGGGAGGTATCTAGCCAAGAACAATCCCGAGAATTCTTCCATCGGAACGTCTATAAGTTGTCTACCTCTCAAATGATGCAGCTCCAATCCTTCCCACCACATCCTCGCTTCACCGTCCAAGAGGAACGTAGCGATGGTGGTCATTTGCCACTCCTCCGTCTCCGTTGCTGTCATGACTCTCTTCACCCTGGAGAGCCAGTCTTCAGCCTGAGATGGGGTTCCCAACCCCGAGAATAACTGAGGGTTAAAGCTCATTACATGCTTTAGCTGCCGCTCAGTTGCCCTCCTTGGCACCACTGGTTCTACAACCACTTGCTCCACCCTCCTCGGCTCAGCCTCTTGCAGTGGTTCTTGCGCCATAACAGGAGCGGGCTGCTGCGCTTGCCTTGCAGGCTGCGCATTTATCACGGCCAACACCGCTTCAGCCACCAATCGAATATTTTCAGCCGACAGAGGTGTTGCAGGAGCAACATCCGGTGCACTACTAGCCTCAGAAACTCGGCGTTCTGACGGCCCAACACCACTTCTGGTCACCTATAGTGGTACAAAACACCGTTAAGAGACCAAAATAAATTGCAAACAGCAATTATAGGAACACGCAGGTTCCTCAAACATGAGTATTTTCATTCCTAAGTGGACATTCATGGGTTCTTTTTACTGTTATTACGATGACGCACACAATGTGCTCACCACCCCTTTAAAAGAATTCGCCCACGAATTCAGTTTAAGCCCAACCAAAACCAGTAGTCTGATACCAAATTGTAACACCCCCTATCCGTCACATAGCATATAGCAGTAGGTCCGGCCGGGGCCCGACGCCGTATGCCACAGACAGACCGGGTGGTTACTTATGGAAACCATCCAACCAATCTCAACGTCCTACACAGAGCATTCTAGCGGAAGCAGTTTATAAAAGTTGTAAACAGAGAACCCAGCATCAAAGCACGAATGTCCACTAATACGTAATAGGAATGTTATACAAAATACCCAAAACAAGCCTTAAGGCCTTACAAAATGTTTCACTTGAATATTACATGATTTACAAACCACGGCACGCAGGCCGGTCATACATGAATAAAACAGTAAACACTTCCATTTGGGCCTTCGAGGGCCGGCTTCGCAAAAAGGGCTTTAGCCCGCTATTGACCGCTTGGTCCAGCTGCACCTGCAAGCAACAAACCACCGCACGGTGGCAAAACAAGGCAACGGTCAGCAATGCTGACCAAATTATAACGATCCCGCCCCAAACTCGGGGCGGCGATGCTCCTTCCCTGCATTTCATTAGCATAAGCGAGCAATGTATATATATAGACATTTCATCACAGACGTTGGCTCGCACGGCCACACGCCCCGTGCTCTCAGGGCACATTCTCGGTGAACCGGTCGATGTCACGTCAATTAAAGCCATTGACATTCCGGACTCACCACCGCCACTTGGACGGCCAAACCTATGAGCAATTTGTCTTCCTGGCCTGGGTCACGACAATTTAAGCCATTGACCGCCGAAGACCCTACTCTATGCCAACGGTAAGTGCCACGTACCTTTAGGTCTCTTTAACCGAACGACATCGAACGGGTACGGTTCCATCTAACCCGTGCTCACATCGCAACGACAATTTAAGCCATTTGCGCGGGTCAAACTTCCACCGAGTCCCATTTCCATCACAAGTCACATAACCCAGTTATGTTCAAGTTGGCTCTCAGGCCACCAAGTTGGCAAGATCTCGTATCCGCCCAGTTTTCCGGGTGCACCTTTGGGTTAGTCCCCAAGGCTCCCTGCTGCAATCTACCGCGTAGAAAACCCGAAAAACAACCAATAGCACGGAGTCTTCTCCGGCCTTATGCAATGCAACATCACCGATCCAGACCAACATGTCCGGATAGGCTTCACACATCATGCCTATGTCCGTTCTCGCTTACGGACTCTAAACAACGGGGACTTCACATATCTACCCGAAGGAACGCCTCCAACTCTCCGCAAACTCGCGAGAGCGGGCTTCCTATGCAAAGAAAGAGAGCTACTCATGCTCAAGATGAGGATCGTTACCCTTGAGTTCCTCTTTGGCGCCATTGAAAAGTAATCGGATGGAAATCACCGCACTAGCGTTGCCTCCGTGGATCCGGAGTCGGCTTGCGATTCGGAGCTCCGAAGCTCCTCCAATGGCGGATCTAGCTCCTTCTTCCTCCCTTGGCTCTCCTCTCTCTCCAAGGATTTAGAAAGATGATAAGGTATGAAAAGTGAGGGTTTTCCAAGCCCACTCACGGGTATATCCTCTCAGGAACAACCCCCAGCCGTTGGATCTTCAGTTAAAGAAATGAACGGCTTCGATTCGGGGCTGAAATTCCCAATGTGGACCGCACACGGCCTGGCACACGCCCGTGTCCAGGGCCGTGTGCCTCATTCGCCGTCAAAATCGAATCTCCTGGAACCTCACACGGGTATCGAACACGCCCGAGTTCGAGCTGACACGCCCGTGTTCCACCTCACACGGCCGTGTGGCCGGCCGTGTACCACATGATTTTTCCCCATTTTCAACCCGAGCACTGCACGGGTTCTAGGACACGCCCGTGTCCTTACCCGTGTCACATTGACACGCCTGGGCCCCAGGCCGTGTACACAGGACACTTCGTCGAGTGAAGATCAGCGACTTGATGACACGGCCTTGGACACGCCCGTGTCCTAAGCCGTGTGCCTTGTCTCGACGATCGTCGAGCGAATCTCGACGACTCCCCGGGACGATCGTCGACACGGGTCGACACGCCCTGCGACACGCCCGTGTCGCAGGCCGTGTGCCCACTCTCGACGAATCGTCGAGTAAATCTCAACGACTTCGCGGCTAAGTGTCGACACAGGTCGACACGCCCTGCGACACGCCCGTGTCGCAGGCCGTGTGCCCACTCTCGACGAATCGTCGAGTAAATCTCGACGTCTTCGCGGCTAAGTGTCGACACACGCTTGACACGCCCTGGGACACGCCCGTGTCCCAGGCCGTGTGCCTGCTGCCAGAACCCAAACTGGCCCAAAACGTCCCCCTTTTGCTCCTTTGAGTTTCGGGGCGTTACATGGTGCATCATCAAGTTTGCCCCCCATAATTAGGAAAAATATTCTTACAACCCCTATTAAGTTTGTCTCTGCCAAAGGAAAAGAAAAGATTATAGACAAACCAATGTCAGAAAACAATCTAAGACTCATAGACAAGAGAAATCAAAATCAGAAAACAACTAGTAAAAACAAGGTTCAGCAGCATTCGTCGAACTCAGATCGACGAAATGTGGCCAGGTCGTCGAACCCAGATCGACGAACGCTGAATGCAAACTTTAGTAATAACAATTCATCTAACTGCGATCGACGAACTTGGTATGGTTCGTTGAGTAGAGGTCGACAAACTTGGGGCACAGAAAATGACTACTGTCATTCTCTGAGCAGAGATCGACGATCTCATCCCTATTCGTCGAACTCTGGTCGGTGAACTTACAGAAATTCGTCGAACCCAGAAGGACCAAACTTAAACTTTTTCTCTTACAGAAACTCTAAGCCAACTAATAAATCATTTAATCCAGTAGCTGATTGGGTTATTCCACCTAGGAGATATTCCCCTTAGGTTATAAATCTCAACCTGCATTATCAGTTATATCTGGTTTCTCTTTTCAACCAAATAAAGGACCCAAGGTAACCTGGGTCAAGAACAATTGAGTTTTGTTTCTCATTACAGGTACATGTGAAGAGCTGTCCAAGGGTGAGTCAGACCTGGTACTTGGACAGTGGTTGCTCCAAACACATGACAGGAAGCAAGAACAATTTATCCAATTACAAGTCCAAGCTAGTACCAAAGGTGATCTTTGGTGATTCAAAGAGTGGCCAGTCAGAAGGATATGGAGCAGTAAAGATTGGATCAGTTACCTTCAAGAAAGTAACATATGTAAGAGGACTCAAACATAACCTAATATCCATAACTCAATTATGTGATGAAGGTTATCAAGTACACTTTAACGCTACCTCCTGTTCTATTATTAATAATGAAAACCAAACTGTTTTAATTGGACTTAGACAAGGCAACATATATCTAGTAGATTTTATTTCTGCCAAAACTGATGTTTGCTTTCTCAATATCACTAGTAACCAAAATGAGTTGTGGCATAAAAGATTAGGACATGTAAACCTTAAGAATATAGATAGGTTATCTAAAGACAACCTTGTTAGATGTCTACCTTCTGGCCCCTACAAGAAGGAAAACCTATGCAGGGCTTGTCAATTAGGCAAGCAAACTAAAACTAGTTTCAAATCCATTAATAAAAGTGATTCACCTAGGATTTTGTATTTGCTTCATGTGGATCTATTTGGACCCATTGCAGTACAAAGCCTAGGAGGGAAGTCTTATACTTTAGTGATTGTTGATGACTTCTCTAGGTTCAGTTGGGTAGCCTTTCTGAGAGCTAAGTCAGATACATTCAAGGTTCTTACAGATTTTCTCAGGACCATACAGATTGAGTTCTCTACTCATGTTGCATTGATCAGAAGTGATCATGGCACAAAGTTTGAGTCTCTTCTTATGTATGAGTTCCAGGCAGTGCTTCTCAGCTCCTAGAACTCCCCAACAAAATGGGGTAGATGAAAGGAAAAATAGGACACTCATTGAATCTCCAGGCACATTATTGACAGATGCAAACATGCCTCTATCCTTTTGGGCAGAAGCTGTAAATACTGCCAACTATGTCCTGAATAGAAGCCTTATACATAAGCTAAAAAATAAGACCCCCTATGAATTACTTAAAGGGAAGAAACCTAAAATCACATACTTTAAAGTTTTTGGTTGTATATATCACATTCACGCTAACAATAAAAGATACATTAGAAAGTTTGAGGCTAAGGCTGAAGAAGGGATTTTTCTAGGATACACCCAAGTAAGCAATGCCTATAGGGTGTTTAATAAATCATCCCTTAAAATTGAAGAGTCTGTCCATGTATCCTTTGATGAAGCTAACATGTCTTATAAGGAGAGAGAGATTTCTACCAATAGCTTTTTGCAGGTTCCACAACTGTGTGAGTCTATGGATGGACTAAACCTTACCCAAGAGGTGTCAACGCATCCTTCTCCATAGGTTGCTGAAGACAGTGAAGAAGAGATTCAAGTGGAAGTGGCTGAACTTCCCTCAACAGCTAGTACAATTCCTCAAGAGGAATTAAATACAGAAGCTGTTGCTCAACAAACTCCACCAGCTGATCTTGTCACACTTAGAGATCATCCTAGATCTCAAGTGATTGGAGACATCTCAGTAGGTGTACAGACAAGGCATCAACTCAACCAAGACTTGATGCATGCCTGTTTTCTCTCTCAAATTAAACCTCTCTCTATCCATGAAGCTGAGCAAGATCCCACTGGATCATTGTAATGCAAGAGGAACTCAATCAGTTTGAGAGATGTAGAGTTTGGGATTTGGTTCCAAGACCTCATAACTACCCAGTTATTGGAAACAAATGGGTCTACAGGAACAAGTTGGATGCTCAAGGGAACATAGTGAGAAATAAGGCTAGGCTTGTTGCTCAGGGCTACAGGCAAGATGAAGGAATTGATTATGACCAAACATTTGCCCCTGTTGCAAGGATGGAGGCCATAAGAATATTCCTTGGCTATGCATCTCACAGGAGATTCAAAGTCTACCAAATGGATGTCAAGAGTGAATTCTTGAATGGAGTGCTTCAAGAAGAGGTTTATGTAGAACAACCTCCAGGTTTTATCTCTCTAACTCAACCCTCTTTTGTATTTAAATTGCATAAAGCTCTCTATGGTTTAAAGAAATCTCCAAGAGCTTGGTATGAGACCTTAGCAAGCTTTCTTTTAGAGCATAAATTTACAAGAGAAATCATAGATAAAACTCTTTTCACTAGACATCATAAGGACCAAATTTTGTTAGTACAAATATATGTGGATGACATCATTTTTGGGTCTACTGATCCCAAATTATGCAAGAGGTTTGCTGACCTCATGCATTCCAAATTTGAGATGAGTAGCATGAGTGAGCTTTCCTACTTCCTTGGTCTCCAAGTGAAGCAGATCCCTGATGGTATCTTCCTCTCCCAAGCTAAGTATGCTAAAGAGCTTATTAAGAAGTTTGGGATGGGTGATTCTTCACGAATGAAAACACCTATGGCTACTAATGCTGTTGTGGATTCTGATGCAGCAGGGAAACCTGTAGATCAGAAGCATTATAAGGCAATTGTTGGATCCCTATTATAGCTAACATCTAGCAGACCTGATATAATGTTTGTCACATGCCTTTGTGCTAGGTTCCAAGTGAACCCTAAAGAATCTCACCTTATTTTCTTAAAAAGTATTTTGAGATATATAAAGATTTGTCCTAATCTATGACTCTGGTATCCTGCAGAGTCAGAATTTGAGTTAACTGGATACTCAGATGCTGACTATGCTGGATGTAGAGTGGACAGGAAGAGTATCTCTGGAACTTGCCAGTTCCTCGATATGAGACTTGTCTCCTGGTTTTGTAAAAAACAAACATCTATGTTTACATCAACTGCAGAAGCATAATACATGGCTGCTGGCAGCTGCTATTCACAGATGTTATGGATACAGAACCAACTCTTAGACTATGGTGTCAACTTAAATAATTCAACATTATTTTGTGATAACACTAGTGCTATTGCTATAGCACAGAATCCAGTTCACCATTCTAGGACTAAGCATATTGATATAATACATCATTTCATTGGAGATAATGTAGAAAAAAAGAAAATTAACTTAATCCATATTCCCACTGATCTACAGAGAGAAGACATTTTCACCAAACCTTTGGATGAGAAAAATCATCTGTTCTTCATAAATCAACTGGGAATGATTAATGGAGAAGAGTTAAATTAATTTCTGTCTGCATTCGACGAATTTTCCAGAGTTCGTCGAACAGAGTTCGACGAATTAGGGATATTTTGAGAGATTCTCGTCGAACGGAGATCGACAAATTCTCTGTGTGGAAACAATTTTCGTCGACCGGAGATCGACGAACTTTTCTTCAGAAGACATTTTGTCGAACGGAGTTCGACGAACTATTTTCGATTCTTCTGGATGAGATCGACGAATTATCTGTCTATAATTTATTTCGTCGACCTCAGTTCGAAGAATTGTTTCTTTTTCATGGAACTGAGATTTTCGATTCATATTCTGAAAATCCTATATCTAGGTTTTTTTCGACCTCCGTCCCGCGCTTTCAGTTCTCTTGCTCTTGATCGCCGTTTTCTCTGTCTTTCTTGCAGGTCATCAATGGCGATTCCAGCAGGAGCTTTGGCTGCCATGAAATTTGACAGTGGTTTCGACATGGATTTCGATTCATTCCAACACTCTGACCCAATCTTCCTCTACATTCTGGAACTATTAGAGGAACTTGGTCTCAAAGACTTCATGACCAGAAGGATTAAACTACATGGAACTGAAATTCGAGAATGGGTATACACATCTACTGCTTCTGAGGATGATACATTGACCGGAACTATCGGGAGTATTGTTGTTTCCATATCTCCTGCCGTTCTCTCTGTGATTTTTGGTTTGTCAAATGGAGAAGATGTTATGGAAATGGATTCTGAAGAATACAGTTCGATGCTGAAGTTAATGAGGTTTTCTGGAAGCAACCCTAACAAGTTGTTAAAGAAATGACTATCTACCGCCTACCAGTTCCTGGCGGATATCGTGGGCAAAATACTGATGGGCAAGCACACCGCACATGATTACATAACCCGACATCAATTTCTTATCATGTGTGCGGTGGTGAATAAGCATCCTGTTGATTGGAGTAAGATTTTCTTTGAGTTGATAAAGAAGAAGAATAACAAGAAAGAGGTTTGTTATGGAAGAATCTTGGGTATCTTTCTTCAAGAGAAGGCTGGTGAACTCATGGTCTCCACGACCATCTTCATCAATGCCAGCAAGCATCTCACATGCGCTCTGTTTGGCAGATGGGAGAGGATGATCTCCAAGCCATCCAAGGATTCCTCCTCATCCATCCCAACTTCTGAGAGCACCAGGGCTGTAAAGGCCACTCCCCACCCTGCAGAAGAGGTCATTCCATCTCCACCATCTCTTCCAGCACAAATTCCAGCAAAACAACTCCCTTTCTCTTCCATTCCTTCTTCAACACCTCAATCTCCACAACATACTCATGTGCCTACTCCTCCTCCATCTCCACCTCTTGACATTACAACCATTCCTACACCACCAGCTTCACCTCATGACTCACATATCCCTACACCTCCTCAGTCTCCACTTCCCCCTCATTTGTCCTCCATTCCCTCTTACAACATACCCACAGACTCTATCTTGCCAGATGCCCCCATTTCATCTTCATCACCATCCACTCATCACATATCTGCTATTCCACCCTCCAATCCATCCTCTTCCCCTTCCTCCTTTGATTCAACTACAATATCATCTATCATCACCATTCTTACTCCTCTCATCAAATCCCTTATCACAGAGGCCATTACACCTCTTGTGAATTCTATTCATTATTTATCTGTTCAAATTTCTGCCCTCTCTGCTGCCTCCTCTTCATTCAGGGGCCTGGCTCCAGGATTTCCTGAACCCAGGCAGGGGAAGATGCTCCATGATAAAGCAGCAGCAGATGCAGATGCAGAAACAGCAGCAGACACAGTAGCAGTTTCAGATACAGATACAGATATTTTGCCAGAACTTGATTCTGAGATGATTGAATTGATTCATTTTATGGATACTGACATTGACTTAGATGAGTCAGTTGAGTAAATAAAACTGTTGGTGATTTCATTATGAATCCCACAGTTAATCAACCAGAATTACTGCAAGTTTTTGATACTGTACATATGCAGTTTCTTCCAGCAGTTTTTACTAAGCCACATTTGGTTATTGTACCCTATACCTCTCCAGTTAGTCCAGCAGTTGCTTAGCAACTCTGTGACAGTTTTGCTATCTCAACTTTAGCTTCAATCTCTGCAGCCAGTCTAGAAGTTATTACAGAAGACATCTCAGGCCCAGTTTTTGTTATGGATGAGTCTCCTATGCCAGATTTGGATGAGCTAATCCTGACTGATATTGAAGAGGAAAATAAGGCAGTAGCTAATAGCTCTGTCCCTATTGTTTCTGATTCCTTTACAGTCTCCTCCTCTTCTATTGCTGAAACTCTAGTTCCTGAACCTTCTGCCCCTCCTCCAGAAAAAGCTGTTATTTCTGATAAAGCTTTAAAAGCTTTGGATGCCCTTTATGATAACCCTCAGGGTTCTGATTCTGAAGATGATGAAGCTGATGATGATAATGATTCTGATGAAGAAGCTTCTAAGAAGAAAAAGAAAATGTTGACAAAGAAAAGGAAGGCTCCTCCTCCTCCAGCTCCTAAGCCTAATCCAAATGCTGACACCCCTTATTACATTCTGCACAATGTTACTTCATATAAGGGAATGCCTACATGGATGTGGCTATCCAAGAACCAGCAGAAGGATAGGAAGAGAAGTAGGAGATACTCTCCTCCTCCAGTTTACAGATTTAGAAAGGATCCATCTCCTCCTCCTCCTCCTCCAGCAGCTGGTGCCAGTGGCTCTAGCTCTCTGAGATCTGCTCCCATACAAACATATCAGAGACATTCAGGGAGATCCTCTGGAAGCAGCCAGCAGAGGCAACCATCCTCAAGTAATCAGCATCAACAGCATCAGCAGCAGCAACAACATACCTCTGAAGATCAAAAAGCTGACAGTCCAAAAAGGCCATACTCTCCTCCAATTCCATTCGAAGATACTGAAACTGCAAATACTACAAGAATGGCTAGGTACTAGGAGCTAATTGGCCTATCTTTGATCAATAAAGCCAAGGCTGAAGGAAAAGACACATCAGGTTTAACAACATTGTCAAAGTACAAAAAAGAAGAGTTGAAAAGGTTTGACAAATGCAATAAACTGTTTAATGTTGATGACTATATGAAGCTCCATCCAGAAGTAGTTGTCCCCAGAGCTACATCATTGAATATTAATGGGGCATCTGACATGACTATGACAAAGGCTCAAGCTTCAGATCCAAAGAGAGAAATTATCTTCAAAAAGCCAGGAGAGAAGAAAAAAGAAGACAAGTCTGTGCAGAAAAAGAAGAAGTAATCTTTATTTTTGTTTCATTTTCTTTCTACATCTGTTTTCAAACTGTGCTATTTGTTTTAAACAAAGCCATGTATAATGTATCTGCTGCATGTGTTAGTAATTCTCTGCCAGATATATTTCTTTTCTTGCTTTGTTTATTTGTTTGTTTATATTTTGAGTCTCTTAGTGACCTCACCCAAATAGGCGGAGATTGTTGGATCCCATGTTGATTTGGGCTAGGTTCACTAGCTTAGGATGTGACCCATCATGTATAACCAGGGTCAATGTTGTGTCCTAGAGTCTAGGCCAAGTCCTTAGAGTCAACTTCAGATGGACCAGCTATCATCAAGACCATCAGAGACTCCAGACTTAGAGGATTTCAAGACTAAGTAAAGTGAGTTCGACATTCGTCGAACTCAGCTCGATGAACGGTGTTCTGCGCTCGACGATCATGAGATATTTCTTTGTGCTGAGCTCGACGATCTTTGTTCTCTGTTCGATGAAAACTGAGTTACTTCATCAAGCTAAAGTCAGGACAACTTCAGAATTTTTCTAAGTCCAGCTTCAAGCTTTGGTCGACGAACTAGATTCTGAGCTCGACGAACTTGGACCTCAAGTTCTCAACTTCTTGGGTCGACGATTTCAATATTCTCTCGACAATTCTGAATTCAGAGGATTTGTGTCGACACTTAGGGCATGTGTCGACACCAGACAATTTATGTAGACACTAGAAGACTTGTGTCGACACCAGGATATCAATCGACACCAGCTTATGTCGACACTGAATATCAGTAGATACAGAATATTTTGACTAAGTCCAGAACTGTTCTTCGCTCGATGAATTTGGATCTCAGCTCAACGAATAAAGACTGTCTGTTCGACAAATGAAGATTATCTGGTCGACGAACTCCTCAACTCAGCTCGA
Organism: Platanthera guangdongensis; assembly: GCA_039583875.1. Classification (NCBI taxonomy): domain Eukaryota; kingdom Viridiplantae; phylum Streptophyta; class Magnoliopsida; order Asparagales; family Orchidaceae; genus Platanthera; species Platanthera guangdongensis. The sequence goes on along the minus strand of CM077163.1, from coordinate 68,099,638 downwards.
CGAACTGTGAACTCAGCTCGACGATTCCTGTTCTTCGTTCGATGATTCCAGATTAGGTCGTCTTCAGGTTTCCCGTCCCGTCTCTTGGCGATGATTCCGGAGTTATTAATGCCAGATCTTCTCGGAATGTTACCGTTAGAACGCGCATTGACTATGGACTATTACATGCCGTTTTTCCATGGGATAGTTAGGGAAATTATTGATTGCCGCTTCTTTCCAAGGCCGACTGCAATTACTGCTCAACATTCAAATTTCGAATGTTCCTTAGTCAGAGAAATATACAGAAAGAAAAGGATTAATCAGAAAGAGATACCAGAAGCAATACAAACACACATACAGATTGCACAAGAACAATTTTACAGAAATTTAAAGTTCTTCACTGCAATTAGCCTTGGCCAGAGAACAACTTCATCAAGAAGAAGAAGAACAACCATTTACTATCAAGAGTCTTCTTCCTTCAATCCTCCAGGACAACTTCAGAAGGACAACATAACTCTATCTGTCAAAGAAGTTCCTGAACATTCTCTAGTCCAGGCATTCCAGCTTTTGAAGACCTGTCGCCCTGTAGCAGTGCTCTAGTTTTCCTGATCTCATGGGGAGCAAAATCTGCTAACATCAATCCACAGTCTTCTCAGTTGTTATTGAGAAAGAGAATACACCATCACCTCTTTTACAACTCCTGTACAGGGTTTTAATTCCCTTTTAAATTATTCCTGGTTACAAGTCTCCCTCCAAAAGACTTGAGGTTTTGGTTTTTGAGCACCTGAACAAAAGCTCATTGGTGTCAGGCACCTGATCAAAAACCTGAGTGGTTTCCTACCAGGGTGGTAAAAGAGTGGATGTACCCAGGTTGAGGAACCACTATAAAATTTCTTGTGTCGTCTGGTTGCCCTTTATTTTTGTTTTGGCTGTGTTGTTCTGTGATTAATAGGTTGTTGTGCTTATTTTATTTTACTTACTGACTTGTTCACTTAGGATTATAACAAAAGTTGTAAAACGTTTTGTAGTGCGCACAATACTCTATTCACCCCCCCCCTCTAGAGTATTTCAGATCTAACCTGCACTTTCACGAACACTGGCCACGGGAGAATCGTCGAACTCCGTTCGACGATTTCCGTCGGGCCCTGAACTAAGGCTCATCGTCGAGCTCAGCTCGACGATAATTGTCGAACCTAGATCGACATTTTCCGTCGATCTAGCTGCATTGAGGGCACAGAAAAATCCTGCACCTCCAACTTCATTTCTGTCCAAACTTCTTAGCCTAACTCAAACCTATTACTGGTAATATAAGTATAAAATCTCACTGCTATTAAATTCTAGGGTTGAAAGGTTAGATACTACCCAAACAGAGGTTTAACAGGGAACAATTTGATAACAACAAATAAGACTACAACAACCCAGCCTAAAACCTGAGTTTCAGAACTTGAGAAACAACAATAATAATAAAAAAGAACAAAAAGGAGCATTTCTGGTTTAAGTTCGACATGATTTTGACGGAAAACAGAGCAAAATAAACAATCTCGGGAAAACATGGATGATTACAGCAAATTGACCATGAAAAAAGAGAAGAAAACTTGGCAAGGGTAGGAGCACCACTTGCCTCAAATACCAGCGATTTATCTTGCACAGCCATTCCTCTCTCTCCCGGCTCCAGCCACAACAGCAACTAAACAGGATCTAAGGTTTTAATGGCATAAAAGGATCAAACTAAAAAAAATTCTGAGTCCCCTAGAAACACCACGAAAATTGAATTTCTTACCGTTGGAATAAAGGTCTAGGCGAGAGCACTCCAAATCCGATTTCGGAATCGAATTCCGTCCACTAATGCTCCCAAAATCGGCGTCTGAAGGGTATAGGGTTGGCGGTTTTACTTCCTCTCAACAGGCGACGGTTTCTCTCCCACAGAAGGAGACAATGAATAGTCTTGTTTATTTCTTAAGGCTATATATATGATGCATGGATACATCTTTTCAACCTAACTGCCACCTAAAACCACTCATTTCAACCTTTAAAAATTAATTAATCATTACATCCATTATTATTCACACATCAAAACGACACGAAAACCGAACCACCTCGGATTTCGAAGAAATTCACACCGTAGCTAATTACCCACGCTACGAACGCAACGGTGAAGTCTGAATCAACTTTCGACGAACAAAACTCGGGTTATCACTACCCGAAGCCAACACACAAGCATCCCCCGAGAGGCCTCACCGGTCACCAAAACAGACCCGGCTTGCTAGGGAATCTTGCCAAAAAGGCTACAAACAATACACACAAGGAACCTAAAGAGATAAGACCATACTCTAACAAATGCCACCTGTCGGAAACGCGTCAACGTAACGCCAAATGAGAATTAAATAATCACAGAAAATCGGGGGCGTTACAGTCACTCCCCCTAAAAGAAAGTTTCGTCCTGAAACTTTACGTACACAACTTCTACTATAGAAGGAAGTTAACAAAGCAAGAGTTACTAGAACAAAAACATACCAATCAAATCTAGGGAAAAGATGAGGGTGAGCCTCCCTCATAGCCGACTCTAGCTCCCAAGTCGCGCTTTCCAAATCCTGATTCTTCCATAGAACTTTCACCATCGGGATAGACTTTGTCCGCAGCACCCGATCTTGAGTATCCAAGATGCGGACCGACACCTCAACATATGAAAGATTAGGCTCCAACTGGGGCACAACGTCCAAGACTTGCCCACTACTTCGCACACACTTCTGCAATTGGCTTACATGAAACACAATATTAATACCTGGGAAATTTGCTGCCACATCCAATCTATATGCTGACACGCCAATCCGTTCAACAATCTTAAACGGCCCCACATACCTCGGGTCCAATTTCCGGTTCTTACCGAACATCTTAACACCAACCATCGGGGAAACCTTAAGAAATACAAGGTCCCATACAGAAAACTCCAAGTCAGACCTACGCTAGTTGGCATTCTTCTCATATCTCTCCTGAGCTATACGAAGATTTTCCCGAATAAGCTTCACAGTAGTTTCCATCTCCTCGAGCACATCTGGACCCAACACAGGCCTCTCACCAACCTCGGTCCAAAACAAGGGAGTTCTGTAGCGCCTCCCATACAAAGCCTCAAATGGAGCCATTTGCAAGCTCTGCTGGTAACTATTGTTGTATGCAAATTCCATAAGCCACAAATGCTCATGCCACGCTCCACCATGGTCCAAGATTTTGCACATGATCATATCCTCAACTATCTAGTTCACTCGCTCAGTCTGACCATTGGTCTGCAGGTGGTAAGCTATAAAATAACTCAAATCTGTACCCAAACCCTCTTGCTGACTCCTCCAGAAGCGAGATGTAAAACGGGAGTCTCGATCCGTAATGATGCTAGCTCGCACACCGTGTAATCTGATGACTTCATTCAGATACAGCTCTGTTATCTTTTTCATCGGATAGTCAATCTTGTACGGCACAAAGAGATCACACTTCGTCAGTCTGTCCACTATAACCCAAACAGAATCAAATCCCCTTGGAGATCTCGGCAAGCCCGTAATGAAGTCCATAGAAATACTTTCCCACTTCCAAGTAGGGATCTCCTACGGAGTCAACTTGCCACCAGGCCTTCCATGATCTGCCTTCATACGCTTGCAAGTGTGGCACTCAGCAACAAATCGGGCTATATCTCCCTTCATCCCTTACCACCAGGCAATCTGCTTCAATTCATGATACATCTTTGTAGATCCTGGATGGTAGGTAACACTGGATCCATGAGCCTCTCTGCAAATCATACCCCTGATGTCTCCAACAACGGGGATGCACAACCTGCCGTGGTACTTCAAAGTTCCCGCATCATCGATAGAAAAATCCGACAACTCTCCTCTCTCAGTCCTGAGGTACAAGTGTAGAAGATCTGGATCATCCTTCTGGTACAACCTGGTGAGTGCAATCCAAGACGGCTCTGCCACTGCCAAACTGTTCTGCATGTCACAGCATCCCACTGAAATATCCATCAGGAGGAACTCTTCCACTAAATGATCTGCGGTGAGATTAAAGATTTTCCCCGTCTTCCGGCTCAGGTCGTCAGCCACCACATTGGCCTTGCCCGGATGATACTGTATATCCACATCATAATCAGCCACATACTCTAATCAACGCCGCTGGCGCAAATTCAGCTGCTTCTGGGTGAAGACATACTTTAGGCTTTTATGATCGGTGTAGATCTTGCACTGGGCACCATAAAGTAAATGTCTCCACAGCTTCAGGGCAAAGATCACTGCTGCGAATTCAAGATCATGCGTAGGGTAGTTCCTCTCATGAGTCTTCAATTGCCTCGACCCATACGCAATCACCTTCCCTTCTTGCATCAACACACCTCCGAGCCCAACATGCGAGGCATCCACATATACATCATAGTCCTTGCCCTTCGTAGGCAATGTCAAAACAGGGGCAAAACCCAACCTGCTCTTCAGCTCCAGAAAAGCCTCCTCGCATTTCTCGCTCCAAATGAATGTCGCATTCTTCTGCATCAGCTTAGTCAAGGGTGCTGCCAAGGTAGAAAAGCCCTCCACGAATCTTCTATAATATCCGGCCAACCCCAAGAATCTCCTAATCTCCTTGGGTGTGCTCGACCTATGCCAATCCATCACTGCAGAAATCTTTTCCGGGTCAACCAAAATGCCATCTTTGTTCACCACATGACCCAGGAAGGAAACCTGGGACAACTAGAATTCACATTTACTCAGCTTGGCGAATAACTGATGGTCTCTCAAAGCAGATAAAACCAATCACATATGCTGCTCATGCTCCTCAGCACTGTGAGAGTAGATCAACACATCATCAATGAATACCACCACGAACTTATCTAGAAAGTCCTTGAACACCCGGTTCATCATGTCCATGAATGCTGATGGCGCATTAGTCAAACCAAACGACATAACCAGGAATTCAAAATGCCCATGCCTCGACCTGAAAGCAGTCCGTGGAATGTCCGACTCACGGATACTGAGCTGATGATAGCCTGAACGAAGATCGATCTTGGAAAACACCGCGCTACCATGCAACTGATCAAATATGAAAGTGCAAGCTAGATCTGATATACTCTAGAGGGGTGAATAGAGTATGGTGCTTAAAAACTTTTTACAACAGTTGTTGTAATCTGAGTGAACAGGGAAGCAAATAGTAAATCTAACCACAGAATAATCACAGTCTACAAAAGTAACTAATCATAAGCCATAGCCAGAAACAAAAGAAACACAAGCAACCAGAAGACACAAGGAGCTATAGTGGTTCCCCTAAACTTGGGTACATCCACTCTTCTACCACCCTAGGTAGGAATCCACTGTAGGATGAGTTGATCAGGTGTCCTGGGCACCAATGAGCTTTTGACAAGGTGCTCAAAAACCAAATCAGATTTTTTGATCAGGTGTCTTGCCACCAATGAGCTTTTGATAAGGTGCTCAAAAACCAAACACAAACTTTTGAAGGGAGTTTGAAAAACCCTGTATAGCAGAGTGAGAGAGAGAGAGGGAAAGAGATGATCTTCTCTGTCAACAGTCAAAGAGAAGATTTGTGGATGTTATCAAAGCTCCCCCTGAGTTCTTGAGATGTTCAGGAAATGTAGCTTTGCTGTAGGGTGATAGGCCTTCAGAAAATTGATCTCCAGCAATTGATGATTTCAGCAACAGCTGAAATGTGAGGTGTCTGGAGTCTTGAATGATGATGACCTTGAACACTTAAATCAAAAGAGATCTGAAGATTTCAGATTTGTTGATCTCCTTTTGGTGATGGTGTTCTTGTGAATTGTTTGAGACAGAGAATGTCTACAACTCTCTTTCTTTTTTCTCTTGAGTGATTGTTGTTGAGAAAGATTGTAACGCCCCCGGTTTTTTTACTATTATTATTCTTTTGTCTGCTGATGTCATAATAGCGGAAGGGCGTTACGTGTCCGTGAGTTGACGGTGCGACGCCGTTTGTGTTTTTTTTGGCGTCCGTTAGGTTTGGCCGGCTAGATTTTGGGATATGCGTCGGAACCGAAATTTCTTTTACATCGGGAAGCTGAGTTATATAATTTCTGACTTGCTCGTCGAGTTCGGTGCGTCGGATTTTGATTCCGACTTCATCGTTGGGTTCGTAGCGTCGACATTCGCCTGTGATGCGAATTTCGTCCGTTTTGGCGCGCGTTTGGGTATTCGTAATAGTATAGAAATTTTAAATAAATTTAACCTTTTTAGATTTTCTGCGCTCAGAGATCTCCGAGCGGAGCTCAGAGATCTCCGAGCTCAGAGATCTCCGAGCTCAGAGATCTCCGAGCTCAGCTCAGAGATCTCCGAGCTCAGAGATCTCCGAGCTCAGCTCAGAGATCTCTGAGCCATCCTTGTTTTTCTTTGGTTTTAAACCATTATAAAATTTATAATAATAATAATAATAATAATAATATATATATACTATAAGGTTTTTCCTCCCGAAGCAAGAAACGAGCCCCCCATTTCCTTTCCCCTGTTCTTTTCGGCCGAAGCAGTGCAGCGAATTCCTTTTTCTCGGGAGCCTTCCGACCGCCGCCGACGGAGCTCCGGTGCTCGGAATCGTGAGCCGAACATAGATTCGGAAAGCTCTCGCCGAGATCTACGCAGTCGTGGTGAGTATTTCTACTTTCATGGAATTTCTCCGTTAGGGTTTTTGGCCCTAAACTTCCGTTTCGACCTTAATGTTGTAGATTTCTTTTTCTCGCCTTCGCTAGGGCCGATCTGCGTCGTGGTGCCTTCCAAAGTGCGGTTTCGGGTGGTTGAGGCAAGTGGTGATCTTGCTCTTCTCCTTTTTGCTACGTTTTTTTTTTCTCTCTCCTTCATGCTCCTAGCGAGTTTTCAAATGTTAAGTTCACTTTTTGTTCGTTTAGCCCTTTCTCATTACAATATCATTATCTTGTTTCTTAAAATCCTAAATTATTATCTGGTAGGCCTTATCTCTTGCCTTTGTTTGAGTCAGAAAATGATAAATCTGTTGGAGGTCGTACACGATGTTGGCGGTGCCACCGGTGCGATGCTCTTTTAAATGATAAATCTGTTGGAGGTCGTACACGATGTTGGCGGTGCCACCGTGCGATGCTCTGAGGGCTGTGACGATGTGTGATGGTATTATCCCCGCACAGTTTCTCTTTTGTTTTCTGATGAGCTGATCAGTCTCTTTAATTTGAATAAGATTAATGATCTCAAATGAATGTTATTTGTCTGTGGTGAGTTTGATTTTGTCCGTCTCCACTCATCTTTTGGCGGGCTCTTTTTCGATTGATTTTTATTGCTAGTTATGACTAGTTTTGTTTAACCTGACCCTTGCAGCTAATGTTTCCCTCCGTCTCGCGGAGGTTTGCTTACTTTCCTATTTTTCTTCGTCGTTTGTAACTTGTTTCTGAGGTGTTCTTTCTTTGAATGCCTCAGGTTCTGGACTATAGCAGGTGTTAGTGGGGAGCTGCGTCAGTTGCTGTTTTCTGACCCTCTTGGGGTAGGGTTTCCTATGAGCTTGCCGACCCATGGGTTCGTGTCAGGTGTTGACGCCCATGGTGCCGCTTTGTTAAACTTTCTGCTACCTTGCTGCTGCTACTCTTTGATTGCTTTTGGACACTTGTTCTGGAACGATTAGTTATGGCTTGGCTTGGGAGCCCCCTTGCTTAGATATGCTAAGGTAGTTGGAGCATTGCATACCATGATTTGAAATGTTAACCTCATTACTTTCTGCGCATGATAAATCTACTTTTATGTACAGTAAATCTAGACATCTGATACTGCATGGTGCACCTCACTTGGTCTACACGAGCATTTAGGTCACCAAATGAATAAATTAAGTATTTTTCCACTGCGTAAAAACTATATTTTCAAACCGTGGACTAGTTGATCCACCTAGCCGAGGGACACGGCTTCGCATATTGTGCATAAATTATATTTGGATCATTTTGAGTTTAAAAAAATGATTTCTATAAGTTGCGAGAGACGATGAGTTGCCTTAACGTCAGTAGATGTCCCTTACGTGACGTGGCATCACAATGCGTAGTTTCCCCTACTCTGATAGTGTTTTAAATGCTGGGAAAAATGCGGGTTGTGACAGTTGGTATCAGAGGGAGGTTCTGTGAAAAAGGTAGTTGGGTGGTTTGGCGATTGAGCCGAACGACTGCTACCCTAAGCAGAACCTCAAGCGATCATTTCATTGTTTACACACACTGATATGTCATCGGTATGTCTTGACCGAAGCACAGTCACTACACTCATAGCATGATAAGAAGTATACAAGGCATATTATGTAGTATGGGATGCATAATATGTGTTGTATATGGATCCATCATAGGAGGTGACATGTGACGGTTATGTAGTATGGGATGCATAACCACCATTACATGAATGCCCATTAGCACGTTTTCTTTTTGTTACATGTAATGTTATGTAGTATGGGATGCATAAAATTGCATGTGTACTCCGCTCATAACATGCATTAAGGCCTCTTTCTAGAATGCATAGCACTGCATACAATCATATCATCGCATAAGCACGCGTGCCAAGTTAAAGACATACCAGATGACATATGTACACACATGATTTGAAAAGAAATTTAAATGTTCATGCACTCATGTCATACATTCATATCGTCCTAGTTAAGTTCATAGCATTGTTTCATGGAATTCCAGAGCAAGGTAGCAGCAATAGCAGATAAATTTCTTTTCCGTTCCAAAATGATCCGGGATATATTTTTTTTGTGTCTGCTTGGCTTAAGTGCCTTAAGCCGGTTTTTGAGTTGATGTCCATCTATCTTGTAGACATGCGTCGTGGGAGAGCAACGTGATCGACTCCCCAACCTGAGGGAGAGTCTTCTGGTGGTCAGAGCACGTCCGTGATCGAAAGTCTGCGTCAGAGCAATGAGGCCTTGACTAGGCAGATAGACGCGATGCAGACTCAAATTCAGTCCCTGGTGTCTGCTGCCGCGGTGCAGCAACCTGTCGCGCAAGAACTGGTGGTGAGTCCAGCTGTTCCTGCTCCTTTGGCGCCTCCAGTGGCATTGCCACCGGAGATGAACTTCATTTCCCACTTCCAGCGTTTGGGACCTCCTACCTATGATGGTAGGGCAGACTTCATGGCCTTGGATGATTGGGTGATCGGCATGGAGGAGATGTTCTTCTATTCAGGCATCTCCGAAGCTTCGAAGGTGATGGTGGCTGCTTATCAATTGAAGGGACTGGCGAAAGGTTGGTGGATCAGGGAGAAGGAAAGTCTTGTCGAGGGATGCTCGTGGGAGGTATTTAAAGCCATGTTGCTTAAGAAGTTTCTCCCTTCTGTTGAGCGCGACCGATTGATGAAAAGCTTCTTGCATCTGAAGCAGAGGCAGCTCACTGTCAGTGAGTATGAGATTAAATTCAGCAAGTTGAGCAGGTTCGCCCCAGAATTGGTGGCTTCTGAGGAAGGAAGGGTTAAGCGGTTTTTGAGTGGTCTCACTGGCGACATCCAGCAGTGGGCTAGTGCTTATGGGTCGGGAACTTATGCTGAAGCAGTGGAGGCCGCTTTGAAGGCCGAGTCTATTGAAAAGATAAAGAATCGTGGACAACCGGTGAAGAGTGATAAGAGGAAGTTGGACGATCGAGAGAGCTCAAAGGCATCACACTCGGACTCAAGGAAGAGGGGTATGGGGCACTGTAGCTTCTGCGGAAAGCGGGGTCATCCGTTCGAAAAGTGTTTCAAGAGGCTCGATACGCAGGAGCAGTCGAGGATTAGTGCGATTCAGGACGCACCCAAGGTTATCCCGGTATGCTCTTTCTGCTCTAAGCCCGGTCATGAGGCGGCCCGGTGTTTCAGGAAACCTGGGTGTTGTTTTCTCTGTGGGCAGAGAGGCCATCGTAGGGCCGACTGCCCAAGCTCTCAAACCGTGACTTCAGCGGTTCCTCTGCAGACCTTGCCGCCGCCCTCGTGGATCGTGGACAAAGGGAAGGGCAAGCTTAGTGTTGACTAGAGATGAAGCTCAAGCTTCAGCACACGTGATATCTGGTCAGTTTCCTTCTTCCTAGCTTGTTCCCTTCCTTCTTGTTTTAGCTTACTAGTTGTTTGGGGATGCATACTTGCTTAGGTGAATTCAAGGTGAGAAATAAGTGGGCGCGTGTCCTATTTGATTCGGGAGCTTCTCACTCCTTTGTCGCTCAGAGTTTTGTTGACAGGCACCGATGGCCTGTTGATCGGTTGGATGATGCCTTGTATGTTAAGTTTCCATCTGGAGATCAGGTTACGTCAGATCGGGGTATCCAGGAGTGCCCCATTTCCTTGGGTGGTGTCCAAGTTCTAGCAGATTTAAAGATGCTGGATTTGGCAGACTTCGATGTGATTCTTGGAATGGATTGGTTGTCCAAATTTGATGCCGTGATCAAGTGCAAGGAGAAGCGGTTAGATTTCAAGTTGGGAGACGGTCGTCCATTGAGTGTTTATGGCCTTCCTCGAAAGGGATCTCCAATCATATCCACGGTACGTGCCCACCGAGCTTTAGCATCTGGTTGTGAGGGTTTCTTGGTTTCTATCAGTGCATTGGAAGCTTCTCGTGTTGAGCCAGCCGTGGAGGGCATCCCGGTGGTGCGAGAGTTTCCTGATGTTTTTCCTGATAAGCTTTTTGGACTCCCCCCCGAAAGAGAGGTGGAGTTTTCTATAGACCTCGAGCCAGGCACCCGGCCCATTGCTAAGGCACCGTACCGCATGGCGCCACGTGAGTTAGAAGAATTACGTGTTCAGTTGGATGAGATGCTGGAGTGTGGTTTCATTAGACCGAGTACTTCTCCATGGGCCGCTCCTGTTCTCTTTGTGAAAAAGAAGGACGGTTCCATGAGGTTGTGTATCGATTACCGAGGGCTAAACAAGGTGACTATCAAGAATAGATATCCTTTGCCGCGGATTGACGATTTGTTCGACCAGCTGCGTGGGTGCATCAGGTTCTCGAAGATTGATCTCCGTTCAGGCTACCACCAGATGAGGGTTCGTGAGTCAGACATTCCTCTGACAGCTTTTAGATCCCGACACGGACATTTTGAGTTCCTCGTGTTATCCTTCGGTTTGACTAACGCGCCTTCTGCGTTCATGGATCTGATGAACCGTGTGTTCAAGGATTTTCTTGATCGTTTTGTGGTCGTCTTCGTCGACGACGTCCTCGTCTATTCTCGCAGTGATGAGGAGCATGCCCATCATTTGCGGTTGGTTCTGTCTGTCCTGAGAGAGCATAAGCTGTATGCTAAGCTTAGCAAGTGCGAGTTTTGGCTGTCTCGGGTGTCCTTCTTAGGACATGTGGTGAGCAAGGATGGAATCTCTGTTGATCCAGCCAAGATTTCAGCGGTGATGGATTGGAAGAGACCTTCTACACCAAAGGAGATCAGAAGTTTCTTGGGCTTGGCTGGATACTATAGGAGATTTATGGAAGGTTTCTCCACGCTGTCCGCTCCGATGACGCGTCTGACGCAAAAGAATGTCGCCTTCATTTGGAGTGATAAGTGTGAGGAGGCTTTCCAAGAGTTGAAGAGAAGGTTGTGCACTGCCCCAATTCTGATTCTGCCTATTGAGGGAGTGGAGTATACGGTGTATGTTGATGCTTCACACATTGGACTTGGTTGTGTTTTGATGCAGGAGGGAAGGTGATCGCCTATGGATCTAGGCAATTGAAGGTTCATGAGAAGAACTACCCTACTCATGATTTGGAGTTTGCGGCAGTGATCTTTGCCCTGAAGCTGTGGAGGCATTTATTATATGGCATCGTGTGTAAGATTTATACAGATCATAAATTCTGAAGTATGTATTCACACAAAAGGAGCTGAATTTGCGCCAGCGTCGGTGGTTGGAGTATGTGGCTGATTATGAAGTGGACATCCTCTATCATCCTGGTAAGGCCAATGTGGTGGCCGATGCTTTGAGTAGGAAGACGGCTCAGATATTTAACTTATCGGTTCGAGCCTTGGTTGAGGAGTTTCTTTTGATGGATATTTCCGTGGCGAGCCGTGGCGAGCCCTCTGGCTGGGAAGCCGAGGTGCTTTCTTGGATTTCTCTGACGAGATTGCATCAGAAGGATGACCCGGATTTGCAGCACTTGCGAGCTAGGACCAAGAAAGGAGAATTATCTGATTTCTCTATTGATGAGCTTGACACCCTCTTGTATAGAGGTAGATTCTGTATTCCGGCGGTGGGAGATATTCGAGTGATGATTTGCAACGAAGCTCACGGATCTAGCGTGGCTTACCACCCGGGTTCCACCAAGATGTATAGAGATCTAAAGCAAATCGTGTGGTGGTCGGGCATGAAGAATGACATCGCCAAATTTGTATCGGAGTGCTTCACGTGCAAGCGGGTGAAGGCCGATCATGTCAGGCCTGGAGGAAAATTGACCCCTTTGGAAGTTCCCATGTGGAAATGGGAGAGTATCTCGATGGACTTCATTACCGGATTACCGAGGTCCCCTCGTTGACATGATTCTGTTTGGGTCATAGTGGACCGGTTGACGAAGTGTGCCCATTTCGTTCCCTTCAAGGTTGGCTATTCGATGGAGAAGATTGCAGAGTTGTATGTGGATGAGGTCATTAGATTGCATGGCGTGCCTGTGAACATTGTGTCAGATCGGGACTCAAGATATATGTTGCGTTTCTGGAAGAGCTTGCATGGAGCTTTGGGCACCGACCTCCGGTATTCTACCTCTTATCATCCACAGACAAATGGTCAGACGGAGAGAGTGAATCAGATCGTGGAGGACATGATCAGGTGTTATATTCTGGATCATGGTGGCGCATGGGATCAGCGCTTGAGATTGATGGAGTTTGCATATAATAACAGTTACCAAGAGAGCCTACAGATGGCACCTTTTGAAGCATTGTATGGGAGGCACTGCAGGACTCCCTTATTTTGGGCCGAAGTCGGTGAGAGACCGTTGTTAGGTCCAGAAGCTTTGGTGGAAATGGAAGAGGCGGTGACTAATATTCGGGAGAAGCTCCGCATTGCTCAGGAGCGGTATGAAAAGTATGCCAATCAAAGAAGGGCAGATCTGGAGTTTGAGGTTGGGAGCAGTGTTTTTCTGAAAGTCTCTCCGGTGCCAGGCGTTAAAAGATTTGGGAAGAACCACAAGTTGGATCCCAGATATGTTGGGCCATTTCAGGTCGCTGAGCGCATCGAGTGTCTGCTTATAGATTAGAGTTACCTGCTACCTTCCCTGGCGTCCATGATGTGTTTCATGTGAGTCAGTTGAGGAAGTGTGTCCGCACAATCGTCAAGTCCTCGATTCGGTGCCTCAGATTCAGCCCAATTTGTCTTATGTTGAGGAACCTGTCCGTATTCTAGAGACTCAGGAGCGTGTGTAGCGGAGGAAATCCTTTCCCATGGTAAAAGTTCTCTGGCGAAATCATGACGTCGAGAGCGCGACATGGGAGTTGGAATCAGCTATGCGGGAGTCTCATCCGCACCTCTTCATTTAATTATCCCAGGTGAAACTCTTCTTCCTGCACCGTTTATTTTGTCCCGATAATGTTTTCTGTTCGTACGTCAAGTTTCGGGACGAAACTTTCTTTTAGGGGGAGTGGTTGTAACGCCCCCGGTTTTTTTCCTATTATTATTCTTTTATCTGCTGACGTCATAATAGCGGAAGGTCGTTACGTGTCCGTGAGTTGACGGTGCGACGCCGTTTGTGTTTTTTTTTGGCGTCCGTTAGGTTTGGCCGGCTAGATTTTGGGATATGCGTCGGAACCGAAATTTCTTTTACATCGGGAAGCTGAGTTATATAATTTCTGACTTGCTCGTTGAGTTCGGTGCGTCGGATTTTGATTCCGACTTCGTCGTTGGTTCGTAGCGTCGACATTCGCCTGGGACGCGAATTTCGTCCGTTTTGGCGCGCGTTTGGGTCTTCGTAATAGTATAGAAATTTTAAATAAATTTAACCTTTTTAGATTTTCTGCGCTCAGAGATCTCCGAGCGGAGCTCAGAGATCTCTGCGCTCAGAGATCTCCGAGCGGAGCTCAGAGATCTCCGAGCTCAGAGATCTCCGAGCTCAGAGATCTCCGAGCTCAGAGATCTCCGAGCTCAGCTCAGAGATCTCTGAGCCATCCTTGTTTTTCTTTGGTTTTAAACCATTATAAAATTTATAATAATAATAATAATAATATTATTATTATTATATATACTATAAGGTTTTTCCTCCCGAAGCAAGAAACGAGCCCCCCATTTCCTTTCCCCTGTTCTTTTCGGCCGAAGCAGTGCAGCGAATTCCTTTTTCTCGGGAGCCTTCCAACTGCCGCCGACGGAGCTCCGGTGCTCGGAATCGCGAGCCGAACATAGATTCGGAAAGCTCTCGCCGAGATCTACGCAGTCGTGGTGAGTATTTCTACTTTCATGGAATTTCTCCGTTAGGGTTTTTGGCCCTAAACTTCCGTTTCGACCTTAATGTTGTAGATTTCTTTTTCTCGCCTTCGCTAGGGCCGATCTGCGTCGTGGTGCCTTCCGATGTGCGGTTTCGGGTGGTTGATGCAAGTGGTGATCTTGCTCTTCTCCTTTTTGCTAAGTTTTTTTTTCTCTCTCCTTCATGCTCCTAGCGAGTTTTCAAATGTTAAGTTCACTTTTTATTCGTTTAGCCCTTTCTCATTACAATATCATTATCTTGTTTCTTAAAATCCTAAATTATTATCTGGTAGGCCTTATCTCTTGCCTTTGTTTGAGTCAGAAAATGATAAATCTGTTGGAGGTCGTACACGATGTTGGCGGTGCCACCGGTGCGATGCTCTTTTAAAATGATAAATCTGTTGGAGGTCGTACACGATGTTGGCGGTGCCACCGGTGCGATGCTCTGAGGGCTGTGACGATGTGTGATGGTATTATCCCCGCACAGTTTCTCTTTTGTTTTCTGATGAGCTGATCAGTCTCTTTAATTTGAATAAGATTAATGATCTCAAATGAATGTTATTTGTCTGTGGTGAGTTTGATTTTGTCCGTCTCCACTCATCTTTTGGCGGGCTCTTTTCCGATTGATTTTTATTGCTAGTTATGACTAGTTTTGTTTAACCTGACCCTTGCAGCTAATGTTTCCCTCCGGTCTCGCGGAGGTTTGCTTACTTTCCTGTTTTTCTTCGTCGTTTGTAACTTGTTTCTGAGGTGTTCTTTCTTTGAATGCCTCAGGTTCTGGACTATAGCAGGTGTTAGTGGGGAGCTGCGTCAGTTGCTGTTTTCTGACCCTCTTGGGGTAGGGTTTCCTATGAGCTTGCCGACCCAGGGGTTCGTGTCAAGTGTTGACGCCCATGGTGCCGCTTTGTTAAACTTTCTGCTACCTTGCCGCTTCGTGTCAGGTGTTGACGCCCATGGTGTCCACACCATGTACCGGCGGAGCGTCGCCTCTACATCCAAAACCAACCTCCAGTTATGTCTTCAGGTGAAAATTTCTCCCCTGCTTGATGGAGTAGGACCGCGCACTTCTTCATAGACTCCCTTTACTAGACGCCTAAGCCAAATAACTTCCCGAGCTGCCAAGGCCGAAGCCTTGTATTCTGCTTCCGTAGTAGAGACTAATACCGAGTCTTGCTTCTTGTTGCACCAAGAGATACTGTCGGACCCACAACTGAAGACATAACTAGATGTTGACTTCTGGTCGTCAGAATATCCTCCAAAATTAGCATGTGAGTTTCCTTGTAGAGTAAAACCCATGTCTCTCCTGTAAAAGAGACCCATATCAGAAGTGGCCTTCAAGTACTTTAGGATGTTCCTTGTCGCCATCAGATGAGGCTTCCTGGGTTCCACCATATACCGACTTACTCGGCCAACCGCGTAAGTAATGTTGGGCCTTGTACTCGTCAAGGAGATGAGACTCCCAACTAGAGCCCGAAACACCGAAGGATCTGAAAGAATCCACCCCTCATCCCGCCGAAGTTTGACGCCTGAATCAAATGGAGTGGAGCTACTCTTCACATCCTGCATGTCGAATCATTGACGATCCGTTCCGCATTGCTCTTGTGGGAAACAAGTATGCCGCTCTCTTTCCTCTCCACATCAAGTCCAAGGAAGTGGTGGAGCTCACCCAAGTCCTTTATCTCGAATCTTATAGCTAGGTCTACCCTGAGCCTATCTACCTCCTCCTCAGGGTTCCCCGTGATGATCAGTTATCCACGTACAACAGCAGTACGACCAGAAGCTCCCCATTCATTTTAATGAACAGATCGAGTCTGAATTTGAAGCAAGATAGCAGTAGAACTGGAGGAATTCTGCAATCTTCCCATATCAGGCTCGAGGAGCCTGCTTCAAGCCATAAAGGTCTTTCCAGAGCTTGCAGATATAGACTGGATGTTCTTTAGATATGTAACCAAGCGGCTGATCCATGAAGATGTCCTTGTCAAACTCCCCATAAAGAATGACGTTCTTTACGTCCAGCTGCCACCTCTTCCAGCCCTGGCAAGCCGACAAAGCTATCACCACTCCTACTGAAGTCATCATCCCCACATTACTGAACTTCTCCTCATAGTCCTCGCCATACTGTTGCGAAAACCCAAGAGTTAAAATGCGAGCCTTGTATCACTCGATGCCTCAATCCACCTTCTTCTTCAGCTTATAGACCCACTTGCAAGTTACAGGAGTAACGCCGTCAACCTTGGGCATCAAGTCCCAAGTTTTTTTTTCTTCTTGAGGGCAGCAATCTCCTCATCCATGGCATCGTTCCACTCCTTGACTCTAGTGGCTTCTCCAAACATTGAATGCTCCCGCTCATCCAGGCGGCCTGCGAAGAAACAAGAGTCAAAGCTCACCATATTTCCGTCATAATACCGAGCTGGTGGCTTAAAGGTTCTCTTTGATCTTCGAAGAGTCTGCTCTTGGCCCACCACCTTCGTTGCTTCTTCAAAACCAGCTCCATTCCTAGGCACACTTGTAGCGTCGCTCCCCCTGCTTCCCAAACCAGAAGCTTCTGCCCTAGAGCTTGAAACACCTGGAGCTCCTAGTGACACAAGCAGCTCCACCTGAAGATCTTCAGCAGCTTCCTTCTGCCCTCCATCTGCCCTGCACTCCTACATCACAACAGTGCCACCTCCATACAATGTCAGCTCATCAAATAAAACATCTCTTGATACAAAGAACACTTCGTAGGATCCATGCACTTCCAGCCCTTCTTCCGCTAATCATAGCCCACAAAGACGAGCTTACTCGTCTTTTCATCAAGCTTGGTCCTCTGAGCATCCAGGATTTGAACATTACAGGATGATCCAAACACTCGAATGTGTTCCACACTCAACTTCTCCTTAAACATCATTTCAATGGGAGACTTCATGTTGATCGGACTCAGAGGTATCCGATTGATGACGTAGGTAGTGCAGGCCATTCCTTCTGCCCAAAAGGACCTAAGAAGGCCCTTTACATGAAGCCAGCACTTGTACGTATCTGTCATGTGACAGATCTTCCTCTCCGCTACTCCATTTTGTTGTGGTGTATGAGCAGAAGTAAGCTCTCTCTGGATCCCATTCTTCCTGCAGAAGTTAGAGAACTCAGATGAAACAAACTCACAACCGTTATCTGATCTGAACTTCTTGAACCGCAAGCCAATCCGGCCCTCCACCAGCTCCTTGAACTCTACAAACATTTGGAAAGATGCTGACTTTTCTGTCATGAAATACACCTAAATGTATCTTGAGTAGTCATCTATGAACACGATCATGTATCTGCTGCCTCCAAGACTAGAAGTAACTGTTGGCCCCATCAGATCACCATGGATGCATTCCAACGGTGTCTTGTTCCTAGTTTGTGACTTATCAAACAGAATGCGATGAGCCTTACCGTACAGACACCCCGCGCAAACATGGCCATCTGCATAGGATGACAACTTCAGCAATCCTTTCATAAGGATCTTTATCGGCATAGCTTTCAGTTTGACCATCCCAACATGTCCTAGTATTTAATGCTAGATAGTCGCGCTATCGTTGGCCCTCATCCAATTATCATAAGAGCTTGTTGAAAAAATAAACAAGTCTCTTACTCTCCTCCCTACATGAGCAACATCAGTCTTTACCGCTGATATGTTGTGGAGAAACCTTACTTCTGTTGGGCCAAACAGAACATGATAGCCAGCATCAATTGTGTTTGTCACCAGGAAGATGTTCTTCTTCATTCTAGGTACGTGATACACACTCCTTATTGTAAGTGAACCATGCGCACTATCTAAAGAAACAACGCCATCCTTCTCTATAATATGAACAGAATCATCAGCTGTAATAAAAACTTCATTACCTGGGAATGCTTGCAGCGATGAGAACTACGACTCGTCTCCAATGGGGTGATGAACACACCCCGAGTAAACTATCCAGTCATCTGGGCAAGTCGATGGTAGAAAGAGCACAAACACTCATGCTTGTCAAGAAGGCTCCTCCACACCCGGCTTCCTCAGCACTGGAAACAACTCAATCCTTGTCTACAATATGCCCAGGCTACTGCCTGACCTTGCAGTCATGCTTGCAGTGTCCTGGCTGATTGCACCTGTAGCACTTCAACTCCTTCTTCCAGTTTTTCTTACGAGAAGCGCTCCTGTCTTGCTGATATGAAGTTGAAGGCCCATCCACAGCAGCAGGCTTCTTCTTCTTCTCTCATCTCTTCTTCTTCTTCTTATCAGTGAAGAGAACTTCACTACCTCCTTCAGAGATATTCACCCCGGCCATCTACATAGCCAAGCTCTCTTATGATGCCAGCAGATTTTCCAGCACCAGCAAAGAAGGTTGAGTTGCCCATCCTTAAACGGAAGTCACAAAGGCTGCATACTCCTTTCGCAAACTGCGAACTATGTGCCACTTCAACTTAGCTTCAAAAATGGCCTCCTCAGGATCCAATGCTGATATTTCAGCGCACAAGTTCTTCATCTTGAGGAACAACTTCGAGATAGAGAGATCTCCTTTAGTTGTCTTAGCTAACTCATTCTCTAAGAACTGTAGCCATGCTACATTCTTCCTGTTGAACAAACCATCAATGGTTGTCCAAATTTCAACAACAGACTCAAATCCTAAGATGTGAGCAAAGAGCTCCGGTGAGATAGCCTGTTTGATAGCAAACTTTGTCTTTGTATTAGTCTTCCTCAAAACTCTCACCTGCTCAGCAAAACCACTTATAGCATTCATTTCTTGCTTGTCGTCACCAACGACGAACTCCCACAGCTCCTCGCCCAAAATATAGCTCTTCATACACGATTTCCACTTTTAAATTTGATCGCTGTAAGAAGTTCAATACCAAGACCCCTTACATATGCTCCTTCCATTGCACCAACCAATGATCACTAGCATCTAGAAGCACCGAGCACAGCTGATGTTGATCACTGCTCAAGACAATGTTCCTGCTGATACCATGTTGAAAATCTCACAAGCTGATCAACCGGTAGTTCTGGTACCAAGCAAAAACATCCAGAGCTATCAAGCTGATCACTTGATAAAGACGAAAGCGGGAACCAGGTGTAGGAACACTCCAAACATAAACTGAGCTAAGTAATCAGAAACTTAAAGTGAGGTGTTAGATCTGAAATACTCTAGAGGTAGGGGGGTGAATAGAGTATTCTTAAATCCTTTACAGCTTTTGCTGTAAATAAAAACTGCATAATAAAATTAATAAAGCATAAACACATCAATCCTAAAAAGGCACAAACATAACAAGAACAAAAAGAAAGGGCAACCAGATAATACAAGAAATTATAGTGGTTCCCGTACCTGGGTTCATCCACTCTTCTACCACCCTGGTAGGAATCCACTTAGATTTTTGATCTGTTGTCTGACACCAATGAGCTTTTGATCAGGTGCTCAAAAACCAAACATCAAGTCTTTTGGTCAGGTGACTTGCAACCAGGAATGACTTTTGAAGGGAGTTATAACCCCTAATACAGTGGGGGGATGAGAGATGATATTGTCTTCTCTTTATCAATATACAAATGAGAATACTTAAGTGGAAATGATATTTGCAAATAGCTCCCCCTAAGTTGTAGAATGGTTCAGGAAAAACTCGAGCTTTGCTTCAAGGTGATAGGTCTTCAGTCTTTATCAGCCTTGACCAGAAAGTATTCAGGAACTTCTTGACAGATGGATTTGTTGTTGTCCTTTGAAGTGTCCTGGAGTGTTGAAAAAAGAAGACTCTTGATTTTGATTTGGTGTTCTTCTTCAGATAGTTGATGTTATTCTGGTCTAGGCTTCTTTTGGTTTGCAGAGTTTTGTCTTGAGAGCGAGCAGAGAAATCCTAGATTCAGACGGATTGTATTACTAACTATCTATGTGTCTGTCTCAGTCACTGTATTATCTGTCCAGGAAAGGAGTGGAAATTTCTTTTATATTTCCTGTCAAGAAATTCTCTTTCGAAATTTGAATTTCTTTGCATTAATTACAGATGGGCTTGAGAATAAACTGCTTTGATTTATTTCCCTAACTATCCCATGGCAAAACGACGAGCAATAATCCTGGAGAAGACCATAATCAATGCTCTGTCTAATAGTAATATTCAGAGAATATTTTAGCATTGATTACTCAGGAATTATTGCAATAGTAAGGAGACAAAATGAAGGAAATAACTAAGTCTGGATTCATCGAACAGAGAACAGAAATCGTCGAGCTGAGTCCACAGTTCATCGAGCTATGAAGCTGTGTTCATCAACCAGATAGCTTTTGTTCGTCGAGCTGAGTTCCAAGATCGTCGAGCTGAGTAGAACTGCATTGATTAGAAACTTTGACAATTCTGTGTATGGAGTTTGTCGAGCTGATGACTTGGTTTCATCGACTGAAGTTTAGCAAAGTATTTCTGGACTTAGAATATTTTAGATGCTTCTGGAATGAAGTGTTGATTTGATGTATCCAGAAATCATCGACCTGAGAATTTGTTTCATCGAGCTGAGGACCACTAAATGCTGCTTCATAACTCTTGCCAAAGTGGTCAAAGTTCATCGAGCTGAAAATCTTGAATTCATCGACTGGAGATGATTCTGGACTTAGGAAACTGAGAGGCTTCTGGATTAATAAGTTGAAGCAGAGAATCCAGAATTCGTCGACCAGAGAACTAAGTTCGTTGACTGGAGTCTAGAGAATAAAGTCTGGACTTGGAATGCTGAAGGTATAGTCCAAAGATCGTCGACCTGAGAATCAAGTTCATCGAGCTCAGCTCAGAGAATTTTCTATGAGATCATCGAGCTGAAGAATGACAATCATCGACCTTAGTTCGACGAACGTCGAACTCATTTTACTAAGTCTTTGGAAATTTTCTAAGTCTTGAGTCTCTCGCAGTCTCATGATGGCTGGTCCATGAGATGTTGAAACTAAGGACTTGGCCTAGACTCTAGGACACAACTATGACCCTGGCTATACAAGATGGGTCACAAGATCTTAACTTAGTGAACCTAGCCCAAATCAAACTAGGGATCCAACAATCTCCCCATATTTGGGTGAGGTCACTAATTACAGACTCAGACTAAATTGAAAATAAGCAAAGCAAGAAAGTATATATCTGGCAGAGAGAATTAACACATACAATAGATATATATATATACATAAGCTTTGTATAAAAAATAGAAAGCAGTTATAAAACATTTCAGAAACTGCATAGTTTAGAGATCATTTCTTCTGCTTCTTTTCCTTGGTCTTCTCCTCTTTACCTTTATCTCCAATCTTGGTAAAAACAATTTCCCTGTTGGGATCAACCGCTTGAACCTTAGTCATTGTCATATCAGCAGCCCTTATGATTTTCAAAGATGTGGCCCTAGGCACTACTGCTTCTGGGTGCAATTTCATGTAATCATCAATATTGAAAAAAATGTTAGCTTTTTCAAACCTTTTGAGCTCTTCCTTCTTATATTTAGACATGGTAGTATATTCTGAGGGATTCTTTCCTTCAGCTCTGGCTTTATTGATCATAGAAAGGCCAACAAGTTCTTGGAACCTGGCCATCCTAGCAGTTGCTGTTTCCGGATCTTCAAAAGATACAGGTGGAGAAGCAGTTCTGTTAGAGCTTTCAGCTTGTTGATGTTCAGGAAGTTTTTGTTGTTTTTATTGTTGATGTTGCTAATGTAGTTGAGGTTGGTGCTGCTTGCCAGATGGATACTATCTTTGCTTGCTGCTTTCTGAGGATAAGGACCTACCCTGATGTCTTTGATAAGTTTAAAATTGGGTAGTCCTTTGAGAAGTAGTGCCTGAAGCACCAGCAGCTGGAGGAGGAGGTGGAGGAGGGTCCTTTCTATATCTGTGAGTTGGTGGAGGGGAATATCTTCCGCTTCTCTTTCTCTCTTTCTGTTCATTATTGGATAACCACATCCAAGCAGGCATTTCCTTATAAGGAGTAATCTTCTGGAGGATCTAGTAAGGAGTATCATTTGTTGGATTGAGCTTTGGAGCAGGAGGAGGAGGTGCTTTCCTTTTCTTAGATACGTTCTTCTTCTTTGGATCCTCATCTGAATCCTCATCTTCCATCATCATCCTCATCTTTAGACTCTTTAGGATTATCATATAGATCATTCAAAGCTTTCAGGGCCTCAGCAGAAATAATAGGCTTCTCAGTCTGAGATGGAG
Source organism: Platanthera guangdongensis (assembly GCA_039583875.1). Classification (NCBI taxonomy): domain Eukaryota; kingdom Viridiplantae; phylum Streptophyta; class Magnoliopsida; order Asparagales; family Orchidaceae; genus Platanthera; species Platanthera guangdongensis. The sequence continues at coordinate 68,077,143 of CM077163.1, read as the reverse complement.
CTGGAGGAGAAACTGCAATTGGATCTGGAGCTGGAGAGCTATCTATGACAGTGCTTTCAGCAACTGCCTTATTCTCTTCTTCAGTATTATACAAGATCAAAGCATCAATATCTGGCATAGGAGAGTCATCCATTACAAAGCTTGGTGTAGAAAAAGGTTTCTGGAGGGGTTGGAATGACTGTAAGCTATGGAGCAGCAAAACTATCTCTGAGGTTCTTGGCAACTGTAGGACTTATAGGAGAAGTGTAGGGAACAATAACCAAAGATGGCTTAGTATAGTGTGCTGGAAGGAAACTCAAATATGCAGTATCAAAAATTTGCAACAAATTTACTAAATATACTGTCGGATTTATAATGAAATCGCCAACAGTATTTATTTCTTCTATTTCTGTCTCATTCCATGTCTATGTCAGTTTCAATAAAATGAATAAAATAAATTAAATCTAACTCAGCATCTGCATCTACTGATACTTCTACTGGAACTACTGCTACTGCTGTGTCTGCGGCTTCATCTGCTACTAGTTCTGTTGCAGCCTCTTCATCAAGCATCTCAGGTCGACAGCCATGAGTGGGTCTTCAGCCATTATGAGCTGAATGATAAATTTCTCAGGTATCTAGCTAGAGACTGGAATATAAAGATCTGTGCTATCAGAGAGGTGGAAAAGTTGGTTGATACTCCCCCCCTCACACTCTATTTTGAAAGCTTCTCTCCTATAAGATGCAACTATATGCAAGGAAGGAGGATGAGACTATCAGCAAATCCCAGTCCAAGGAAACGTCTTTGGCCTTCAGAGTTGAGAGCACCAAGAAGAGCAAGTAGAGGATTAACTCTCATCCAAGGAGGCCTGCTAATTCATACAGCACATGGCCAAGTGCTTGAGACTGCAGTAACTCTGATGAAGAATTTGCTGACTTCTCTAGACAGTTCTAGAAGTTGATGAAGAGGAAGCAGTGGAGGAGCAGACTTTCCTCGTCCTCTTGTCACAGGAAGAACCACTCCAAAGGAGAGAGGTATGATTCTAAAACTAGTAAATATATTTCATCTAAAGTTGTTTGCTATTACTGCAACAAACCTCGACATTTGATAGATGACGACCTAGTAAAAAGAAGAGAGGCTGATGAGAAAAATGTCCACCAACACAAGGGCAAGAAGGAAAAGTCCATCATGGCAAAGAAGGAGAAGAGCTGGAGTCAGTCTGACTTCGCATCTTTTGAGTCTGAAGAAGAAGAAGCCTATATAAGGCTCTTTGCTGCTGAAGAAGAAACTGAAGAATATCTTACTGCCAGGATAGAGATCAGGGCCTCTCTATCACATTCAGATAGTGATTCAGAGGAGGATGATGATAAAGAAGATGTCAATATCTACTATAGGCTGATGTCCAGGTCTGATGAAGAATCCATCTAGGGTAAGTCTGGTCCAGAAAAGGTATTCTCTTTGTCCAAATCATCTTCTGACTCAGATTATGAGACTAGTACAAATTCTGACGGCATCGTCATCTAGTGATGAAGATGTGTCAGAATCTATAGAAGATGTCAATCAATTGATTGAAAGTATGGTGCCCTTCTTGATGCTTTTAAAAGAAGCAAGAAGAAGGCTAAGAATCAGGCTGTGGAGATTATCTCCATTCAGCTAGCTGCTTCTCAGCAGGCTGAGACAACTTCCTTTCTAGATCATAAGGCTAGGGAAATCAGCCAACAGAAAATCATTTCCCTCATTCAGATTGCCACCATCAGATTATAAATAGTCTCATTAGGGATCTTGAAGAGAAACTCTAGAGGGAGAAACGGATAGTGGCTAGTTATTTTAGGACAAGTACAGTGTTTCCCCTGATAAACTCCTTCTTTTCTCAAAATGGTAAGAAGGGGTTGGGATTCACGTGAAGAACAAGAGTTGTATATTCCAAAGGACAAGGCTAAGGTCATGTTCAGCCTCTATCATCCAAGCCTCCCATTCCTTTTAGGAAAGTTCAATTGCCTTTAAACAGGTATGACCAAAAAGGTATTTATGGTCACTAGATGAATGGTAGATCCACTGGTGTGAACAAAGATGTTCACAACTATGGTGGAAAATATAGGAGGGGAATGCGTTCCTTTGAGGCTCCCCATGAGGAAATTCAAATGGCCCATCATGGACCATTTGTATTTGGTGCACCAGCCCCCTCACTCAAGAATGTGGCAGTGGCCAACTCTCAAGACCATTCAGCAAAGACTCAGACCAAGAGTAAGTCTATCAGTAAGACTAAACTGGTTATCACTAATGTTATTAAGATCTAGTTCTCTGCAAAGAAAACTACTATTAATGGCAGTAAGAGCAAGACAAATAAGTCTACTAGAAGACTCACATTTATTCAGATCCTTGCTAAAAGGAACCTGCAGAAGGTTGTTGCTCTTCCTTTTGAACATAAAACTATTGTCATCCTAGCTACCAGACTGGCTTAAAAGAGAAGGTATTGTATTCAAGAGTGCAGGTGTTGTGGCAAAGTGTGGTATTTTGGCTTAGATTTCTAGCACAATACTAATGTGCCAAGAGCAAAAGTTACTCTTCCTGTTAGAAAATATGCAGGAAAAAAGTTCATTTTCAAGACAACCAGAACCTAGGACCCAATAAATATTGGGGTCCTAAGGTAAGATAAATTATGTGGTGCAAGTTAGTCCAAGTACCCATACCCCTATAAAGTACTTGGACAGTGGTTGTTCCATGAAAATTACTGGAACATGGAGCAATATAAAAGAGTACCCTCCAGTGAAGGATGGACCCAAAGTAATCTTTGGGGGTTCAGATAAATGATTGACATGGGGCTATTGTAATATTACCAATGACATTGTCACCATCTCAAAAGTGGCTTATATTGAAGGGTTGTAGCACAACCTGATAAGCATATGACAACTCTATGATCTTAGCTTTTTCATTGCATTCCATAAGGATGAGTGCAAAATCAAGAGGTCATCTTGACAGTCGCTAGGAGTGGAAATGTTTATTTCTTAAACTTTCTATGTCTTAATAAATACTCTCCTATATGTCTAATTGCAAATGAGAAAGTCTCATATTGTGTACAATGGAACAAGAAACTAGCTTATTTGAACTATAAAACCATTGACAAGCTCTTTAGTGAAGAGCTAGTTAGGAATGGTCGAAAGATGAAATGCACCAAGGAAGGCTTTACTCAGCATGACAAAACAGCAAGCAGACCAAAGTTTCCTTCAAGAGCATTGGGACCAAAGACTCTGTGAGGTGTTTATACCTCCTATATATGGACTTGTTTGGTCCTATGCTAGTTCATAGTCTATGTAGTAAAGTCTACAGTCTTGTGGTGCTTGATGACTATTCTAGTATTGCTAGGGTTTTCTTTCGTAAGAAAAAGTCAGGAAACCCTTGACGTCTTCAAGATTTTTGTCATGCAAATTCAGAATGACACATCAAGAATTCTTTTCTCCAAGAACACCACAACAAAATGAGATTGCTGAGAGGAAGAATAGAACTCTCATAGAGGTTGGTAGGACCTTGCTAAGTGACACATCTCTTCGAGAATATTTCTGGGCTGAGGCAATAAATACTAAATGTTATGTCCTTAATAGAGATTTTATCACCAAAAGCCACAAGAAGACTCCCTATGAGATTATGAAGGGCAAAAAACCAAACCTGTCATATCTCAAGATCTTTTGTAGCAAGTGCTATGTTTTGAATAATGGAAAGTCCTAAATGACTAAGTTTTCTGCCAAGTCCTATGATGGGATATTTGTTTGGTACAATAATCATAGTAAGGCATATAAGATCTACAACTTGGAAAGTCAAGTTTTAGAAGAATTTGTTAATGTTGTGTTTGATGAGTCAACTATGATTAACAGTGAGCTGTTAAGCTCCTCTTCTAGACCTGAAGGTATAGCGCTGATGATGGATAAGATAACCATCAAGGAAGCTGCTCCAAATGCCTAAGATAAGAGTGAAGGAGTGTGCATTCCAGAAGAAGTGAAACGCTCATATGATGTGGATGAAGATCAGCAAGATCCAGTCACTGAAGCTCAGGATGCTGAAGGAAGAATGCCTCTAGCTATCAGGCATCTAAGAGTTCATCCAAGAAACCAAATTATTGGTGATGACAACCAAGGAGTGGTGACATCAAACAGAAGTCTTATTACAACAATGTATTCAAGTTTCCTGTCATAGGTTGAGCCAAAAAGATTTGAAGAGGCCAACATAGATCAGTTTTGGATTGTAGCAATGCAAGAGGAACCGAAACAGTTTAAGAGGTGTAAGGTCTGGAAGTTGTATCCTAGACAATAAGGACATAATGTGATTAGAACCAACTGGATTTATAGGAATAAACTTGATGAAAATGGCTTTATAATCAAGAACTATGCTAGGCTGGTAGCTAAGGGGTACAAGCAAGAAGAAAGTTTTGACTTTGATCAAACCTTTTCCCGGTATCAAAGTTGGAAGTCATCATAATTTCCTTTCATATGCTGCATTCAAAGGATTTAAAGTCTACAATATTGATGTGAAGTTAGCCTTCCTGAATGGTGACTTAAAGGAAGATGTCTATGTCGAACAACCTTCATGTTTTGTTGATTCTAACTCCCTTGATTTTGTTTATAGACTTTGGAAAGCTCGATATGGGTTGAAGCAATCCCCTAGAGCATAGTATGAGACATTTTCTAGATTTCTCATTGAGAACAAATTTTCAAGGGGGGAGATAGGAAAGACAATATTCCTAAGGTAATCTAAGGGCAACATCATCCTAGTCTAAATTTATGTAGATGATCTAATTTTGGTCTAATGATGACAACCAATGCTAGAAGTTTGCCAAACATATGCAAGAGAAGTTTGAGATGAGTAGTATAGTGAGCTTAAGTTCTTCTTGGGCCTCTAAGTACGCCAAAAAACTGAAGATGGATTATCCATTTCACAGTCTAAGTTCACTAGGGAGTTGATTAAATAGTTTGGAATGGGGAATGCCTCCACTATAAAAACTCCCATGGGGTCAAGTTTGTATATAAAAAAAGATGAGGCAGGGAATCCTATTGATGAAACTTTGTATAGAGGGATAATTGGCTCTTTTTTACATCTTATTGCATGTAAGTCATACATCATGTATACTACATGTATTTTTGCTAGGTATTAGGCTATCCCTAAAGGATCTTACTACTCGGCTACTGAGATTATTTTGAGGTATATTAAGGGTACACCAAATCTTGTCCTATAGTTCCCTAGGAATAGGTATTTTGAACTAATAGGCTATTTAGATACAAATTTTGCAGGTTGCAAAGAGGACAGGAAGAGTACATTAGACGCCTATCAATTCATGGTAGGAAGACTTGTGTCTTGGTGCAGCAAGAATCAAACTAGTGTTGTAATTTCAAAAGCCGAGTCAGAGTATATCTCAGCAGGTAGCTGTTATGCACAGTTGCTATAGATCCCACATCAGCTCCAGAACTACAACCTTAAAATAATTAACACCCCCATGTTTTGTGATTCTACAAGTGCAATCTCCATTGTTAGGAATCCTCTCTCTCATAGCAGGACTAAGAATATTGTGATTAATGTCATTTTATTATGGAGCATGTGGAGAAGGAAGACATAAGCCTTGAGTTTGTCCCCATAAACAAGCAAGTGGCTGACATCTTTAATAAGCCATTAGATGAAGTCAATTTCAACACCTTCAAGTTTGAGTTTGGTATGTTGAACTTGGTTTAGCTCTAGTTGCTCCTAATTTTATTTTGTTGCAGGATTTACTTTGTTGTGGGTTGATAAGTCTTTCAAGTGGTATCAAGACTTTCAAGACTTTAACTTGATATCAAGGATTACATAGACTGAATTGTCCATTAGAGAAGATGACAGCAGTTGCTCCAGTTGAGGATCAGCAAGTCACGATGATCCTGTTGAGGGGGAGCAAGTCCGGCAGCTGCAATTGTGGATCAACGATCAACACTGCTGATCAGTATGTCCTCAAGACAATGCACAAACTAAGGGGGAGATCATAACTACTAGATTATTGCTGTTGAGAAGACAAAGCTGTTGTAGTAGAAGAGGAAAAGCCAACACCTCCCTGACTACAATTGTATTATGTAGAAGTTTTAAGTGGTATGAGGAGTGGAATTAGCTCAAGTGGATCACTGATAGTAGCTAGCTCAAGTGGATCAATGGACAACTCAAGTGTCAAGTGGTTATAGCGAAGTGTTGTATTAGTGGTATCAACATAAGAGGTATGTTCTCTAGCCAACTCGTTTGATCACTAGTGTACTAGAATTAAGCTAGGGTCAAGAAGTGAATCCTCCCATGATCCTTTCACCACCCTCATTAGATAACTTTTTTAACAAGCCAGAAAGGGGGAGATATGGAAGCAATACTTCGAAAAATAAGTGAATATTACTGGAAAAAACAATTCAAGTAGTATGAGCTGTGCAATAACTACATGTTGATACATTACATATTGACATTCAAAGAGGTATGGGGAAAATTCTTTTAGTGGTTTGAGGAAAGTGCTCCATTTAATTATTAAATGGTATGAGGAAAGTGCATTTTACTTGAGCAAATGCTCAAGTGCTATGAGAAAGCAATGACTTGACATGTTGTGTCAATGCATTTAAATGGAAAACATTGAATTGTTATACTGGTAATTCAAGTGGTATGTGAGAGCTACATCTGCTAGCTTACAACTGCTTTGAATTCTCAAGTGGTATGAGAAAGCTATATTTGCTAGCTGACAGCTGCTTTTAATTTATATGATTTATGTGTTAATGCTTCTTAGTATTGTTGTGTGTTCTGCCTTTTTCAAATACGGTGAGATTATTTGGAATATTGTCCTCAATGTTCTCTAGATTTGAAGAGGCATCACAATCAATACTAAGAGCATAATTTTATTTGATGTATGTTCAAGTTCAACATGTGCAGGATGTTCCTTAGAATACGTTTAGATAGGTTTTCTAAGTGATTGTGATAAGTGGTCACAAGGAAGAAAGGTGGAGAGACAAAAAATTATCTAAGACCACAGGCATCGAGTGAAGCCAGTTCACTCAATGCCAGAAGTCAAGGAAGGATGCTGGAAAGACAAAAATTTGTTGAAGTACACAGGTGTTGAGTGAAGCCAGTTCACTCAATGTCAAATGCCAAGAAGTGCTGAGTAAAGCATGGACAGTCAAAGTCTAACAGTTTGGAAAGCAGTTTTGCGGCTAAGTCCACAAGCATTGAGTGAAGGCAGTTCACTCAACACCATATAACAAGAGGTGTCGAGTAAAGCTCGGTATGTCAAATCATCAACATTAGAAAGGAAGAAAATCGACTAAGTCCATAATCATTGAGTTAGGATAGCTCAGTCCACACCTGAAGAAAGAAGCATTGAGTCAAGCTCAAGTAGTCAAAGCCTTTGAAGAATTTGCTAAGAATTCTGGCCAAGTCCAGAAGCATTGAGTGAGGACAGATCTCTATATGCCCCAAGAAGAAAGCGTCTACAGACTATTGTTCAGCTAAAGCTTAAGAATATATAAATAGAATAATCTGTCTAAGTCCAGATGCGTTGTGTGAGGACAATGTAACGCCCCCGATTTTGTGATATTTAGTTTAATTCATTATTTGGCTTGTTTATGACTTCAGGGCATTACGTTGATGCATTTTAGGCATTTGTCGTTATTAGAGCGTGTTTTTAGCTCTTAGGTTTTCTTTGTGTAGCTGGGTTTATCCTATTTACAAGATTTCCTAGCAAGCCGAGTATGTTTTGGTGACTCGGTGGAGCGTCTTTGGGAATGCTTTTGTTTTGGCTTCGGGAGGTGTTTACCCAAGTTTGGTTCATCGAATCTTAATTTCTACTGCACTGTTGGGTTCGTAGCATCAGTCTTTAGCTACGGTGCGTTTTTTGTAAAATATCGGGTAAGTTTTGTTTTCGGGTCGTTTTGACGTTTTATTTAATTAATTATGTGATCCTATAATAAAATAATCGGATGAAGTAGTATAAATAGAAACCCATCGCTTCAAACCCTATTTATTTGTATCCCTCGTGAAACTGTCATCTTGTTGCGGAAGAACGAGAGAGATGTAATTTCCAAAGCCTTTGGCTGCCGATTTTTGGAGTTTTGGTGCTCGATTTCTTCTTTGGAGAGTGGATACGGGTAGATCTCGCATAGATCTATGTTTCTACGGTAAGGTTTTCTAGTTTCTTGCACTTCTAGAGGTCTACGTAGGCGGTTTTGACCCTCTTTCGTCCTCAAAAGTTTCAGGAAGTGTTGCTCAGGAAGTTTCAGGAGCGTTTATGTGGCTGGATTGGCGATTTGAGGCAAGTGGTGACTTCATCCCCTTACCAAGCATGTCTTTTCATGTAAATATTCCTTACTCTTCTTACATTGTAGTTGTTTTTGGGAATAGGGTTAGATCTGGCCTTTTTCCGATCAGTTTTATGGTATCACTTTTTTCGTCCAAGTTCAACAAGCATTTGATTCATTGTATTAGCTTCATTGTCCAAGTTTTCAGTTTGGAGCGGTCTGAGTTCGTAGAATTAAAGCTAATTCATCTAACAGAATTCGGCGAATAGAAGAATTTCTTCGAATGGAGTTCGAAGAATAAATCACAAATCGTCGAACGGAATTCGTCAAACTGAGCCAATTCGTTGAACGGAGCAAGATTCATTAAGTGCAACCCCCAGGCGTTGAGTATAACCCTTAGGCATTGAGTATTGCCCTTAGGCATTGAGTGTAGCCTTAGCACTAAATCAAATTTCAATCCTATGTCCAAAAGCATTGAGTTCATTGAGCGCACTCAACGCGGCGTTGAGTGTGATGAATACACTCAACGCCTTGCTGTGAGGTCTGAGACGCTAAGTGTAAAAGCGTTGAGTGCACTCAGCGCGACGTTGAGTTTGCTGCATACACTCAACTCCATCGGAATTTAACGCTGAGTCAAAAATCGTTGAGTGTGCTACATATACTCCACGCGGCGTTGAGTGTTCTATATACACTCGATGCCATCAGGAAATCTTGGAGTCTAAGTGTAAAAGCATTGACACCGTTGAGTGAGCTTTACTCAATCAACACCGTCACTTTTTTTCGGCAAGTTAAGTAAAAAGTGTCAACAGCGTTGAGTGAGCTGAACTTATTCAACACTGTCACTTTGTCTCTATAAATCTAAGTGTTATAACATCAACAGCGTTGAGTGAGCTGAACTCACTAAACACCGTCATCTGTTTTTGGCAGTAAGTGTTTTAGCGGTGAGTTGATGAGTCCAAATATTACACTAGTTTTTGGACTCACCTGGGCTAGTTTAATCGTCGTAGCACTGCACTTGAGAGCTATAACTACTTATATTTGCTTACATGCCTATTTCATGATTAAGTGCACTTTAGGCCCGTTTCTGTGTGCTTTATTTATTTCAGTGTTTTTGTTCTTTAGCCATGTCTTGAGAATGTGGGGTGCACTTTTGGTGGACTATCTTCCTCTTCTGCTGGTGCAGGGTTTGTGTGCGTGCTCTGAAACCGCTCGGGAGACCCCAACGATATAGGAACATTGCGCACGACCAGTGGACTTACTGCGCACGACCACTGGTCGTGCGCCACTGATTGTGCACATTACATTCTCCTTTTTCCTAAATCTGCCCGGGTAATCGCACGAGCACTGACCGTAGTGTGCACGACCACTAGTCGTGCGCCACTGCTCGTGCGTGTTTACCCCTTGCTTTATGCAAATCTGTCCTAGCCAATCGCACGATCAGTGGATTCAGTGCGCACGACCACCGGTCGTGCGCCACTGATCGTGCGCATATCTACTGATATTTCTATCCAAGTTGCAGGTTTAATTGGAAATTACGCACGATCATCGACCTACAATGCGCACGACCACTGGTCGTGCGCCACTGATCGTGCACTATTCTTTTGCTGCCTCTGTATTTAAGGGCCTGCTCCCCGATTAAGGTCAAGACCCGTCATTTTCTGCGATCGGTGAGTGCGCGAGAAGTGTCATTCTACTTCTCCAGTTGCTCCATCACCTCCACCTTCATCGGGAGTCCATAGCCGGCAATTCCGAAGCTTTCCAAACCCTCCGGCGAAACTCCCGGCCATTGATGACCTCAACTCCAAGCTTTCCACTGCTGTTGGAGAAGAAGACACCCTAGAGAACGAACTCAAAGGCCTTCGAGGTGACAGCTCGTTGGTATCGGAAGCCTCCTCGGACTAAGCCCGGAAGCGGATTGAAAACTCGCTATTCCGGCCACGACCTGCAGTGGATCTTCACCCTCTATTGGTTTACTCCTCTTCCCCTTCCTCTGTTGTATGGAATGATATAACATTGTAATGAACTACATGTTTTATTCTATATCTAATGGGATGTTTGTAGTTTTCTTATGCTTGTAAGTTGTGTGTGTGAATGCGCCTCGCCCACTGCACATCCACTCCATACCCTTGTTTCACCCGATTGCACTCCGTAGAAGAAAACTTCCACCCATTAGCTTTTCGGCCACTCCCCCAACCGAAGTTCCGCATCGCGGCCGATACACTCACCTCTCCTTATGAAGCGGTTCCTTCGACCCGCATAGCTTTAATTAGTTTATTAGATCATGCAACCACAATCTCTCAAGTCCCCTTTTTACTCTTTTTCTAAGTATAACCCTCATAACAATATTTTTTGAATTGTTGCCGCTCTATGCTAATTGCATTCCTCAAGAGACCGACACTCTGGGATTTATTCCCAAACTTTATTACTTGTGCGACCGGTGAACTTGCCGATTTACATGCATCAAGTTTTTGGCGCCGTTGCCGGGGAATACAACTATAGAGCGTCTCTGGGTGACTGAAAATATTGTTATAAGAGTTCGTGTTTTTGACTTCTGTTTCCTTGTCTAGTGTTTGACGCAGTGAATGCAGGGTCGAGCCACAAGAGAGCTTGTCAACTACGACCTAGAGATCGAACGTACTATCTTAGTGTGAAGACGCGCCGCAGCCATCACTTTTGCCCCAATGGGCGACCAGCTGAATATTGATGCAGGCAACCGAGTTGGAGGGATACCTCATGGCGACAGAAATGGCGATTAAAATGAATTGAACCCTCCCCAGGTCCGCACCATGAGGGATTATACTACACCTACTGTCGGGAGCATTTACCACGGTTTCGGACCTGCTATCACCAACTAACAGTTCGAGATTAAACCAGCTATCCTGAATATCATTCGGAACAATGCTCAGTTCTCCGGAATGGACACTGAAGATGCACATCTTCACCTTGAAGAATACTCTGAAATTTGCGCCACGTTCCGCTATGATGGAATCCTAGACAAAATAGTCAAGCTCTGCCTCTCCCCTTTTTCATTAAGGGACAAAGCTAAGACATAGCTTCACTCCCTCCCACCTGGAACAGCGACCACCTGGGTGGCTTTGACCACAAAATTCCTAGCTAAGTTCCATCCGGTAGATCGGATCGTGAGCATGAGGCGTGCATTAACCAACTTCCGGCAAGCCGATCAAGAAAGTTTAGCTGAAGTTTGGGAGCATTTCAACGAGCTGATGAGGAAGTGCCCTAATCATGGATTCCAAACGTGGAACCTCGTCGAAAGATTCTACTTCGCTATTGATCCCCACCACCAAGCCATGATTGATGCCGCCTCCGGAGGAACAATCTTGAACCTTGCTCCAGATGATGCTCTGAGAATCTTACAAGACACCGCCACCCACAACGCTTACTGTACCGCTGGAAGAAACATCCCACGAAGCACAAGTGGAGTATTTGCCTTGGATATCCCTAAGCCCGCCACCGCCGCCCCAGTGATGGCAATCTCATGCCAAGGGTGCGGAAGCACCGACCACCACAACTTTGAATGCTTAGTAGTCGAGGTACCAGACGAATCTTCTTTTTTGAATGAGTCAGTTAATTTTGTAGCCAATCAAAAAAGGGGAGTGCCTTACGGAAACACATACAACCCGGGGGTGAGAAACCACCCCAACTTTTCTTGTAATCCAAGCGCATCTGGCCAAAGATGGCAACCAGGGCAGCATCAAAACGATGTGTATGCCTCCGGAAGACAACCACGGCCGCCTCAACCAAATTATTCCCAAGGGCCCCCTGTCGTTAAAAAAAAGTTCTTTGGAAGAGATGTTCGAGAAATTCCTTGAAATTTCCCAAACCAACATGACAAATCAAGCCGCCTCGATGCGTAAACTGGAGGCACAATTTGAACAATTGGCCCAAGAGGTTTCCGAGCACACCCAAGGAACCTTACCTTGTAACACCGAAAAGAACAACCATGAACAATGTAAAAGCCTTGGGGAGGAAAATTTGGGAAACCGCAAAGAACTCGTCATCAATTGTAAAATAAAGAACGTCGAAACCCCAGCATTATGCGACTCTGGGGCATCCAGCAACATCCTCACTTTGCAAGATGTTGCGAAGATGCACCTACAAGTCGACATTGAAAATCGGAAGTCGCTTATCTTAGCGAATGGCAATTTGGTTGACACCGAGGGAGGTGTTCGGGAAGTCGAAATCGAGGTCCACGGAAAACGTATAACCACAGACTTCCTGGTTTTGGGACCAAGGGAAAATAACTCTATTCTTATATTAGGAGTCCCATTCTTGACGTCCAGTGGCGCATCCCTCTACTTTTCCAAAGGACGCGTCACTTGGCCGACCGAAGATTCCGCCCTCGATAACACATCCATACATTCCTCTCGCATCCAAAATAACAATTTTCTGAGTGTCACAGATACCAAGATAGATTCAGGACTCCCAACATTGGAAGAAGCACATCTGGAAGAGAAGACAAAGAAAGGACTGTCTCAGGAGATAGATGAGAATCAAGAGCTATTAGTCAGAGAAGAGATCGAGTCCGCCAAAGCCACTGCTGCATTTCTACTTCCAGCCAACTATGTTTTTGAGTATGGCGAACCGAGTTTTATTCGGGAGAAATCCCTAGACACTTATTTGTATAACACTGTTGATAACTCTGTTAAGAGATCTGTAGCTTGGGTAGATCCGGTCGCCGTCACGGTGCCGGACAGGACACAACAAACCACAAAAATAGGAAAACCCATAGACTACATCCATTGGAAGTTTCCACGGTGGAGAAACTGAAAGTGGCAATGAGTTTACGCGACGAGCTCTACGCTGCCTTCCAACACGAGAAAGAGTGCAATCGGAGTCAAGGGAAAACCCCTACCCCCAATGCAAAAAGACAATCTATTGTCCCATCACACCCCACCGGAGAGACTTATAACAAATCTGCTTATAGCTGATTGCAACACCATCATTCCACTTACCCTCCTCTTTCTGTTTTCTCGCTGTATTCGGAACGCTGGTTCGCTCTGTTTTTATTTCTTCCTTTTTCAACTGCCAATAACTCTTTATTATAACTGCTAATAAAGTTATTTGGTCCACCTTAAGGATGGTATACAAAAGGGCTTTCGGGAGACAACCCAAGTTGGACCATTTGGTCCTGTGCTGTGTTATATGAGTATCTATATATATATATATATATATCTGTGTGTGTGTGTGTTTGTGTGTCCATATTTTGTTTTACGTGCATAATTCAATCGCAGGTGCAGGAATTTTTGAGGCGCGGTAGCTTGACCGCACTTGGACATCTCGTCGCACGACCGGTATGCTCAATTTTGAGCATAGGTACTTCTTACCCTAGCTCTTTTCCACATTTGGAATGCTTTTTGTTACTAGTTTTCGAATTTATGTCTGGGGGGAGAACATGTCTGTGGTCACTACACAACACATTTTGTTGCATACCACTCTCTTGTTTAGTTATTTCATGATCTCTGTCGCACACACTGAATCACCCACACGAGTGCGCTGTTATCCACGCGCGCAGCTCGAGACAAATGTATTGTTTTTGTGTAAACTTTCAAATAGTGGTGCTGGCTTCGGATTTCAGGATAGAGTAGTTCGAAAATCATGCAGTGCTCCTAATCGAGTACTCATGGTTCGTGTAGAACTAGTATAGATTTAATTTTTCTTTGTGCTCGTAGATTTTTATTTTTCTACAGATGTAAATATTGTTTGTACTACTCAAAAATATGAATCTGGAGTAATCGAACGATAATTTAGGAATGTGTGTAGCCGCCACTAGACTCGTATTGCTCGAGTCGGGAGGAAGGATCATCTTTCTCGGTGGCTAATAACTTACCCTAAGCTACTCTTGAAGCATTGGTGCCCGGTTAGTCAAGAGTTAGCATGACGTAGCCATCATTTTGGCTAGTTTGAGCCTTGTTTAACATTTCCTACCCGTTAACTGTTGCATGCCAAATTTGTGCCTACCCCTTCTTTGATTCAGCTCCACTCACATTCACCAAGGTCTGAAGCTCAACCCCCCATCGCAATCAAATGCTTGAGCTTGTTTGAATTAATTATTTTGATGATGTTGTGATATGTGGAAATAGTGTAATTTGGTGATGAATTCGTAAACTTTTTGATTGCTTCGTTTGGGGATTGCAAACGAAGAAAGAAAAAGAAGAAAAGCGAAAAATAAAAATCTGAAAGGTTTGCTATGAGAATTATATCCCTATCCTATTTATTGATTTTGGTCGGGTTAGGCTGTGTGCACGCCCGTTTTCAAGCTAAGTTTGGGGGTGTGTTACACATACATTTCTAAGTGGATGTATTGGTTTACGTTTTTGTTTGCTCGCTTTGGTTGCGTGTAGCCTTCATGTTTATCATTGAGTACCAAATCTTAGGCTAAGCCCCATTCTCTCCTACAAGTCCTACTGATTCACGCTTGAGTCTAACACGCGCAGTGGAGAGAGTGTGAACGTGCAAGCGTGTGGTCACCGACATTGATGGATATCTTTGGAGGTGATCACGAGCTCCGGTCTTTGGCAATGCTCACCTTAGTGGCCTACCTACTTTCTTCCTACACATGATCGCAAGATTCTCCAAAATTCTAATTTTGAGCAAATACAATATTTATTTACGCCCATCGAATAGTTTAAACTACGTAGTATAATTAAAAAGTTTTTCTATTATATCTTCTATACCCATGATGTATTTGATTTCTCGTCTTACTTTTTTTTTGAAATCTCTGAGCTAGCTAGCTATTTTCTAGTCCACGGAGTGATTGTTTGCTCGGGACATGCAAATGGTTAAGTCTGGGGGTGTGATGACTCCAATTATTACACTGATTTTTGGACTCATCTAGGCCACTTTTATCATCTTAGCACTGCACTTGAGAGCTATAACTGCTTATATTTGCTTACGTGCCTATTTCATGATTAAGTTCACTTTAGGCCCGTTTCTGTGTGCTTTATTTGTTTCTGTGTTTTTGTTGTTCTTTAGCCGTGTCTTGAGAATGTGGTGTGAACTTTTGGTGGCCTATCTGCCTCTTCTACTGGTACAGGGTTCATGTGCGTGCTTCGGAACATCTCGGGAGACCCCGACAATATAGGAACACTGCGCATGACCAGTGGACTTACTGTGCACGACCACTGGTCGTGCGCCACTGATCGTGCGCATTACATTCTCCTTTTTCATAATTTTTCCCGGGTAATCGCACGAGCATTGGCCGTAGTGCGCACGACCACTAGTCGTGCCCCACTGCTCGTGCGCGTTTACCCCTTGCTTTCTGCAAATCTATCCTAGCAAATCGCACGATCAGTGGATTCACTGCGCAAGACCACCGGTCGTGCGCCACTAATCGTGCGCATATCTATTGATGTTTCTATCCAAGTTGCTGTTTTAAATGGAAATTGCGCACGATCATCGACCTACAGTGCGCACGACCACTAGTCGTGTGCCACCGATCGTGCGCTCTGCTTTTGCTGCCTCCATATTTAAGGGCTTGCTCCGCGATTTAGGTCAAGACCCGTCATTTTTACGATAGGGGAGTGCGCGGGAAGTGCCATTCTACTTCTCCAGCTGCTCCATCACCTCCACCTTCATCGGGAGTCCATATCCGGCTATTCTGAAGCTTTCCAAACCCTCCGGCGAAGCTCCCGGCCATTGACGACCTCAACTCCCAGCTTTGCACCAGAGTTGGAGAAGAAGACAACCTAGAGAATGGACTCGAAGGCCTTCGAGGTGACAGCTCGTTGGTACCAGAAGCCTCCTCGGACTGAGCCCGGAAGTGGATTGACAACTCGCTATTCCGGCCACGACCTGTGGTGGGTCTTCACCCTCTATTGGTTTACTCCTCTTCCCCTTCCTTTGTTGTATGGAATGATATAACATTATAATGAACTACATGTTCTATTCTATATCTAATGGGATGTTTGTAGTTTTCTTATGCTTGTAAGTTGTGTGCGTGAATGCGCCTCCCCCACTCCACATCCACTCCATACCCTTGTTTCACCCGATTGCAGTCCGCACAAGAACACTTCCACCCATTAGCTTTCCGGCCACTCGCCCGACCGAAGTTCGGCATCGCGGCCGATACACTCACCTCTCCTTGCGAAGCGGTGCCTTCGACACGCATAGCTTTAATTAGTTTATTAGATCAAGCAACCACAATTTCTCAAGTCCCCTTTTTACTCATTTTCTAAGTATAACCCTCATAACAATATTTTCTGAACTATTGCCGCTCTATGCTAATTGCATTTCTCGAGAGACCGACACTCGGGGATTTATTCTCAAACTTTATTACTTGTGCGACCGCTGCGCTTGCCGATTTACACGCATCAGTGAGCTGAACTCACTCAATGCCATCGTCTGATTCTTGCTGCTGTGTTTTTGCGTTGAGTGTGTTGAGTTGTTGCGTCGAGTGAGTTGACTGCACTCGACGCAGCGTCGAGTGTACTCGACTCTTTTTTCTTAGCTTTGTGTCCTTTCACCGATTTGACGTGTATCACTAAGGCTTAGTCTTGCCAGGCTAGACTCGCCGATTTTCTGCTGAATTTGTTGAGTTGGGGTTTATGGGTATTTGGATACATGAGGTTGGTTTGGTTGGCTTGGTTTCATGAATCATTACACCCAGGCATGTTTGGGTCTTGTTTTTGGGCTATTGGGTTGTGTTGGATCAGATGGCCACCACCGCAGACCCTTTTTTGAGATGTTTGTGTCTGTTTGTTCGGATTTGACCGATTTGGTCCCGACTCAGATCCGGCTGCGTTACGGTGTTAATGATTCACGTGTTTATTGACCCTTTGCCACATTTTTGTTTACTATTGATAATTCTTTTGTTCTTTCTGCATTTCCTCGCAGATTATTTCAGGAATATAACTCCGTTCGCACTTGTTGCAAATTTCATTACCTTTTAACTTTATAACTTAACTCTTCGTTCTAAATCTCTTGTTAGTTTGTTGTGCTTTCCTTGACTGCTAATCATGCTTGGGATTAGTAATCTTGCTACTCCCTTGTTTAATGATAGTTTTGTTTGCCACTTGTGTTTTTCTTGCTGAGGTGTTCTTTCTTTGAATGCCTCAGGTTCTGAGTAGTAGCCGATTGAGCGGCTAGGTTTGAAGTTTTCTAGTGGATTGCAGTGTTGCTGAGTTTCCTCTACCTTGAAAGGTAGTTCTTGGTTATTTTCTTGTTAGTACAGACACTCATACTGACCAGTGGGTGCGTGTCAATTTGTTGATGCCCACTGCTGGTTTTCTTTAGAATTGCAGAATACTCTTCTAAGCTGATAGTTTTGCCTTTTGTTTTTGTTTTTACTTTCTCTCTGAGAATGTTTTATACTAGGTTACATGTTAGGTATTTTCACTTTTAAAGCATTACAACTTATACATCGTACATCTCATATTTTCAAAATTAAAATACTATTTTATATCTAACGTAAAGACTATTTCTTTACTTATAATAAATCTAGGGTCTTGCATGACATGAGTTATCCTTTGGAGATGTTTTATACTCATATATGGTGTTAATCAACATAACCAAAGTATTTTTTGTAGCGTATAACTATACTTTTACACATGGACTAGTTGATCCACTGTGCTGAGGGATACGACCATCCAACTTAAACTTGTTTTTGCTTAATAACTTATGGTTTTCATATAAACCGTAGAGTTTGGGGTTTTGCCTAAGCGCATGCAGTTATCCCCTACACGGCGTGGCAACACGGTGCATATTTTCTCTTGCTCTGATATAACTTAAATGTTGAGAAAATGCGGGTTGTGACAGTTGCTATCAGAGGGAGGTTGCTTTGACAATTGTTCGTGCAACCTTCTCTTATTAGTGTTAGTTGTCTAGTGTCATTTCGTACACACACTGATGTGTCATCAGTACATCTTGGCTGAAGCATGAACACTACACTCATAGCATGATAAGAAGTATATGGGGCATATTATGTAGTATGTGATGCATAATATGTGTTTGTATTTGGATCCACCATAGGTGGCAACATGTGATGGTTATGTAGTATGGGATGCGTAACCATCTTCACATGGTTGCTGTTGGGTACATTGGAATATATGTACCTGATTTGAAGAAGCCTCACCCTACTCAATGATATAAATCAAAGTGTATTTGATATGCTTTGAGTTTATGTGTGCAGGTTAAGTAATTGCAGGGAAAGCATAAAAGTTTCTAAGTCCATGTGTCGACACCCAGAAGAAAAGTGTCGACACTTAAGAAGGCTTGTGTCGACACCTAGAGAAGTTGTGTCGACACTTGGAGTAATTGTGTCGACACCAGGAAGGCAGAGTCGATACCAGAAGAAAAGTGTCGACACATACAGGTTGTGTCGACACACAGTGAAGAATTGTCAACATTATCTGTGTCGACACTTAGAGGTAGTGTCGACACCCAGAGAAACTTTGTCGACAGCAAAAGTGTCGACACTAGGAGGCTGTGTCGACACTCAGCAAACTTCAACAAAGTTCAAGTACATGTGTCGACACTAGGAGGTTGTTTCGACACTCAGCAAAACTTCAACAAAGTTCAAGTACATGTGTCGATACTAGGAGGCTGTATCGACACTCAGCAAACTTCAACAAAGTTCAAGTACATGTGTCGACACAAGAAGATGTGTCGACACTCAGAAAAGTTTCAACACATGAGGGAATGTGTTGACACAAAGGAGATGTGTCGACACTTAGCAAAGTCTCAACACAAGAAGATGTGTCGACACAAAGGTGTTGTGTCGACACACAACAGAAATCAACTAAGTATTGAAGAAGTATTTGTGTCAGTACACTCAACCAGTGTCGACACATTCAACAGAAGGCTTATGTCGACACACAGGATTAGTGTCGACACATTCTGAAGAAGCATTGTCTAGAAGATATTACAATAACACAAGGAGTTGTGTCGACACCTTGAAGGCTAGTGTCGACACTTAGTCTACTTGTGTCGACACTTTCTCTATTTGTGTCGACACATAAAGACTATCTATCTTGACACTTTCAGACAGTGACAGAGATTTCAAGAAGTGACTGGATGACTTGACATCTGCCATTTCAACCGGTCAACTGCAACTGTCAGAGCCGTTAGGAAGTTGTTAGAAACCGGATTAGTCGGTCACCATGGAGAAAGCTTATTTAAAGACCCTTCTCCTTCAACAGAAAGAAGAATGATCAGAGGATCAAGGAAGTGAAAAACAACACAACAAGAAGAAGACCTTCAAGAGAAGATCTGATAAGTTGGAGAGAGAGAGAGCTCGTTCTAAGAAGACCAGTTGTTGAACCAGGCTGATAAGGAAGATTCAGATTGAAATCAGAATCTCAAGTCAGCAGTTGATTGAAGATCATCTGCATAGAGATACAACCCTACTGTATTCTAATTCAAGAAGCTTTGAAGAAAGCCAAGGGAGGTTGATCTCTGCCAAGTTCTTCCAAGAACTCATCAAGAAACCAGTCAACTCATCTCTCTCTTTCAGAGTTGTGGTTATAAATTTTGTAAACATTATTTTCTGTAGGATCCTAAGGGATCTGAGCTGTAAGTCATTTTATAAAGGCTGAGTGTAGGAGACAGTGTGCTCTGAGTGTAGGTCTTGTTGAAGACTGAGGTAGGGCCTAGTGCCTGAGTTGTAGGAGACTTTGTTCTCTGAGTGTAAGTCTTGGTGAAGACTGAGTGGTAGGACTTTTGTGCCTGAGTTGTAGGAGTGGGATCACTCTGAGTTGTAGGAACCTGTTTGGGGTTCTGAGTTGTAAGATCTGAGGATCTGAGAAGAAGTGGAGAAGTTAGGCCGAATCTAGTACACTACTAGATAGGCGAAGGGGGAAAGTGGATGTACCCAGACCTTGGGGAACCATTATAAAATCTGTGTGTACTCTGTGTGTGATTAATTCTGTGATTGTTGTAAGTTTTGTGTTGAATTGCTGTAGAGAATTGCAAATACAGCTTGAAAGGGGTAAACTAGATCTGATATACTCTAGAGGGGGGTGAATAGAGTATATGGTGCTTTTTAAAACACAAAGAAAACTTTTGCAAAGCTTTACAATAAATTGTTGTAATGAGTGTAAGCAGGGAAGCAGAAATAAAACTAATCAACAAACTAAGCTATGCAGAAACTGAGCATAAGAAAATCTAGGCCAGACACAGAAAGAAAACATGCAAAACCAGATGACACAAGGAATTATAGTGGTTCCCCAACTTGGGTACATCCACTCTTCTACCACCCTAGGTAGGAATCCACTGCAGGATGAGTTGATCAGGTGTCCTGGGCACCAATGAGCTTTTGATAAGGTGCTCAAAAACCAAAACAGATTTTTTGATCAGGTGTCTTGCCACCAATGAGCTTTTGACAAGGTGCTCAAAAACCGGATTCAAACTTTTGAAGGGAGTTTGAAAAACCCTTTACAGAGTGGGGGTGAGAGAGTGATGGGAGTCTTCTCTTTTCTCAAAACAACTGAGAAGACTAAGTGGATTGATTTCAAAGCTCCCCTGAGTCCTTGATCTTCAGGAAGATGAGCTTTGCTGAGGGTGATAGGCCTTCAAAGATAGATCTCCAGCAAAAGATGATTTCAGCAAGCTGAAATGTTGAGTGTCTGGAGTCTTGAAATGATGTTGGCCTTGAACACTTGGAGAGCTGAAGAGATCTGAAGATTTGTTTGAAAGCTTGATCTCTTTGATGAGTGTTCTTCAGAATTCTTGTTGACAGAATATTTTCAAAAGGGTCTCTGTATATTGAGTTGTGTCCTGTTCTTGTCAATCTCTATACTTGATTCAAAAAACATTCTCTTTTATTCTCTGTGTCTGAATAGGATATTACTCTGTCAAAGATAGCCGTTGGTCTGCATTGATTACAGCCTTAATTGCATAATTTGTTCTGAAGGAAAGTCCACTGATTTGTTCCTTGAAAATCCCTTGAAACTTGCTCCAGAAGTAAATGCAAACGGCTGGCAGATCTTCTGAATTAAATGCAGAATAACTTCTATCTGATTTGAATTTGAATTCTGAAAGATAACTAAAATCGTCGAACTGAGCTCTGCTATCGTCGAGCTGAGCTCAGCGACCTGGAAACTGCAAGCAGCAACATAATCGTCGATCTGAGCTCAAAGATCGTCGAACTGAGCTCAGAGATAAGGATCCAGTGCAGAGTCAAAATCGTCGACCTGAGCTCAGCGATCGTCGAATGGAGTTCGACGATATTGAGAAGTTGAGATCAGCGATCGTCGAGTGGAGCTCGACGATCTGTCGAAGTTGAGCTAGATGATCGTCGACCGGAGTTCGACGAAACATCGTGCTGAGCTCGACGATTTGACTTAGTCTCCAGAAAAACTTTGGTCTTCATGGCAGCTTCCAAACCTAGACTCCTGATCCCTTAGACTCAATTCTAATTGACCTATTAAGCTATACAGAAGGTCAAACACAGATTCCTAGAGACATAGTGATCCTGACCCAAATTAGTAATAGGGTGTTCCAACAATCTCCCCCTATTTGGGTTAGGAAAACTATTTACAGACTTTGAAAATCAAACAACATCATACAATCAGAAAAATACAAAAACAATAGTAGCCAGACATTACAGAACCATCACATAGATATATATATATATGTCATCCAGATATCAGTCAGAAAAACCAAAAATTGTCACCTTACAGAGTTACTCTTTCTCTTTGCCTTTTACCAACTTGATTTCTCTGTTAGGATCTAAAGCTTGTTGTTTGGATCTGGTATCATCAGCTGCACCCAAATAAATTTGCTTTGATGTCCTGGGAACCACTACAGCTGGATGCAACTCCATGTACCTGTCTGCATCAAAAAATTTACTGGAGGCATATCTTTCTAGTTCTTTCTGTCTTTGTTCTGACATTGTAGATATATTGGAGGTGTCTAGGCCTTGCTCTTTGGCTTTCTTTATCTGATCTAAAGCAGCCAACTCTTTCATTCTAGCAGTCCAAGCAACAGGATTCCTCTCAGGGTCCTCAAATGGAACAGGTGGCTCATACCTGTTGGAAGAAGTATCTTGAGGAGTCCTGGCAGTCATAGTTTCTCTGAGCTTATAGGGGAATGGACCTGAAGTTGTATCAGAAGGAACATGTCCTCCCCTGGAATAAGGATGCTGCCTGGAATGCCCTTTGGAGTAAACCTGAGTCTCTCTTTGATTTCCCCTATATCCTCCCCTTCTAGAGTAAGAGCCCCTAGACTGGCTTTCCCTTTGATATGTTCTAGCATGAGGTTGTTAGGGAGCCTGGCTTCTAGCTGGGCCTGATCTTGCAGATCTGCCACCTGCACCTGCATCAGGTGGAGGTGGTGGAGGAGGAAGGATGAGGGTGCTTGAACTGGGAGGAGTCCTTAACAAACTTTCTTTTCTTCTTCATAGCCTTTAGTTGATTCTTAGAGAACTGCATCCAATGCTCAGTAATTGGACAGTTGTGCAGAATATAGTAAGGAACATCATTATCATCTCTAACTTTGGCAGGAGGAACCCTCTTCATTGCCTTACTTCTTGCCTTCCTTTTCCTTGCAATGGTAGCAGAAGAGTCATCAGAATCTGTCTTAAAATCATCAGAGTCAGAGCTCTGGGCATCATATATAGCATCTATCTTCTTCATAAGATCTTTCTTCAGTTGCATTGCAGCAGATGGGGCAGAAGCAGAAGGGCCAGCAGCAGGTATAGCAGCAGATACAGCAACAGATACAGGAACAGATTCAGCAGATACAGGAGCAACAGCAGAGACAGCACTAGTTACTTCAGGGATTTTGGCAGCAGCAGGTTCAGAAACAACAACAACATCTACAGCAGGCTCAAAAACAACAGCCTCTGTCATCAGAGAATCCTGGGA
Source organism: Platanthera guangdongensis (assembly GCA_039583875.1). NCBI lineage: Eukaryota > Viridiplantae > Streptophyta > Magnoliopsida > Asparagales > Orchidaceae > Platanthera > Platanthera guangdongensis. The sequence continues at coordinate 68,054,071 of CM077163.1, read as the reverse complement.
AATGAGCTCATCAGCAGCAGTTGGAACATTGTCTTCTTCAGCAGCAAAAACAATATCAGAAGTAGATACAGCCTTGTCTTCAGCAGCAGCAGCAGCAGTCATCACTGAGAGTATAAAGGAGGAAAGAATGTTGGGGTCACAGCAAGCAGAGAGAGGCACCAGTGCCTTGGACAAATCCTCTGGGGGCTGGACAACAAGAACTTCTGGCAGACAGCTGTAGAATGCAGGATCAAATGCAGATAGCAAAGACCTTAGGTCTATTGCTAAGACTGGAGTAGGCACAGCAACTGGAGCAGAAGATACAAACACAGCAGCAGCAGCAGCAGCAGCAGCAGAGCAGCAGAAGCAGAAGCAGTAGCAACAGCAGCATGAAGGCTGGCTTCATAAGGCATCTCCCCCTGCCTGGATGCAGATACCTCTGCATCAAGGCACACTGCTGGTGGGGCTGCTTGAGGAATGAGGGAGGAAAGCCTGGCAGACAGGGCTACCACTGACTATTGTAGAGGAGCTAAGGAGGCCTCCATGAGAAGAGAGAGCCTGGGGGCCAGTAGCTCATACAACTTGTCAGCTAGGGCTGGCAGATCTACATGCTCAATGGCAGGAGCAGAGGTAGAGGGTATTGGGATGGCTGAGGAAGCTGGAGGTGGAGTGCTGGATGGTGAAGGGATAGAGGGCTGAGGTGTGGGAATTGTGGAGATGGAGGACAAGGGTATAGATATGGATGGAGTGAATGATGGTTGGTCAAGGATGTGGTGGAGGAGATCTTGGAAAGATGTTGAAGTGGAGGGGAAGTCTGGAGGAGAAGAGGGGGAATCATCCATGTAGGATTCATCCAGAAGTGTGAAGGAGGGTATGGATGGGGATGAGGTGACATCTGGAGGTGGATATGAGAATAATGGGTGGAAGTGGTCAACTGGAGGTGATGAAGTGGTTGCTGGGGATGGAATTGAGGTTGGAGATGGGCTGGAGATTATAATGGGAGATGGGGCTGGAATGGTGGATGGAGCTGGAGGTAGGGTTGAACTTGGAGGAGGAGGAGAAGCAGCACTAGCAGCAGGCAGATCTTCTGCAGGAGCAGAGACCTGGGGGGGAGTGACTCTTTGAGTCCTGGTGCCTGAAGGGGCAGATGAAGAGGGCCTGCTGGGCTTGCTAATCTGCCTGTCCCATTTCCCAAATAGGGCATAGGTGAGTCTCTTGGAGGCATTGATGTGCACTCCAGAGGAGACCAGCAGAGTAGGGCACTTTGTCTAAAGGAAGACTCCCAGAATTCTTCCAAAGTTCACAAAGGTTTTGTTTATCTTTTTCTTTATCAGGTCAAAGAAGACCTCTCCCCAGTTCAGGCTTTTCCTATCTACCAGAGCTCCCATGAGGCAGAGCTGATGTCTGGAGATGGTGTCATGTGCAGAATGTTTGGCCAACAGGACCTTGCCTACAACATCTGTCAGGAACCTGTATTCAACTGACAGGTTCCTCTTAAACAACTTGCTAGGGTTTCCCTCAGGATGACCCATCCTGGCAAGTAAATCAGAAAATTCTTCTCCAGAAAGTTCAGCAGAGTCTTCACCATTTCTTAAACCAAAAACCTCTATTAAGACTGTTGGGGTCAGAGGTACCTGGGTGCCAGCAATAGATCCAACAATGGTGGTGTTGTCAAGGTTGTGTGCAGTATATACCCATTCTTTTATCTCATCGGAAGCAAGTTTGATTCTTGTGGTCATGAGTGCAGATAAATGTTGATCCTTGAATAAGCTCAGGATGTCCTGGAAGATTTGATCAGTGGTGTTGAAGGAGTCCAAATCGATGTCAAACCCTGCATCAAACTTCATGGCGGCGAGGACAGTAACTGAGACGGCCATTGTACCTGCAAAAAACTTAACAAACAAAACGACCAAGGTAGAACTGTTTGGAGGGAAGAAAATTTTGCAGAGAAATTGAAAGCGCAAGAGAGAACGACGGCGAAAAAATGAGTTTTATATTAGGGTTCGACGCAGAATTGGAAAGATCGTTGAACTCAGTTCGACGATCGAGGCTTCTAAAGGAATCTGAAGAGACTCCAACATCGTCGATCTCCGTTCGACGATCTGGAAAGGCGTCGAGCTCAGTTCAACGATCGTTCAGGGAATAGGATCGTCGAGCGCCGTTCGACGATCGTTGACCAGAAGAGATAGTTCATACTATCTGAGGAGCGCTGAACTCAGTTCGACGATCCTGGAAATCGTCGATCTCCGTTCGACGATCTTGGGGAAATCGTCGAGCGCAGTTCAGAGATCAGAAAATTCTAGACACTAAGGAAAATCAGAATTTTTGCCTAGTCTTGGTCAATTTTTAGCTTTCAAAATCTTGGATATTATTTAAGACTTCCTCCATCTAACATTCCTAACTGATTTAGGAAAGAAGGTGTGTTTCTTTTCATCCAAAGGCTTGGTGAAAATATCTCCCCTTTGTAAATCAGTTGGGATATATTGCAGTTCAATTTTATTCTTTTCAAGATTGTCCCTTAAGAAGTGATGCCTAATCTCTATGTGTTTTGTCCTACTATGGAGGACTGGATTTTGAGCTATGGAAATAGCACTTGTATTGTCACAAAAGATTTTAGACTTCTCTAAGTTATAACCATAGTCTAGGAGTTGGTTTTGAATCCACAGTATTTGTGAACAACAACTACCTGCAGCATATATTCAGCTTCAGCAGTTGAAGTTGACACAGATGTTTGTTTCTTGCAAAACCAGGAGACAAGTCTATCACCAAGGAACTGACAAGTTCCACTGGTGCTTTTCCTGTCAATTCTGCATCCAGCATAATCAGCATCAGAGAATCCAGTTAACTCAAATGCTGAATCTTTTGGATACCAGAGACCTAGATTTGGACAACTTTTAACATACCTGAGAATCCTCTTTACTAATGTTAGGTGTGACTCTCTAGGGCTAACTTGGAATCTAGCACATATACATGTAGCAAACATGATATCTGGTCTACTAGCTGTAAGATACAGTAAAGAGCCAATCATTGCTCTATATGTTGTCTGATCAACAGGTTTCCCATGTTCATCAGCATCTAATACAGCATTGGTAGGCATGGGTGTTTTCATACAAGATGCCTCAGACATGCCAAATTTCTTAACGAGCTCATTAGCATATTTGGTTTGAGAAATAAAGATGCCTTCAGCATGTTGTTTGACTTGCAATCCTAGGAAGAAGGATAGCTCACCCATGCTACTCATCTCAAATTTAGAATGCATTAGGTTAGAAAACCTTCTGCACAATTTGGAGTCAGTAGAACCAAAAATGATATCGTCTACATAAATTTGTACTAGTAGGGTATGGGACTTATGGGTTCTAATAAAAAGAGTTTGGTCTACTCTACCCCTTATAAAACCATTTTCCAAGAGAAAGCATGCTAGGGTCTCATACCATGCTCTAGGAGCTTGCTTGAGACCATATAATGCTTTATGTAGTTTAAAAACATAATCAGGGTAAGTTGGAGAGATAAAACCTGGAGGTTGTCTGACTTTGATAGACTTCCTCTTTGATGTCTCCATTCAAGAAGGCACTCTTGACATCCATCTGATAAACCTTGAAGCCTTTGTGAGCTGCATAAGCTAGAAAAATTCTGATGGCTTCCAATCTTGCAACAGGTGCAAAAGTCTGGTCGTAGTCAATTCCTTCTTCTTGAGAATATCCCTGGGCAACTAGCCTTGCCTTGTTCCTTATTATTACTCCTTGATCATCCAGTTTATTTCTGAATACCCATTTTGTTCCAACAATGGAATGATCCTTTGGCTTTGGCACTAGTTCCCATACTTTGTTCCTCTCAAATTGATGCAACTCCTCTTGCATGGCAATGATCCAGTGTGGATCTTGCTCTGCATCTTGAATGGACTGAGGCTCAATTTGAGAAAGGAAGCAGGTGTGCAACAGGTTTTGGTTGACCTGATTTCTGGTTTGCACACCAGCTGAGATTTCTCCAATTATTTGGGAAATTGGATGGTCTCTTGATGTTACTAAATCAACAGGGGGTGTTGATTGTTCACCAACCTGTGTTGTTGTTTCCTCTTGTGGTACAACAACTGGCTCTTCAAGTTGAGCTTCAATGTGTTGAGCATTCCCTTCATCTTCACTGCTTTCATTCTTGAGCAACCTGCAACTTGTTCATATCTTCAACTAGAGAGTGTTCCTGCAAAGGTTCTATGGTAGAAGAAATCTTCTCCTTGAAAGACATGTTAGTTTCATCAAAAGAAACATGAACAGATTCCTCAATTTTCAATGATGATTTATTATATACCCTATAGGCCTTGCTGATCATGGAGTATCCCAAAAACACTCCTTCATCAGCTTTGGCTTGAAATTTTGCTAAATATTTCTTGTCATTATTGTGAATATAGCAAGTGCAGCCAAAAATTTGAAATAGTCAACTTTAGGTTTCTTCCCTTTGAGTAATTCATAGGGAGTCTTTCCCTTCAGTTTATGTATTAGACTTCTGTTCAGCACATAGTTGGAGGTGTTCACTATCTCTGCCCAGAAGGATAGAGGTAGATGAGCATCTGACAACAATGTAGTGGCAGATTCAATAAGGGTTCTATTTTTCCTTTCAGCTACCCCATTTTGTTGAGGAGTTCTAGGAGCTGAGAAAGTATGCCTGATCCCTTCACTCTGACAGAACTCTTGCATAAGAAGAGAATCAAACTCTGTCCCATGATCACTTCTGATCAGGGCAATGTGAGTATTGAACTCAATCTTTATACATTTGAGAAACTCTGTCAGACACTTAAAGTTATCAGACTTCTTCCTTAGAAAGAACACCCAAGTGAATCTAGAGAAGTCATCTACAATCACCAAAGTGTAGGATTTCCTCCTAGGCTTTGTACTGTGATGGGTCCAAATAGATCCATGTGTAACAGATACAATATCCTAGGTGAATCACTCTTATTAAGTGACTTAAAACTGTTTTTAGTTTGCTTGCCTAATTGACAAGCCTTGCAGAGTCCTTCCTTCTTGTAGGGGCCAGAAGGTAGTCCTCTAACAAGGTTGTCCTTGGATAGCCTAGCAATAGTTCTAAGGTTTAGGTGTCCTAGTCTCTTATGCCATAAAACATTTGGTCTACAGACTGAATTGAATAAACAGATATCTATAGTAGTTGAAAGAAAATCTACTAGGTAGATGTTACCTTTCCTTTTACCTGTCAACACAGTTGTGTTGTCCTCTGACTTGATTTTGTATAAGGTTTTGCTGAAGGTCACCTGGTATCCTTCATCACATAGCTGACTGATGCTGATTAGGTTGTGCTTCAGTCCTTCCACATATGCTACTTTCTTGAAGGTTACAGAACCAATCTGGACTGCTCCATAACCTTTAGTTTGTCCAAAGTTGGAGTCACCAAAGATAACCTTGGGTCCAAATTTGGCTCTAAAGGAATTGAGGTTGTCCTTGTTCCCTGTCATGTGCTTAGAGCACCCACTATCCAAATACCATTGCTGGTTAGATGTTGGATAGGTCTTCACCTGCACATAAAACAATTCACTTGTTTTTGACCCAATTTACCTTGGGCCTAGGTTGATAACCTTTAAATTCAGAAATGAAAGATATCCCTGGCTGACTCTTATATCCTTCAGGATGATATCTCCTTGGAGGTAAAATCCATTCAGTATAAGGGTTGAAGGCTTGGGATGAAGAACCCTCAGGATTCAATTTTGATTTGCCTTTGAAAGTTTTCCAGAGCTCTGACCTCTGTTCGACGATCTTGGAGCTGAGTTCGACGATCTTGGGTCAGATCGTCGAGCTCCGTTCGACGGTCGACTATGGGTGAGGTCAGGTATATGAGATCGTCGAGCTTCGTTCGACGACATTGGTTGAGATCGTCGATCAGCGTTCGACGATTTTCCTGAGATCGTCGAGCTGCGTTCGGCGATCGTCGATCTTCATTCGGCGATCGTCGATCTCCGTTCGACGATTTGTGCTGGACTTTAGTTTTCTGAGGCAGATCAGAATTTTTCTGGCAACCTCTACAACTCCCTTTCCCTTGCTAGAAATAAACTTGATGGGAGTTGTTAGGAACTATAGGTTGGCTGGATGAGGCACCCAAGCCCAGTGTACTGTTGAATCTTGAGTTCACTGTGCTTGTGATGTCCATCAGCTTGATGCTTCTCCCATTGAGAGATTCTTCAAGCTTTTTGGCCTCAGAGAGCTCACTCTTCAGTGAAGCTATCTGTTCCCTATAGTTCTCCAACTCCTAAGAGAGTTTGAGGTTTTCTGATTTTAAAGCATTTTGTCAGATAATTGATTTCTGAGAGAGATGATCTCTTTCTCAGACTTTAGCAGGTCTAAACATAGTGCTTTAAATTCAAGTTTAAAATCTTCTGAAGTAAAATCAAAAGAGCTGATTACCTGATCTTCTTCAGGTTGAGTCTCTGAGTCTGACTCTGACTCCTCTTCCTCTGAGTTGTGTTGTGAGGCATTGATTGCCATCATGCAGAACTCCTTTTCCTCTGCATCATCCTCATCATCACTTGAGCTGGAAGAGGCTTCTGACTCCTCTTCAGTCTCACTCCAGGATTCAGCAACAAATCCTTTCCTTGTGTGCTTATTTCTGCTGGAGGAAGGTTTGCTACTGCCATTCCTCTTGGAGTCCTTCTCCTTTCTTCTTTCTTTTCTGTCCCTTCTGTCCTTGTTCTTGTTCTCTGGACAGTCAGGAACATATGCCCTGGTTTCCTGCAACCAAAGCAAATGATGTCTTTGTTATTGCCAATGGACTTGTCATACCTTGGTTTATCCTGCTCCTTGTATGATCTTCTTCTGAAGTCCTTTCTGGCCATCTTATAGAATCTTTTGGCCAACAAGCTGAGAAGTTCATCATTGGTTGTTCCTTTTTCTTCAGGCAGATCCTCAGTTGCCTTGAATGCTATAGTCTTCTCCTTTCTTGTGGCTGGTGGAGCAGCCTTCTGTTCTTCCTCTCTGTTCTTGATGAGTAGCTCATAAGATTTGAGCTTACCCAACAAGGCTTCAGTGGTGATCTCATTCAGACTTCTGGCATCTTTAATTGGCCAGATTCTTGAATCCCAAGTGCTGGGGAAGCACATTAGGATCTTGTCATTAAGTTCTGTCAGTGAGATCTCTTTGTCTAATGTCCTCAGTTCACTGACAATTAGACTCAGTCTGTTGTACATGTCTCCCACTGACTCTGTTCTCCCTTCTTGAAGTTCTCATACTGGGAGATGAGATGGGATCTTCTGTCCTTTCTCTCATCAGCTGAGCCAGAGACAATTTCTGAGAGCTTGTCCCAAATTTCCTTGGCTGAATTGCATTCAGCTACTTTTGAAAAATGTCATCTGACATTGTCTGAGCTAAGATGTTCATTGCCTTGGCATCAGCTACTTTCCACTTTTTGATGTCAGCATCTGTTCCTGATGGAGGTGGAACATCATTTGTGCTTGTGCCCTCTGGAGGTCTTGGACACACTGTCAAAACAGAATTAAAAATGTCTTCGTCAATAGAATTCATGTAGAGTCTAATCCTTGCTTTCCAAAGTGCAAACTTTGACAGATTGCACACTGGAGGTCTGGTGCTAGCATAATCTTTGTTTTGGGCCATGACTTGTGCAAGCTAAATCTAATAATGAAATATAAAAGAAGGATCTAGATTGGGATCTTGGGGTTCAGGTGTTAGCCTGTACAACCAAACAGATATGGTATGTTTAACCAACCTCGCTTTGATACCAATTGAAAGGGGAAACTAGATCTGATATACTCTATAGGGGGGTGAATAGAGTATATGGTGCTTTTTAAAACACAAAGAAAAAATTTTGCAAAGCTTTACAACAATTGTTGTAATGAGTGTAAGCAGGGAAGCAGAAAATAAAACTAATCACAAACTAAGCTATGCTATGACCTGAGACAAGAATTCTAGGCCGACAGAAAAGAAAACATGCAAAACCAGATGACAAGGAATTATAGTGGTTCCCCAACTTGGGTACATCCACTCTTCTACCACCCTAGGTAGGAATCCACTGCAGAATGAGTTGATCAGGTGTCCTGGGCACCAATGAGCTTTTGATAAGGTGCTCAAAAACCAAAACAGATTTTTTGATCAGGTGTCTTGCCACCAATGAGCTTTTGACAAGGTGCTCAAAAACCAGATTCAAACTTTTGAAGGGAGTTTGAAAAACCCTTTACAGAGTGGGGTGAGAGAGTGATGGCAGTCTTCTCTTTTCTCAAACAACTGAGAAGACTAAGTGGATTGATTTCAAAGCTCCCCCTGAGTCCTTGATCTTCAGGAAGATGAGCTTTGCTGAGGGTGATAGGCCTTCAAAGATAGATCTCCAGCAAAAGATGATTTCAGCAAGCTGAAATGTTGAGTGTCTGGAGTCTTGAAATGATGTTGGCCTTGAACACTTGGAGAGCTGAAGAGATCTGAAGATTTGTTTGAAAGCTTGATCTCTTTGATGAGTGTTCTTCAGAATTCTTGTTGACAGAATATTTTCAAAAGGGTCTCTGTATATTGAGTTGTGTCCTGTTCTTGTCAATCTCTATACTTGATTCAAAAAACATTCTCTTTTATTCTCTGTGTCTGAATAGGATATTACTCTGTCAAAGATAGTCGTTGGTCTGCATTGATTACAGCCTTAATTGCATAATTTGTTCTGAAGGAAAGTCCACTGATTTGTTCCTTGAAAAATCCCTTAAAACTTGCTCCAGAAGTAAATGAAAATGGCTGGCAGATCTTCTGAATTAAATGCAGAATAACTTCTATCTGATTTGAATTTGAATTCTGAAAGATAACTAAAATCGTCGAACTGAGCTCTGCTATCGTCGAGCTGAGCTCAGCGACCTGGAAACTGCAAGCAGCAACATAATCGTCGATCTGAGCTCAAAGATCGTCGAACTGAGCTCAGAGATAAGGATCCAGTGCAGAGTCAAAATCGTCGACCTGAGCTCAGCGATCGTCGAATGGAGTTCGACGATATTGAGAAGTTGAGCTCAGCGATCGTCGAGTGGAGCTCGATGATCTGTCGAAGTTGAGTTAGACGATCGTCGACCGGAGTTCGACGAAACGTCGTGCTGAGCTCGACGATTTGACTTAGTCTCCAGAAAAACTTTGGTCTTCAAGGCAGCTTCCAAACCTAGACTCCTGATCCCTTAGACTCAATTCTAATTGACCTATTAAGCTATACAGAAGGTCAAACACAGATTCCTAGAGACATAGTGATCCTGACCCAAATTAGTAATAGGGTGATCCAACACCGCTCTTATTATAAGTAAGTGTTTCCTTCTTCATGGTTTCCTGCCTGTAATTTAAAAAGATTAAGTCAACTATTCACCCCCCCCCTCTAGGTGATTAGTGTACTATTTCTTTCAAGTGTTATCAAAGCGAGGTTACTCAAAAAGGACATAACAGTCTGAGTAAAGATCATGTAGGCATAATCAAATCAAGAATCAAGAAAATGGGTTCCACTGAGAATCACAAAGAGCTAGGATCCATAAATTGTCAATCTGCAGAAAAGAGATTTTTGGCATATGGAAGAGAAGGTTAGACTCTTTATGGAATCATCGTTCCCAAAGAATATACATCATAGTCAAAGAAGGGCAATATGTTCCAATGAAAGTATCTATTCTGGATGCAAATCAGAGAACTCCAAAAGACTATTCAGAAATGACTAAAGATGAAATAATTCTAGCCACTATGGACAAGAGGGCCCAAAATATTATTGTAAGTGCAATTGATGATGCCACATTTCAGAACCTAATACATTGTAAAATCTCAAAAGAAATGTAGACACTCTAATAGTTTACATGGAGGGATTTGAAGAGGTAAGACAAGACATGAAGTCTTTGTTTAAATCAAGAGTATGAAAGCTTTAGACAA